>JAOYRR010000172.1:0-410000 GCA_038994665.1 Podotricha telesiphe
ATATATATATATGAACACAATTAAATGTATATATTGTAGATAACAGCAAAAAAGTAAATATTGCCTGAATTTTCACATTAGTATAAGTGTAATTTGTTATTTTAATATATACATGTTTCTTTATCAAATAAAAAGTAAAGTATCACACACAATTTGACATTTAAATAAAGTCTATAGAAAAAAAAGGAAAATATGTAAAAATAATAAGAATATAGTTTGATGACGTCAATAGAGGATGTCTTCCCCTTAAGAAACATGCACCGTGTACATGGTGATGCGACATCACACGCGTGGCCGGTGCCTTCTAGTAACATGTGCGCTTATTTTCATTGGCCGCACCGAGGGCGTGAGCGCCGCCGCCTGCCTTTATATAATCATTCGTCTCCAATTCTATAACAGCATTACTTGCTCAGGCGCCGCACGTGGCTCTGTATCACATTTTGCACCATCCATTATCAGTTAGTATAATTTGCGCGACCTTACTTATATTTATACACTTCATTAAAATACCATTTTCTATTTATACTCGAAAGGTAAGATAATTTAACTTAAATTTAGATGATAGATACTTTTACAAAATAAATAGGTATATACGTAATTTTATAAATGGATCAAAATAAATCAAGAGCTGTATATCGTTATTCATTTCAGAATCGATTTTGAAAATGGCGTATTTACAGTCGATGCCTAAATCGGAAACAATGAAATTGCGAGAAAAACACATTGGGTAAGTTTAATTTATGCGATTTTACCTGTAACAACTGATTGTCGTTAATAAAATAATTAATTTGGAGACTTGTTCAGTCGCTTTTTCAAAAGGCTATAAATAAAGGGACGCTAACATTTATCAAGGCAGGTCTATCAGTATTAATTGCCTGTTCCGCTTCAGTACAGGCACTGGGTGGAGGTTTGAAACAGTAAATTTGTTCCAGCGCCGCCTGCCAGTTATTTTTTCGTTCATCTCCATTGAAAATAGTGCGAGGTGTTGCTCAATTTATGTATGACGAGATGGGCGAGAGGTACCTCGACTGTATCAACAACGTTGCACACGGTCAGTATTCCGTCATAGCTACACACATAGGACACTGACATATTCATAAATTGGAATCATCACCTCTACGCTGTCGGACAGTAATTAAGAAACCAATTCAAATACCGTTGCGTTAGAACTTTATATTTGAATTTTCAACATAATCATAAAAATAATCATCATATTAATACATGAACGATACACTTGGCACTGCTTTTTATGAAAATTATACGGACGGAGAAGTACGAAATATAGCAAAGTATTGTAGTAATTCCATATTTTTTATAACAATTCATTAGAAATATATTATATAATTAAATAAATATTTCATTATCCGTTTGGAATACACGTTGCTGATACAATACGTATGTTACGTAACAACTGGTCTTTTAGTCGAAGTAATTTATGAAATATTAAAACTTATCGGAGGTTTAATATAGAAAAAAATGTCAGTAAGCACAATACGCACAAACAAGGTCACCCTTATCTATACTACATTCGCGCACTAGATATCGTGTTTTGATCACCTTCAGACAATAATTTCTATGTTCAGCATATTTCCAAGAGACTGCCATATTTCTTGAGTAAAAACACAAATGCTTTAAACAATCTTGCACAGTACCTATATCCTAATACCTAACCTTAATAACCTACGTTCAGATAAAACTAACGGAAAGAATCGCCGATCCCACAATTTGCTAAGAAATATTGACGTGATAATAGTAAATTAAGTATACTAGTAGTGTTGTTTGCTCACATATTTACAAGAAGATTAATAATTGTATAAATATAAAACATTTTTTTTATTGAAACTGTTCAACTGAATTGGACATTTCAGTTGGACATTGCCATCCCCACGTAGTGGAGGCAGGGCGAAACCAGATGTCCTTAATTTCAACTAATAATCGTTACCTACACGATGAGCTCGTCATCCTCGCCGAAAGGCTCGTGAATACCATGCCTGAGTCACTCTCCGTCTGTTTCTTCGTTAATTCGGGGTCTGAAGCTAATGACCTGGCATTGAGATTGGCGCGAGTTCATACTAAGAAAAAGGATGTCATTACACTCGACCAGTAAGTTTCCATGTGATTATGAAGTGTGTGAATGTGTGCCAATGACCTTATATTTTGATAAAAATATTTAACTATAAATGCATAATTTATACTCGCGATATTATAATATAAACTTATATATGTACCTCGAAATATATTATCTATTAACAATATAAATTTAATTATTATCATAATTTCCTACGTATATTAAAAATAGGTAGTATCATAATTTTATGCATATATAAACTAATACTAAATGCAAATACTTTTTTAAATAAATTTTGTTCCTTTAATAATTTAACGAGTAAATGAGACAAAGAATGAATGAGGAAGATAGAATAGAATGTTATTAGGGTGCTACTAGCGCCTGTTTGTTACAGCGCATATCATGGACATCTTACGTCTATGATTGATGTGTCTCCGTACAAACTAAACTTACCAGGCGGGCCAGAGAAGCCAGAATGGGTTCATGTGGTGAGTTCACCATGTCAATGGGTTTAAGGAGAACGTTGAAACCCAAAAGTTTAAGTACCTGTCCAATATATCTTTTGCAAATGAAAAGTTAAAATAAGTAGGTATAAAAACTTATTTTAACTTACAGGGCTAATAATGAACGAACTTCTAACTAGTATAAGCATTATTTATTTAACTTGACATAACACGCAAAATAAAAGAAAAACATGAATTTATGTCGACGTTTATTACAAGTAAAACATTTTCTTTTCTCGTGATATGCAAGAACGTTTGGGATAAGAGTTTATACGGTACGCCATTAAATACAACGACATATTTTTTATTGTTACATAAAGGCACTTGCTTCTTTTGTTCAGCGTCAAGTTGTGAATATAGACTTGACGACCCCGTTTGTGTGGCTGTCAGATTATAAAGAAATTATTTTCGCAATTGACAATATTAACATAATAAAAATTTTTGTTATACTAGGCACCTCAGTCCTGGTGATGCATATCAGGTAAATACACGTGTCCAAAGGACTCCACGCCGTCAGAAGAAGAATGGGGAAATTTATAATGTTGAAGTGGGCGTGATATGTGAAGAGGCTATGAAACGGCGGTACTAGTTACAGCAGAGAGCTGCAAGCAAAGCCAGCCAAACACCTAAATGGTTACAAGAAAGTCTGCTTAAGTAAGTATTTTATACTGGCCTATGTATAATCAGTGTACCAAAAATAAATACGCAGCTGTGTTCAGAAAATAATAAATTAGGGTTTTTGGTGCACAAATATATTTATTCTATATATAAATATTGTCGCCTTAAATTTAAAACTTCCCCCTTATTTGAACACACCTCTTATTGTTCATTCGAAATCCATCTTTGTTTGTTTACGATCATTAGTGTATTATAGCTACCTTACATTTAACATGTGTCTTAAATATATATTTAATTCACACAACTAGGATACAGAAAAGTATTTTAAACAAAATTCACCAAAAGGTTCTGAACTCAGACGTCGAAGTTGTTCAAGACAAATTATTGCTATATTGTTCTTAGGCATAGCAAAGATTCTATCAAAACTCTTATTAGCATTTTTTTATATTGAACTTATTAAATTTATACGTTTAAATATTATTTTTTTTTCTAGAAATATTTTTTTCATCGTAAGTGTGTGAATGAATCTTTTAAAAATAAAATAAGAGCTTTTTTTTTTTAAAATTATATATAGGCCTTCTTAAAAACCATTGATATTTTTATCATAGATATATCAGAGAGGCGAATGGTGTCTGCATCGCTGATGAAGTGCCGGCTTTGGGGCTTTCGCGTGGGCTCTCATGGGGCATTTCAAACACAGGATGTAGTACCAGATATTGTTACGATGGGTAAACCAATGGGCAATGGCCATCCAGTGGCTGCAGTAATCACTACTCAAGAAATCGCTAAAAGTTTTGCTTCCTCGACAAATTGGTGTGGAATATTTTAATACGGTAAGTGTTCATTATACTCCCTGCTCGAATCTATAGTAAGACTTCAATTAAAATTAGATAAAAAATATTTATCCAATATGCAATTGTAGGCTTCATCTTCATATCAAGCTCCAATTTATTTTTATCTATATATAGTAGGTATATAATGTGTCGTATGGCTATTTTGTTGCAACAAATAAAAAAAATGTTTATTTTATAATTACAGTATGGTGGCAATCCGGTATCTTGTGCGATCGCCAATGCAGTATTAGATGTTATAGAAGAGGAACGCCTCGTAGAACGCGCAGCAAGAGTTGGTAGTTACCTCCTATCGCGGTGTGAAGGTCTTAAACACAAACATAAACTAGTCGGCGATGTCCGAGGCAAAGGGCTGTTTGTTGGAGTAGAATTGGTTACCGATAGGGAAACCAGGACACCGGCTACAGCTGAAGCAAAACATATTGTAAACAGGTACAAAAATATTAATTAATCTATAATTTAATCGAAATCGGCAAACTCGATGCACCAATAATATCTGTATTATATTATATAAATATATGACGTTGTTATATATAATAAAAACTAGAAAAGGTATTTAAGAATCTAATACAATATTTTTTAGCGCAAACGTCACTTGAAAATTGAATACGCATTTCGTTAAATCATTATTAAATATTTTTTTATTTAAATATTTAAGCACAACTATATACTTTAGAATGTCGCAGTGGTATACAATGGGTTTGTTTAAACATTATAATGCATTTTGTTTCATTAATACTAAATAATTATTTTCAGGCTGAGAGAAGAAAAAATACTGATCAGTCGAGATGGACCCGATAGCAATGTATTAAAATTCAAGCCCCCCATGGTATTCACTTCTCAAGATGTAGATCGATTAGTTGATACCCTAGACCAAGTGCTGTACGAACTGGATGAGAGTACTATACCAGTGAATGTTAAATTAGAGGTATTTATTTTCAAATTTCTTGCCCCTTTGGTAACATTAATATTTATTTTCATAAAATTTAAATTATTTTACAAGTTATTTCACTATGAGTTATATAGTTATGCTAATGTTAAGCAAATTTTCTAATATTTTTACAGGTAATGGTAACTCCCATTAGTGATGGAGTAGAGAACACTGAATTAAAATTAAAAAACAGTATCCAACAATGTATGAAAGCTTTGTAAAAATAATCTGAACAGAAATCTCTTTAGTATTATTGAATAAGTTTGTATATATAGTTAAGTAATAAAATGTAAATTATAGGATAATATTTTAACTGTAATTTAAACATTGATGAAATAAAATATATTTACTTTAGAAAAGATTTATTTATTACAAGACCTGCATGAAATAATCACATTCTTAACTAACATACTCTGTTATTACATAACATTTAATGCATGTTAATTATACCTTTAAGTACATAAAGAGTTAGAATATAACTCCCATTATATCAAGAATTGATGGCTTATCAATTATATTTTTATACAAGGAATCATGATTCTCCATAGTGACTAAAACTGGACTTTTACACTTAACACACGACATCCTTTTTTTAAGCATTTGGCTGGTCTGATGCTCTAGAGACTCTGGGCAACAAGGACACTTTTTAAAATTTGCTGTGTGAGCACCTAAACAGTTTGCACACTTTGGTGGCTCCTTGCTAGCATCTCTCTCACATTTCTTTGACAAATGGTTGCCAGCACATTTAACACACTTGACCTGGCCATGGCAGTATCTCTGGGTGTGACCCCACATCTGACAACGGTGGCATTGTTTTATTTTATTATCAGGAGGTTCCATCTTTACATCATAACTCAAAACTTTTTTAACTTTCAGAAGCTTTTTACCTTCTTCATTATGAGGAACTACAGCCAATATAAGAGATGTATCCTTCTTCTTTTCACCCTTATGCATTCTATGAATTCTTATAACAGGAATGGAAACATTTTTAAGTTCCTTCTTCAACTCGTCTAAGGTTGTACTTTTTGGAATACCCCTAATGACTATCTTCAATTTACGTTTGCTAGGGTGGCCGAAAGTGTGGTATGGCAATTGTTTATGTTCAAAATACTGGATCAAACTTTTATGATCATTAAAGCTAGGACAAGTAATTTTTGTATAGTACCTACTGAGATAAGGTTGATAAAAATTAATACCAATCGAAAGCAACTTACGCACATGAAGATCAAAATCTACGGGCTTATGTAAAAAAATATTAGGTACTTTTAGTTTAACTTTTGGCCATCTAGATAACAGAGATTGGTCGTGATCTTTCATGATTATCATACCAGGAGGAATATTGGATTCGTCTGAAGAAGTTGAGATGCGACACTCCTTTACGGCATCGGTCAATTTTCTTATTTTCCTGTTGGCTTTTGGAGGCATTATGATTATCTAGAAAATATTACTTCTTTACATTATCAAAACAATGAAAATAAAGACAAAATACATACATAAAACAGTACTTTTATTAAATATTTTTATAGTAGGTAGTTAATAAAAAAAATACGAAATATGTGAATAAATTTATAAACGCATTTAATAACAAATGCACATTTAGACTTTACTTTCTTCTTAAGATTATTTGTTAAATTAATAAGTGCTATTTACCTGTTACGGATAAGCAAGCTACAAAAAGGAAAACCATAAAAACAAAAATATACTACGCATATAGCAGGGTAGATATTTCAAATTTTTTAGCAACCCATTGACAATATACAATGGGGATGCCATTGTATAAAAATAATGCTAACGTAAAAATTATTCTATTCGAGTAGTTAAAGATATTTTATGCTGAGTTGTAATTGAAATATTTAATATTACAATATGATAAAGTACTAAAAATATTACAAGAACTAAAGATTGTTATAACATATTAATAAACACAGTGTATGAAGTAACAAATCTTGAATATGCACACTAGGGATGTAAAATCGATTCCGATTATATCCAAGAATCGATTCTGTTGTCAAAAAACTCGATTTCAAGTTATCAGAATCCACCAAGAATCGATTCTTACGTCCATGAATTGATTTGTTAAGACAAAGATATAATTTATTTTGATACAATACAGCGTTTTTTATTTTACTCCCAATCATTTTAATATCTTGGACATCTCTAACACAAAATGTGTGGTTTTTTAGACATATCTAACACAAAATGTATGGTAAAATAGTTTTTTTACTTGAAAACGATTTCATTTTGATTCTTGAGATTTATTAATCGATTCCGGTAATCAACATTTCATGAACCGAAACGGGATTGAAAATCGATTATTCATCTTATTTTTGCATCCCTAGCGCACACTTTCCTTTACACAGTATAGCCAACTGAAATCAAACATATATGAAAAACCGACCTACAATTAGGGATGTTCATTAATAAAAAAATATACCGATATTTGTTTCGATTATATATTATATATGGTAGTGTTATATTAAAATATTCTTATAATTTTAGATAGGGTTCCGGTTAAAATCAGTAAAAACATTAACACACACATAGGTAGTAGATTATATTTTTTAACTACAATAATGTTTACATAACAGAGAGTAGTCTCTTTATATATCTTTGTGTTCCGTTATAGCGAAAGCTACTTTTCAATAATTTGGTCTTTTTCTTTTTATTTTCACTTAAGCTGTCAACCGTAAAAATACAATAAAATAAATTGAGTTAAGAAAAGAATTTAAATGTACATTTAATTTGTCCTGATATGATAATATATTAAATAAAATATATCGATTTTACATATCGACATATATCGAGTATTCCTATTCACAATTTTTTTGCATTGATTTGGTATTTAAAGTGCATACGAAAATCGATAAATAATTAAATATTATTAAAAACTATACAATTATATTAAATTTGATGATATTTATTTGTTTAAAAAAAATCAAATTTTAGTCAACTTTTTTAGCTACGAGAGACGTGCTTAACGTTATATTTCACATTCAAAGTTGATAAGTAGATAATAGGCGTAGCTTTTCTCAAAATTCTCACTTTATAAGTATTTGCTGCTTAAATAAAATTATATACTATAAAATATACCTTGTTTTTTGACCGACAAAAAAGGGGGAGGTTCTCAATTAGGCTGTACTTTTCGTTTCAATTTGATGATTTTTTTTTATGATCAAAATCGGTTCTAATGTTTTCTAGTGTTTCTCATGTGGTTTAAATTTCGTTAAAATCTGAGAAGTAGTTTTTGAGTTATTCGTAGTAATACCTACCTAGTTGCGCGGTAAACGCATATATCTTATATTTAATTGAAAATGAGTTTATTGAAAGTCGTAGACACAAGAGTTTGATACAGTCAGTTTTCTGTTTTGTTAAAATTTTGAGTTGTTTATGAACCGTACCTACCTATAGAAAATAATGACACTAAATATAGTGTATTATTGCATTATGATTTTTTCGCATTATGATTTTTTTTATGAAGATAAATGATCATTACTAATGTATAAACAGTAAACGTTAATATTAAACTTATGTTTAGCTCTTGATTATATCTGTTCTTCAAGATCTACAGTGTAAGTATCACAAATCTAGTCAACAAGTCAAAGTCAAAGAATTTTATTAAAAATAAGAAGTTTTGAACGTCAAACAATTAACGACCGGTTCACAAAAGTTAATGCCTTGAACCTGACAAGAACCTTCTCACGCAACTTAAAAGGACTTATTTTTTGGTCTTTATATAGTACTGATTTCCCACTACCCATAACTACTCTCTTAAGTTTAGACCAGTTATTTGGGTTGAGTCACCTCAAAAGCTCAAACGAGTTCAGCTCGAACCCACAACAATTGTGTTCACAGTCAAACGCTCGGCTTACGGTGCTTTAGTGCAAGAACAGTTCCACATTACAGTTGAAAAATGTTTTCAAAGTCTATTTCATTTTTTACATTGTTTCCATAGCATACAATAGTACTGTTTAACTGATTTCACTAACACGTACCTGCCGATAGAAGATTGTTCCGAATAAGCTTTTAAATTCCAAAGGACACAAAATAAAGCTTTAGTATAGACCACATTAGCAAACAAAACAGGCAACTTGGAAAAAACTAATTAATAATAATTTCATCAGTACTTTACAAAATTTGCATTTTATCACAATTATAAACAGCTGACTTAAGAAACTTTGAGCATCTGTAGAAAATAGTTGTATTAGGCTAATTTGTATTTGAAACCTCGAGATTGTGGTGCCTTGTTGGACCAAAACAATTAATTTTAACGAATCAACAACCATTGCATGTACTGTCAGACTATTACTTATCTGCAATGATGTTAAAAGATGTAAAAAAGCTTTGAAAATTACGCACACGTATATTTTTAAGAATATCAAAATATTCTTTATTCAAATAGTTTATCAAATGCATTTTCGAGCAGTCAATCTTGATTGATAAAATGTCCGATTTTCAGTTCTACCGGAAGCTACCACCAGCTCAGAGGCAGTTCGGCGAAGAAAAACCCGCTAAAAACTCAACAGTTTTTCTTTGCAAATATAATTTGTGTGAGCATCAACAGCATTTAATTCCACACATTAACACCAGTGTAGTATTCTAGAATATAATAATATTATCAATATATATTTGATGCATTTTTTTTCTATTTATTTGTTTCTTATTAGCTTCTATGTTCCTATCCTTATTATCTCCGGTATCCTATCTAGTGAAAAATTATATTATGAATAAAACATAACATCAATGTATTTTTTTATCTCAGATACTCATTAAATATTCCAAGTTAAAAAACTGAGCAAAAACGGTCCTTATAAAAGCGGGTATGCTGATGTCTGTGGGAGAATTCTATAAAAACTTTATCCCACAACTTTGTCTCCACCTATAAAATAAAAAAGCTGAACGGCAGTACAGTATGCCTAATTAATTAACCTTATGATTAGCTCTTAAACTAATAGCTATTATTTAATTGATTTCATACTACTATAAAATATATATAGGGTAAAAAGGTATATATGCAAAAAAATTATTAATATTTTATAATAAACGTTTTTAACGTATTACTTTAATCTTTTTTTTTCAGATAAAGTTTTGTAACGGTCACTTATTCAAATACAAAAGTAACGTCTTTTATCTTCTTAAACAGTGCAAGCCGTGCAGCCGGCCTTAGCACGTGCGAGATTTGCCGGCGGCCGTTACATCAATCTTGTCTACCTTTATCAATTTCGTTTAACCTCAGTCACACATAATGTTATGGGAATAAAAATCTTATATCTTGTATAATATAGCTTATATTTGTAGATTTCCATTACACCTTTAATCGTATAATGTATAAATGTTTTATAACAGTTTTTTGTATGTAACGTAGGCATGCTGTATTGTACAATGCAAAACCTATCGAGATTTATGGAACAAATGTTTACTTACGACTGAAAGAAGTATCATTAAATGAAAATAATAATTATTAAATGAAACTAGGTACTTTACAGCGTTTAAATATTATGCCACTGAATAGGTTACATTCTTAAAAAATAAGAAATGCCAAAATGCAATCTTATTTGCCTTACGTCTGATCAGTATGATAAGTAGACTAATATAAAAAAAGACATATTTAGAAAACGTATAAAAATTTGAACGCAGCGGGATTTGAAATCTCTCTACAGAGATGTTAACAAGAAATATAAGTTGTAATCAGCGTATAAGAATTTCAACGCAGCTGGATGTAGAACGCATGGCTTAGCGGTCAGAGCGCTCGAACGGTTTTCTTTTCAAGAGGCACAGGTTCAATCCCGCTGCGTTCAAATTTTTATACGTTTTCTAAATATATCTTTTTCAATTTCCTTAGTACTTTAAAAAATGTTAAAAAAATAGACTAATATAGTTTAACAAGGTAAAGCAAATTTTAACTTTATTGCGTTCTCTTATATAATTAATTATTATATATTGACGCCTGTATTTGACCTAAGATGTGATGAGGGTACTACTAATGTTCGTAATGTTACCAACATGTTTCGGCACGTGGAACCCGCATACATGTCGTTTTAGATGACACCAACATGCTACCCGATGGGCATTCACTTAACACTTATGTATATTGTGGATCTTATACAGTATTGTTTTAAACATTTTTTTAGTTGTGTAGAATAGGTAATAATTAAACGATGCTGTAGTTTTAGAATTCAAATTTCAGATAAATTCAAATAAATGTTAATATATTCAGGATAACGACCAAACCGAACTATGAAATCCGGTTAAATAAATTTACAGTACATTCCACTATTTAATAATATAGTTTTAAACTACTTAGGTAGAATATGAGAATTTTTTTTTACAAACCAAGTGACGTGATATGCGAAAATAATAGTTCACAGTAAGTGTGAATATTTATAAAATGTTAACATTTGATCGATTGATTTTTGATACTAATAATTTATAAATGAATATTATAAAATAATAATGAAGTATAACTTTATCAATTTATTAGACTATTGTATCAGAATACTTCGTTTGCATTAGCTATTGTTGATTCACTGTGGGTATACTGCAGTATGCGGGTGGCACGCGACGTAGCGAATTTAGTACATTTGCCCCTATGAGAGGATTAATGTAAATTTGTGGGACCGTAATACTAACATTAAATATTACAGAATTATCCGTGGGATTATCTAAGCCTAGATAAGAGTAATATTTCGCAATTTTATGAAAGTAGATGTAATTAATTATTTTAATTTCCAAATTTATAGTAGAATAGTGTTACACAAAACTTTGTCTGCGTATTAATAAGCAACTCTTAGCGTAATTTCAAGTTCGTAGCAAAAAAAATTAGGGCTTTCATACCAACTTGCTAGAGACCTTGACCTCCATAGTCCGGTCTTGTCGCAAAATCCATTCGTAGCAGACGTCTACTAAATATAAACTATCTCCCTGCCAAATTTCGTCTTTGTACGCCAGCGATTTTCCATATTTCATGAAAAGGGACCTCTCATTTGTATTGTATATAGATAGATACTTAATATGTAGATTTTTAATTTAAGCTTAAATTAGAGTTTTATTATATTACAGTAAATCAATTTTGTAATATCAGGAAATCACTATATGTTGAATAGAGATATATAGATGGTCGCAAAGGAGCTAGCAGCGTCCGACACTTGACATATTACTCTAAGCGGCCGTTTCCTTGACATTTATATTTCGGATTCGAAGATAATATTTAAGATTATTCTTTTACAATAAGTCTAGGGATGATAAATATGATATCAATAGACCTCGCTATGTTATGGAAATAAGTAAAAAAAGACAGTGAATTTGGAATTTTTCAAATTTATTGGTTATTAAATTGCCATATTTTATAACATGAATACCGGTATATTGCAAACCGACCAGTGAATCTAATCAGGAAAATATGTATTTTACATGTGTATACCGGCTCCCGTTTGAAATTTAATTCACAATCATCGCATGTAGTCAATAGGCTATTCGTATATAAATGTTGCTTTCACATTTCTCATAAAAGTCTTTACGACGGTATGTTTTAGAAATACGAAGTAAATTAGGTTACTAGGTAGCTACTTATAACTTAATATCTGTTCTAATGTAACTTATTCTCAAAGTCAAATAACTTTATTCAAAATAAGAAGACACGTGCTTAATTTTTCGAACGTCGTGTAATTTATCAACGGTTCACTAAAGTTAATCCCTGAGACCTGAGAAGAATCGGCGGATGAAATTCAACGGGACTTTTTCAAGTAAACAATATACAAATTTATATTTATTTATTATTAAAAATGATGGCATAGACTGGAGCGAGTGTTTAATTCCCAGGGTGTGTTATCATTTATGAAATCATTAATTAGTTACTAAGGTTTAACTCACAAAACGTTTTACATTTTTTTTTATTGTGATATGGGACATTCTTGGACGTTTTCTGGGATTCTATTGTAAAAATGTGTACACACATTGCCCCATGAAAGAGTTACAGGTACGATGTATCGACTTACAGAAGCGGTAAGTTTGGACCTGTTTCTAGAATTAATACTACGTCCATCACTGATTTTGGTAAAATTATTTCTATTAATCTTAACATATGTTACATTTTCAAAGATATATTGAGGTGCAACTGTCAATATATTAATTTCCTTAAATTTTTGTCTTAAAGAATCTTCACGATCTAAGTTATAGATTGCCGAATAGCTCGCTTCTGCAAAACCAAGATTGAATTATTCTATAAACAATTTAAAAATCTATATATGAAGAAAAACTATTTTCGAAAATAAAAGCACAACGCATAAAAACACCACTAACACTTTCATAGAGAAGCGATCCTTACTCGTATTGTAATGAGACTTTTTGCTCTGTTACAAGAAGCACCAAAATTATGCAATTGCACTGTCTGGCGCCGGCAGATGTTGAATAAAGGCAAAATGCAAGCTCACCTTTCCGTTTCGTTCCCACGATATCAGCCAAAAGGAAGCAACCCCTGTAAAATCCCAGATTCATTATGATACGGACGCAGAGCCTTTACGAAAGAGTTGGCATTGTCCCTCAGAATCTTTATTTTGTAGCAATTTGCTTTGCTTGCTTGCTTTGATTAGACCGAAGTAAAAATGGAATTTAAGAATTTTAAATATTGTTCAATTTAATAACTTACATTAATATGTTAATAAATTTAATCAATGGATTATTCAGATATAGGTTCAGTTTTAGTTGCATATATATCTATAATTACTTTGTACTCAATTTTGTCTTCTATAAATTCTTTGCTCGTATTATATATCGTAAGTAAACTACAGCTTGCCATCGCCGCATCTCTATTTAGTTAGAAATCGGATCTACTGTAGAATCTGGGAAAATTGGATACCAAATACTTTAAAGCTTACACGCCGTTATTTTATATTAGGGTTAGGAAAATATATCACAAAAATAGTACGTCTCAATATGCAATAAAACTGGAAAACGTATGCGACCTCAACGCAAGGATTTCCGTGAGCACACCTGAACGTAGATGTTAGATTACTACCCCGAACTATAAAAAAATATATACATTTATCGTACCGTGGGATAAAAGAATTTAAGAGGGACCTTTTGTATAACAGATGGTGGTGCCAACAAGATTTCAAATTATTTGCATGAATATTTTGGTTGGTATACGTTTAAGTACAAAGCAGTATATATTATATATAAAATAATTTTATAGATGAAAAGTTAGATTTTGCATTTTTATGTAGTACTTTACTTTTTACACAAAAAATTATAATAGACTTAATTTTTCAAAATATACAAAACATTTTTATATATCAATATTATGTGACAATAGCACTCGATAAATTTGTTACCATTAATTTGAGATTTTATAAAATAAATAATATAGTAGTTTTTAGGTTACCGACCTAAATTTTGAAAATGCCCGTAGAAATCCGCTATAAGCACGGGATTTGTAGGTAACTCGAACAGCTGTTTTGAAAATGTCACTATGATTCCCTCGAGCTATACTACAGGCGGCTTAAACCTCCAACTCTTATCTACCTCCTTAATACCGGTCGGCCATCCTGTGAGAGACAGAATCTGTAAACATTTTGGCCTTATTTAAAATTTTCGGTAAGAAGGTATTTAAATTCCCTTTTGGAATAAAGCCTAGCATTTCAGATACACATGCTTTTATTAAACGGCCTTTATATAAATAAATATTATTATAAATTATACATAAAATTATGTTAATGGGATATTTTTTTTTCGTACATTTGAATGTGAAACCTAATAATGTGTCGTAAAAGTGTTAAAACTTGAGGAAAGCCTGCAAAGTTCCGTATTGAAAATCGATTTACTGCGATATCGTCATAGTAAAATCTTATATAATATTTTTCAGGACCACCTTTACGAAATTGGGCAGGCATGTTGTGACGCCAGTGCTATTTATAAAGTATAAACATGTTCAGTTTGCATGTGAAGGTATCGCGTAATAAAGTTGGCCCGACCTCGTTCTGGGCGCTTAATATTAAAAGCTTTACTCATATCCTTACCTACACGTAATGTACGTCCTTTGTAATCTTTCCGTTCCGTTGTTACCGCGACCTAAATCTGCTTTTGTCCCTTATGAAAAGATCCGAGGGCAGTTAGCGAAAGTATGCGTGAATAATTGAGGAGCGGTGCTCCGTCTTAGCGTAAAATCTTAACTAAAGATTCATTGAACGTTAGCTTCGTTTGTGAGCACGTGTTCTATGCATTGAATTTAGCGTCCCGCGGGCTTTAGAATTTTCGAAAGTATATTATAGTACATATTTTGTTAGAAATTAATATAATATGAAAAGTAAAATATATGTACATCGTTTTAATTATATACTGTGAAAAGAAACTAGACAAATTATGAGGTAGTTTTGAAATAGTATTGAATAGGTATTAGGTACTATTGCAAATACTACTATTACAAGTCCCTTTAATGCTATTGTGATACTATCTTAAGACATGATCATTGACAATATATATAAATAACGTTTTCGAGTGTGGTGTTTGATCGTAATATGTATTGTTTGTTCATCTAGGATTGATATTTGAACACTCTAATATATAAGAACCACTTAAGATGTCAGCGTGAATAAATAATATTATACTGACAAGAGTGAAATAGGCGTCTTATTTCTTAGATGAATAGGGTGGAATTGTGGGTAAATGCTATCGTCATTAATTACATCTACTAGTAAAAGCAAAGTTGCTCGTTCACGCGTAAAATACGCGTTGCCTTGGCAACTAACATGTCACTTTAAAAATTGTATGTCAAACGCATAGTAGTGTGTGTAAAATTATTCTTTTAATTCTAGCCCGCCTGCATTATAGAATTAAATTATTTATAATTTTTACTTTTAAAATTTACTGTTTTTAATATGTATAAAAATATTAAAATGTAACTGATCGCTTTCTGTACATGGAAGATATACAAAAAAAAAACAGTATAATTAGGGGCATCATCAGTGTAATAGACCATTTTTACACAAATAAACAATTATTTTTAACTTTTTTTTTCTGTTTGTATGCACTTTTGTACAAGCCAATTTCAGAAACAGCTTAACCGATATAAATGCGGGTTTGACTATTGTATTCTAGTAAGTCATATAAGCCCAGCCAAACTATAAGACATAACGAAATTGATCACCATGGTGCACATTTGACGTAGACGTATAAAAATTTAAGATTCCGTATCTTGTACAGCAGATGAATAACCATGATAGACCAGCTAAACTATTACAATTCGCGATTATTTCTCTAATTTTTCAGGAATTTCATTGTTTTGCCGTCAAGGCAGCCGAAAATACGAAACAGCTATAGCTGACGCGGGCAAAAGCATCGAGCGGGTCTGTCTGTACTCGGTATATTAAATATATTTACCAAAAATTCATTACGCGAAGCTAAAAGTGTGGAAAATTTTAATTACTAGACGTTTTGTTACTGTCATTATTAAATTTTCTTACTTAATTCTAATCTGTTCTTTCAATTATTTAACATTGATTTTTTTACGATTACGTTAAACTTGTGAGAAGTCTTAAGTTTAGTTGCATTTAAAAAAATAATAAATTCACACAGCAGTAATGTAATGTTTCATTTAAAAAAATCAAAGTATCAAATTAGAGTCAGGTGAATTAATAAAGTTGTATTGGTTAACAAGAAATAAATGCATTTTGTAGTGGCCAGGAGCGGTCCAGGCCGTTCAACGTGGGACGTTCCATGCATATAGACAAATATCTCTCCCGTATAGCACATAGCACAAAGCTCCGTGATCAAAGGATTCACGTTTTCGACCTGAACCTCATAACTAAAACGGTAACGTTGTATTTGACTTGGCAAAATTACTCTTGTATGTCTATTTGGCCATGAGCTATTTATTGGATTCCGCAAAACGACCAGTGAATGTGAAAAGCAAAATTTACTCACAATCCAAAGTACTATGTATTTGACAATACGTACTGGGAATATCAAATTCTGGTTAGTGTTTGGAACTACATCAACTATTTTTTGCATTTTGTTACGAAATTATTGCATTGCAATTGTTTTATGTGACAATAATTATGTTTCGCTTCGCATTAAGTAGTAGCACGCGTCGCTTTACGTTATCAGTTCGTGAAATATAAAAATATATATAATCACTCCCCCGAGTGCAGATCGAATCGGTAACCATCACTTGTACAGTCAGCAACATCTAAGAAGATTCCAAATGCTATTTGACCAAATATCCCCATATCATATCGAAAAGAATAATATGAAATATTTTGAAACGTGAAACCAAATGTAATTAGAACGAAATATTATCGTTACATTCAATTATTTTCTATAGTAAATCAATAGAAAGATAAACGAAACACAGTAGCTTTACTATGTTTTAGCTTAAAGGATTTCTAGTATATGTTATATTCAATAAAGAAATAACGAGATTTGTTAAAAAATATTTAACATTTCTTCATCTAATTAGTTTTATTTTTCAATCTTGCTATTTGTATCGGTCTTATATTTTTACATACCGCATGTTAGAGAGAACCTTCACTCTTCGTTGTCCACTTAACTCCGAAATCGAGACATTGCGTGTTGAATTGCGGACCTCAACGCCGCACTTTCTCTTGGCAGGGTGCATTATGTAGTTGGCGAGTAATTTATTATTTGGGTATAATATTATAAATATCTATTTCAACTATTAATATTGTGAATAGAGATATCTCAAAAGGACTTGGTTATTTGTTTTCGTCAGACGCAAAGCATCTTAAGATGTTTAACTTTGAGAATATTAAAGTAGGTTATAGAACAACTGTAATGAAAGGATTAAGACGATTGTATATTTCTTATTGACATCTTAATTTGCTCTTAATATAAAGTATTTGTAAAGTCAACTTACATAGTCGTAAGGCTAGCAATATAACTTTTATATTACTTAGAAATCATGTTACGTAGTATAAGCGTTAACTCGTTTTGTAGTAACTTTCATCAAATTTCAGCAAACTTAATATATAGTTTTGTACGTAAATATTTAAGGAATTACCAAAACGAGACTAACTGAGCTATTGGGATACTGAGTTGAAGTAAATATGGTAAATCATTTAAAATAAAACGCCGTTATTACAAAAAACAATAAGTGTACGTTCCGTTTTCTTAATCGATTTTTAAAAGGATTAGGTTCCTTTTAATTTTTTTTTTAATGTTTTCTTTTAATGTTAGTTAGATTTTAATGTGTTTTGTGGTTTATTATACTAAGGGCTTTTCTAAAAAATACAATATAGGTAATATATTTCATTATATCATTTTTTAGATTTATTTAAGCTATTTTGTATAGAACAGTTAATACAATTACTAATCAAATAAAAATGTATATCGTTAAAAATTCTAGTATAAATTCATATAAAGTAATACTTTTATATTTTGAAAACATACCTATATTTTACGTCAAGATACAAGCGTTTCAGCTGACAGAGGGGTATTTTAAACCGACAACTTTTCATTTTAAAAGTATTCAGTTTTCAGAATATAAGTTTCGAAGCAGACTCTCATTAAAAAGGTTTTTAAGAAATTGAAGACGGTAAAAAGAAAGTGAATATAAAGAAATATAACATGAAATAAAGGCGCCTGATATGTATTTAAATATCTTTAAAATATTTAACGTATTTGGTAAGTTTTCAATTATATTCCGCAATGGCGCTATAAGTCCATTTATAATATCGCTTTTATTGGTTAAGGGTTTTACCAATATAAGAGATAGGTTTGATTTGTTTTCAGATTTTACTCGGGAAAATAATTTATTTTTTAAATATTAGTATTTTTCTGATAAGACACGCACAATATCTATTACAAAATGTAGTATGAAAATCTGATAGTAAATGGAAAACCTCCGCTCTGTTTAATAAAACAAAGAATCGGTGAATAAGACAATGAATTCCGATGGAAAGTAGAGAAGACTCCCGGTCTTAACACTAGGTTATCTCTGACTGCCCTGTTTGGGGAAAATCTTGAAACCATTATAAAGCTATGATAATACAAAATGTTGCGCTTGATTATTAGGAAAAATAGACTGTGAAGTACTGTTACTTATTTATATTTTGAATTATTCGTATATTTAGGCCACCTTTAAGTTTTTTGTTTACACGGTTTGCTTATAACTTTTCTTGAAGCAAACATTAATTATATTTGCCAATAACTTGATCGTTAGCAGCACACGTCGCTGTGCACCTAATTGTATTAACGAAAGGCCAATACAATACGTACTGGCTTTTTGACTTAGTAAATTAAAAGCCTCATTATTTTAAGCAAAGCACGTACCCTCGTATAGCTGAAAGGATCTTTTGTTGCTGCGAAACACTTGGGGCAAGTCAATCGGGCTCCGTTAAGCTTTGAACGCTCGCAAATTAATGAGTGAACGTGGAGGTAGTGTAATGTTTCAGCTCGCTTTTTATTCTTTTCATTTTTTGTATTACACAGTAATAAACGTATGTTCACACTTTATAGGTTGCAGATTTATACTGAATCAAAGAAGCGTGTTCAAACGCTCGAACCTTTGCTAGGAAAATGCTACAAGATTTTAATCACGATGTCATGTCATGTAGTGAAATGTTTCATATAAAACGGCAATCATTTGTTAACAATAATAATTATTATGAATGTACGTATAGTACGTACGTATGGTATATTAGAGTGGTAATAATAATATAGGGAGCTTCGTGTGAAAATCCCAATTCCTTGCCAACCCTCTTATAAAACTACACGATTATCGTGTACTATAATTCAATTTCAGTTACGATTACGTACTTTCCCACCGGACGAGAATTCTCCCCTTGCGTAAGTACAGGTAAATACGGATAGGTAAGACGTTGAAGGGGTCGAAATCAAAGGCACAAAGAAAAGGGAGTCTTTGTACACTCTTGCGCAGTAAGAACACGTGCGCGAGCGCTCCCACGGTATCGGAGGGAGGGATTTTTGGATGTATATATAAGGGTGCGAAGTAGTCCACAGTATCACAACAAAATAACGAGTGAAACACTAAACTACACCGGGGACCCGCGGGGTCCCCGGGAGCTTACTTGAAAACGCGAAACGTCTCTTCCGAAGTTCTTATCACTAGTTTGCCAATTAAAACCCGGAACACGAAGTGAAGTTAATTAATGTTAAAGTAACTGAAAAGCAGTTTCGTTTCATGAAAAATATCTTCAAAAAGTTCTCTTCACGATTGTTGTGCGAAGGACCGTTGTCGAATATTTATAGGTACGTAAACTTTTATTACTTCTGAGTTCTACTTTACTGCCTTCGCTATGGCGTTGCTTTGGGACTATTATTTATCGTTGTTTTAATTATTGCAGATGTCACGTCGTCGAAGTATTATTGGAATACTTTTTAAGTGCTGATGCGAGAAAGCTGAAATCTGTTCAACCAAATTGATTCATTCGGGCTGGCTCCACTGAATATGGTTGTCTCGGAGCTTCGATGTCCAGTTCACTGCTGCAGGTGATCGTGAGACTTTTTCTAAATACCCAAAGATAGGTTAGGATTAGTTTAGGGTGTGTGTTTTAGCATTAGACGTAGGTTACATATATTTGCTTTTCATTCAAAACGTTTCTTCTTAGTGTCGTTTTTCTTTAAGATCTAAAATACGAATTTAAAATAAATAAACATTTCTCAATGTTTAGATAACTTACTGAGCCTTAATGTACGGTTTTGTTTTATGTTACAGTTCAAGTTTGATTACTTCAGTTACGTTTTAGTTATGTTCAAAATTAATAATGATCATGCATCATTAAGTTATGAGTAATCGTTTGTTAAAATTTCAAACAAAACTATTTTACTTGTTTATTTAAACTCAAGATATATTTCCCAGTAATTGTTTCGTGTTTTTTGTTATTATTACTTAATTTGTTCTGTTAAAATATTTCATAGCTTTCATAAAATTAAACTTGTTAGTTTAAAATAATATACTTTCAGTATCGTCCAAAGCTCACTCTTGTTAAGTTCTGTTTTTGTTTGCATATTTCTTACGTTATGTTTGTTTGTTTATAAAAAATGTTATCAAGTTGTTGACGAATTGGCGTATATGTCTGTTTCTGTTACTTTGAGTAAATTAACTGTTGAGAAGAAAAAGCCACATTCTATTTGTCAATATTTTGTTTTTAATCAGGTACGTTAAAATTATCACACTGATTAATTATTAGTTTACGTTTTTTTATTTTATTTTTAAATTTTTAATTTATTATCTATATCACAGACAAAGCCAGCTGGTCTGGTTTCATTAAAATTGTTGAATTTCTTTTTTGTTAATGAATTTGTTATGTTTGATATGAGTTATTGTTATGTAAATACGAAACTTTCATACAAAATTATTGTTTTCTGGTTATCTTTTGTTAAACACTTTTTACTTGGTCGTTGTTTCGTATACTATTATGTTTTGTTTTCCCGTTTCAGTTAATCTACGTTTTAATTTATTATTACATCAATGTTAAAATTCTGTTAAATTTTTGTTTGAGGTAAATTAGACTGTTACATTTTGGTTATTCATAATTTATACCATCATTTTCAAAATCAAAACACTTTGGTCTTAGTTATTCGCAAAAGTTCTCAATTAAGAAGTGCCTTAATTACTAGAAGTGCCTATATATTGTTATAAATGTTTAAGTTTGATAGCGCCTTATGTTAAAGTTTTTATTAAACTTTAACATAATGCTTTCAGCGTTTAAATTACCGTAAACGCAATCGTAACCATAAACTATATATTACATATTGTAATATTATATTTTCAGAACGTTTGCGCTACGGTAATTTTAGAAATATAGTGATTATTTTCTCCCCCTTGTTAATATAACAATATACCAGTTACATATTCAGTATTAATTTGGAAATTTAAAAATGCTCTGGAGTCATCACATTGGACTACCGACACTGATTTTAAATACGCTGCTTTAATATTTATCAAATAAAATATTAATACACCGCCCAAGGGGATAAAATACTCATTACGCATCCATTGTTGCGCGTGCCGCTACTCGTTGGTTATTCAATTTCGTTCATGTTAAGTAATTTTAAGCGTTGATTTGTTGTTAAGTTTACTGTTTTTAATTGTTATTTATTGAAATGGCTGTGTTTGTTAGTTTTATGTTAAGTTTTTGTTTTAACTGTTAGATTTGTTTGTTCTCCGACATTAAGGCCTGTCGATTACGAAACTTGTACTTGTATGTTCCATATATATGTGTATGTGTATGTGTGTGTATCAGATAAGGTTTATTTAGGTATGTAAGAGTTTAAGGTTAAAACTGAAGCTTGTGTAAAATTAACAAATAAGTTTTAAGTATTTATTAGGGATGTAAGAAAGATGTGTGCGTGTCGTGTGAAATAAATAATATCAACCAAAACTATACTTGTATTTTATTAATTATTTTCCCATTAATATGTATAAATTTAATGTTGTGTCGGATTGAATAAAAAGCTAATCTGGTTGGAAACGCTTGGAAAATGTCCAACTGCATCGCAACCAACTATCTTCTAACAAATGAGGTCGTCTTTGCAGGAGTGGCCTAATCCCGCTATAATCAATTTAACCCGCTCAGAGTTTTTTATTTTGTAGATCTACTATAAGGAACAAAGCCATTCATATTTTTATTTTTATCACGCATTTAAAGCAATCTTTATAAGCTCTCTATGATCTTAACATCATAAATGATTAGTATTTATAATAAGAAATAGGAATAAGTTAATAATAATAAGTAACGTAAATGTATTAATGTTACATTGTATTTATTAATTAAATTTAAATTTAGCGCACCAACAGCCGGTGTATTAAAGTTTTTTGACGGGCAATAGGGTCCGATATTAGGCTTAGCGCTACATGCCGGTGCAAGATTCGCGCGTGCGGTTAGAAAACCTTACTTACGCCAGCTCGGTATACACAGTAGTTGTAATGAAGATAGTTTTAGTAACGGAAAACAGAAGTTCGCTTCGAGCAATCTCGCCGCTAGAACTCTTCTTAATTGCTTAACTTTAACCAGTGCCTCTTCCTGCTGTCCCAGGATTCGTTAAACTTCACGCATACTTTAGTCAACAACGAAATTACACGCTATTTACTAGCTTGTTTTTAATGCAGTTTTAACAAACTTACAATTGCAGGTACTTTCCGTACGCTAATTTCATTATTCTTGTAACACATTTTTGTACGACAATATGTATTTAATAATTATGATTGTTTATTGATATGATTTGTAAATTATTACAATTATATAAACATGTGTGTAACGTATAAGTATTAACCTATACGTATAGAAAAGGCAATGGAAATTGTTTTAAACATAAAAATGTATCATTAGCAGAATATAAAAATGTCGTTGTATAAATAAATGTACCTTTTTCATTTTACTGGAACGATTGTAACGATGTTATCATTAAGTATGCAAAAATATTCACGTGTTCACTGAACTGTTTCATATACTGTTGATAAATCTTATTGAGTGAGATCAATAATGTCGTCGCTGTCGAACCAAGAGTGTTGTTGAGCTTCTTCTGAGTCATTTTCTTCAATATTTGCTAAAATATTACTTTTATCGGAGTCTTCAGATACAGCTCCCCGAAGCAAAGTCACAACGCGATTACTCTCCTCGCTTCGTTTCAATTGTTTTTCAGTTCTCTCTTTTGTGCTCACTAGTTTACGTTGGCTCATTTGTATGAATTTTATCTTTTTAAACAGACAATGTATATGGCAATTGATTTTCTCTTGGAAGCTATCTAATATCCAATAAAACTTTATATCAGCTAGCACCACAAAAATGAATGCAGCGTACAAACATGTTAATACAATGGCAAAATAAAAAAGCATAGGGTCAGATGTTGAAAAATATGGGCAGCTTTCATTGAGAGTTAAACAATTCCAAAAGTAAGAATTTGATGGGGAAAGAGTACTTGCTGAATTCATACTTTTCTTTAGAATCTCTGCTTAGTTTATACGAGCTAGTAACTGTCTCATACATTTAATTTTAAATTTTAAAATTTTATTGCCTTATTTTTGGTTATGTCATTTACAGTGTCAAAATCACACACATATAATTTGATTGTTTATAGATAATATACCTTTATAAACAAATATTACAAAAAAATACATAGGTATTATATGAAAACGAAATATGGCAACAGTGTCCACGCCAACAGAAAATAAAAGCGAATACTAATTTTAAAGCTCGTTAATAAATCCAATAAAATCTCATGGACTCTGTCTGTCTGTGAAAAAAAATTACAAATCTAACTAAAATAAAAGTATACATGATACGTAAAATGCTTAGCATTTTTAGCATGAAAGTTTATTAATGAAATGTTGCACTTTATAAAAATAAATAGTCTATTAAAGTAAAATATGGGTATACCTATATTTTACTTTAATAGACTATTTAAATATAAATATATACCAATAAATAATGAGTATTTTACGTATTTAATTAGTTTACTCGTTTTGCACGTTGATAAAGAAAGTCAAATATAAAATTATACTGTAGTTACACACACGAAATAAAATTTCTTTCAACAGAATGACTCTGAAGAATCCGACACTATAATTATCTGTGCACAACCAAGTGGTATCCAACAATAGCTAAAATAGGGCGCTCTACGAAAAGAATTCGCCATCATAAGGCTTAACACACTGTCATAAGAGCTAAAGTCAGCGGGCAGAATATTCGTGAGTGTTGCCTGGAGAAAAGTGCACAATGCTGCTCCGCTTCACTTGAAGCAATATCAAATTCCCGTAAACCGCGTCGCATCGTCTCTTTCCCAGGCTATAGGTATGCTATACAAACTGGTTCTATACTAGACAAAATGTCCTACATTTTAACCCGCTTTAGGATTCTAGCGGAGAAATTGCTTTTACACTGTAAACTCAAAATATTTTAGGAGACTTTCAATAACTTAAAAATATTTTAGAAAAAAGAATATTGGACACCGATTGTGTATCGATCGTGGATTAGATTATCGCTAGCTTTAATATATATATATATTTCAAAACTACTTTTGGTTCCAATCACAATGTCTAAAAAAAAGTGCGAAAAATGGAGAACTGCCTAAGTTCTCCATTAAAACTAGGACTAAAATCAAGTAGAAGATGCGTGAAGGTAAAAAACTTATAACACATAAGTTTTAACGTTTGTTCTTTTTTTGTCTAAGTCCGTGTTTTGATATGCTATGTAACAGTTACAATTTAAATAAATCTATAAATTTTACGTACTTAACGAAAACCTAACGTACCTCACAATTTACACATAATCATTTTTCGCTATAAAATGTACAAATTCTAATATAAAAAGTAGCGTATGGCTCAAATACATCAAAGTGAATTATTTTTTCACAGAGAGAAAGCTGTCCCGTTTTTATAATAAGCCCTGTTTTATATGATTCATGTCACGTTTCCTTGACAAAGTATTTAGCGTGTATGTAACTTTAATTTCCCGACAGATGAAACTTAAGTCGTTAAGTTAAAATTATCATATTTTTTACTAGCGACCCGCTTGCGGCTTCGCCTGGGTAAACTACATGACTATAACTGTTGCGTGTCTCACTTATATTACAAATTTGCTTAAATTTATAATAAACACTAAATGTTAAGGGAAATTAACTAAAACACAATAAAGAAAACTGCATTTAAATTGGTTAAGCCGTTTCAGAGATTAGCGTGCACAAACGCACAGACAAACAGGAAAGAAAAGTCATTGTTTTGGGTACTATTACATTAATAAATGCCCCCAATATTTTTTTTTTCACATATCTTCCACGTATAAACAGCGATCCGTTATAGTTTTATTATGTGTATATATAAGAATGTACTTATGTTCTATACCTTTTTATATTATATAAATATTTTTAAATTACTATTCGTAGGTATATATGTTAATTATTTTATTATACTAATATAATTAAAGTCAACTCATTTATTATAATTGGCAAGGGTTTTAGAAGCAGACACCAAAGATTTTGCTTATGACGGCATCACGCTGAATTAAACGTAATTACTGTGTTTACGGGATTGTAAAATTAAATAACGATAACCAGTGTAGTTTGTACATTAATTAATGTTGTAAGTAGCCCAAACATTTAAAAACAAGGGGGTGGCCTTCATAATATTAGGAACTATGTACAACTTACACAGCTCCATTATGATTTCATTGGTTACTTTACGTACTAGTTACCTACTTATAAAGCAAGTCTAGACAGGCTACAACGCCATCTATTCTTTTAAAGTGTAAGACCTGACGTGTTAAAATTGTCTGGACTGAAAAAAGCAAAGAGCTCTACGATGAAAAACAGAGTTCAAACCGTGTACTCGACGGCTATTTAATATTTAAATTGACTCCCCTTTCATTGATACCTCTCCAAAGAATGTCAAGACTGTCGCAGATAAGGTATATTAAATATTAATTTTAGAATAATGAAACTATTTATTGATAAAAATTAAACACATAGATTAAAATTATGTCAAAATATGATTTTTTAACAATTTTAATTATTAAATCCTGAGGCCGAGTTCCAGTGGGACTGTAAGCACAATTGGTTGTGGGTTCAAGTCCCACTCGGGGGAATGAAAATATTTAAAGTATTTTCATTTCTCCGCTCTGGTAATACAAAGCGCGACCTTGATTTCTACCACTCAACACGCAATGTCTTGAATTGGGGTGGAAGGTGGAGAACGGAATGTCTTAATACCAGGTTATCTCTGCTTACCCTGCTATGCGGGAAAAAGCATGAAGCTGCAAAAATAATTATTTATTTAACTCTTTATTACACCACTATCAATATATAAGTACCAATATAGAATACTTTCAATTTTGGTGTAAAGGCACCACAGGTGGTCTCTTCCAAGCAACTCTTACCGAGAAAACACCAAAAGACAAAGAATGAATGAAAAATGTTTGCTTAGCGAGATAAACTTACTTAAAATTTACATATTATATATTACATACAAATTTACATAAATTTCAACACAAAAGTAAATATAAAAATAGTGACATATACATAAATAAAAATAAATATAAAAATAGTCTTACATACTAAAATAAACTTACATAAACGATGATTACGTAACACACATATATTAATTTTATTTATTAATTAATTAAACTTATTAAAATATTTAAAATAATTGATTAATAAAAAGTTATTATAATATTTAAAGTAAAGTTTCTAAAATAACGTGACACTAATGTAAACATTCAATAAATTTGAATGTCTCTGTGATAAAATAATTTGTGAAGCGAATTTAATATTTCATGTACATATAATACAAATATGAAGGCACTCAAGAATCAACATAAAATGTTCATTCGCCTTGTATAATGGTGATTAAAATTCCGTTTCTAACACATTGCCATTATAATATGTGCAGGCGTATCACGTAAATATTACACTGATACACAAACGTACGTATTTACGCTATTTGCTTGCCTACAATTATATTATTGAAATATTTTCTGTTTTCAAATTTAGTAAGGTTATTTTAAATAATGACATTAGAAATTCATAAAAATATTAAGGTATATGATACTGTACTAAGAAGATATTCGTATTACACAGAAAAATTAAGAGTTTGAAATAAATTTATATGTACTTACTATATATCGAACCAATGTACCAACCACTGTACCAATCGACCTTTTTAACGTGTTACCAACAATGATAATTATGATTATAAAATTGTTTAAGAAACTATATGTTTTAATTATTTATCATATCACTTTCAATAATTTAAAGTTAGCTTTACTATAAATTAAGTAATGTTTTTTTGGTAGTTTTGGTCTAATTGAGTCGAATAACAAAAATCATTATTTTTTTCAGTCTGAAGGACATCTGCACTGTAAAAACTTGATTTTAATGCTATATCTCAGTTTGAGTTTAAAGAAAGATGGCTCCTCTACAGTCCTTTTATGTTAAGGTTAAGGGAAGATTGCCTAACTCATTAATTGTTCGTCGCTAAACCCGCCCGTACAAAGTTCAACAATTATGAGACTTAACAAGGTCGTAAAACAGGGTCCTCTCATCAGCAATTTACTTTACGCTGATCACAAATTTTTGAAGACGCTACAATTGCTTGAGGCAATTATAATATAAATTTCAAAAGATATTTTTATTTTATCCAGTCATCCTTATTTTTGTGGTTACGACCCTGTGGTTATCTTATATTTTATGAGATTAATGTGTAGGATTGTTTTTATTTTAGGAAAACAAGACCAAAAAGTTATTATAAAATAATTATAAAGATAAAACAATAATAAAATGTACCTTTTAAAAATAATTTTAATAAAATTGTTTCAAACAATACGAATAGTGATAGTAGTATAAGTACTAGATTATAAGCACGCACTTATATTCAAAATATTTTATTAATAAATGTTTTAAAATATATGTTTTTTATTTCTATAAAATGCTTTTTAAAATTTTGTTCGTTGTAAAGGCGTTTTTTCCCAGAAGTAAGTATTTAACTTGTTACTAGAAAGAATTTAATTGACAATTTAATTTATACTGGTCTTTAGAAAAGTATGAGAGGAATATTTTTTGATTAAAGTTTTTTTTTTAATTTAAGTAGCCATTTTTACGCCTTTTCGCGCTTAGCAGGGTAGTGAGAGAGAACCTGGTGTAATCTCATTCTGTTACTTTTCACCCGAAATCGAAACATTACATGTTAATCGGCGGAAATCAGCACCGAGCTTTGTACCAGAGTAGAGAAATGAAAATAATTGAAATATAATCGACTTTCAGAGAGAAATTGTTTCGCTTCTATTTAAATATACTCAAGTGCGCCAATTTTGATTCAGCTATATCTCGAAGAGGAAGCTGTCAGTTTCTGATGTGTTTTGCACTACGCGGCACTAGAAGGTCTATTCCAAAAACAATGGCGCATCGGCCTTATTACGAAATAAACTCTTTGTAATATTTAACGATAACAATATACTACAAGCAATATCATGTTATAGTATCAATTTGTTGCATGCACATATATAAAATGAAAATAATTGAAAAAAAAAAAAAAAAAAAAAAAAAAAAAAAAAAAAAAAAAAAAAAAAAAAAAAAAAAAAAAAAAAAAAAAAAAAAAAAAAAAAAAAAAAAAAAAAAAAAAAAAAAAAAAAAAAAAAAAAAAAAAAAAAAAAAAAAAAAAAAAAAAAAAAAAAAAAAAAAAAAAAAAAAAAAAAAAAAAAAAAAAAAAAAAAAAAAAAAAAAAAAAAAAAAAAAAAAAAAAAAAAAAAAAAAAAAAAAAAAAAAAAAAAAAAAAAAAAAAAAAAAAAAAAAAAAAAAAAAAAAAAAAAAAAAAAAAAAAAAAAAAAAAAAAAAAAAAAAAAAAAAAAAAAAAAAAAAAAAAAAAAAAAAAAAAAAAAAAAAAAAAAAAAAAAAAAAAAAAAAAAAAAAAAAAAAAAAAAAAAAACAAACTCACGATTATAAAGACAAGTAGTTTATTATCATTTAATTTCGTAAAATAGTTTAAATATTTATTTATCACTAAATATTTTTTAGATAAGTTAATAATTATTAGAGTATAATATATAATATTTTTTATTCATTTATATAAAAGTGTTACTATGATTCAAGGTGATTTTTTATAGAACGATAAACAATTCAATATGAGCATTGAGCATCGTTACACAACAGTTGACAGCGACGCGTACGCACGCTTGACGACTCATTTAGTTATAATGCGAACAGAAGGCGTTCGCCTACTTCCATAGAACCGCGCGTTCAGGTGTTCATATTTTATCAACGAAGATAAATCACCTACAAACCTACTTACGAAGACCACGTGCATCTTACTTTTAGACAGTGTAGTGCGTGTACCATATGAGTGACTTGTAAACCTACATCCCTATTATAAAATATAGTCAAAATGTTCATATATGCGTTAATATCGTTGCTACTATCAATTGTTTTAACTATAAAATTATATCAAAAACTAACACATCGCGTGTGCAAATCGAGTGCTCATATGATTGGTAAAGTAGTGATAATAACAGGTGGTAACAGTGGAATAGGTTTTGAGACCGCTAAAAACTTAGCAGAGCGTGGAGCACGGGTAATTATAGCTTGCCGCAGCATCCGTCGAGCGGAGGAAGCTGTAAAAAAGATAATTCAGATTACAGGAAATAGGAATATTGAACATAAGCACCTTGATCTTGCATCGTTTCGTTCTGTGCGCAAATTTTGTGACAACATTTTAATAACTGAACGACGATTAGACGTCCTTATAAATAATGCCGCGGCCGGTGGCCTTGGAAATTATAAGACAGAAGATGGCAACCATATAGGAATGCAAGTGAACTACTTTTCAAGCTTTCTGTTAACAAATTTGTTATTACCACTATTAAAATCATCCGCACCAAGCCGTGTCGTGAATGTTTCGTCAGTTATACATAAATACGCCGAAATGGATTTTGAAAATTTAAACATGGAAAAGTATTGGAGTGATTATTTAGTTTACGCAAACAGTAAGTTATATTTGAACTTAATGACATTCGAGCTAAGTAAGAGGTTAGAGGGAACGAATGTAACGGTGAATGCGCTTCACCCTGGAGTTGCTGCTACGAATAACCTTAGAATAATTAAAACTGATATTATTCGTAATGTAATAGGAATTATGGTAAATTTTATATATTTAAATGTATGGGAAGCTGCACAGACATCGATATATCTGTCAGTATCACCTGAGATTCAGAATGTAAGTGGCCGGTATTTTAGCAATTGCCGGGAGAAAACGCCCTCGAAAATCTCACAAGATCCTGAAATTGCTAAAAGACTTTGGGAAGAGACGGAAAAGATTGTTAAATATTCATTAAATAATAACTGACTGTAATTTAAATTTGAAACTCAGTGTTATTCATTATTGACAAAATGTTATAATTTATCCATACTAATATTATAAATGCGGAATTAAATCTGTCTGTCAGTCTGTCTGTAACGACATCGCGGGTAGATCGCTGAACCGATTGTGATGAACTTTCGTATACAAATACACGATGTTCTTGGGATGAACATAGGCTACATTTCTCTTCTTTTTTAACTTTTTTAGTAATTTCATTATGTTACGAAAAGACCACCGGAAATACGAAACAGCTATCGCTAACAGGCAAGCGAAGTCGTGAATGCTAGTGTTTAAATAGATATTGCATTATTTGTTTATATAAATATTTAAATGTTCATATTAATACGCGTTAAAACACTTGAGTATATTATTTTTTGGTGTATTTATGCTCCAACGGCATTTCAAAAGTGACCTTAAATGCGAAGGTTGTTTCATTTTTAAGTCATGCCAGGAAATATTAATACTATCGAAACGAAATAAATATATATTAGCTGCAGCGAAGTAAATATTATATAATAATAAATTGACATGACACCGTTGAAATTATTAATGCAATTTTGGACGTACTAATTATGTTCTCTTAGGTATGCCCATTGTTTTGTTTTATTATATTTAAATTATATTGAAGATGTATATAACAAAATTAAACTCATTTTAAATTAAACTTCAGACTTGTTTTTGTATACTCTGAATTTTAATTATCTTGACTTAATAAAATGTTAATTAGTTTGTAATACTTATAACTCTATACATCTGTGTTAAAGAACTGAGATAAATTATTAATTTATTGTTAACATTATTTAGTTTTAAATATTTATACAGGAAAATATTAATTAAAATGGTCATATGGTTTTTATTTTTTAATGGTAGTAATCGTTTAAAACAAATAAAAAACATAGAATCTACTTAATTTTCTTGCTCAAGTAAGCATTAAGGACCCGACCGTCTTAGGAGTAAATTTATTTTATTATCGTTATTATATTAACATTCGCGTCTATCAAACACCTTGTAAGCAAATTATAAATAACAAAAAATGTATTTTGCATATTTGGCACGCCTACAAAAATTTACCATAACTGTGTTTATAAAACACAGAGTTGAGTTAAAATTTTGTATATACGTTTCAAGGTTTGTTTAATTGTAAGGCAATGTTTGTTTTTTTTTATTGAAATTATTTATGTAGAATCCAAATTATTTATCAATTTAAATAAATGTGTGATCAAAGGTTGTGCTATTTTCAATTTTACGTAAAAGTCAAATAAATGTATATTTTTTAAATTTCTGTAGTAAGAATTTTAGAGGAATATTTACACACATTAAAAATATATGTAGGTTCTTCTTCAGTGTTGTTAGACAAACCGTTGCGTACTTAGTATGATTGTCTTTTAACATCCTCACGTCCTGGCTGCTTTATTCGCTAAGTACAGGAAATACGTTAAAATTTGAATTTTAAAACTTACATACGTATATATTATATACAAAATATATAATTTTCATTTAATTTTGTTAAGTTTTCAACTGCTCAAATATCGTTTAAGAGATCGGCTAAGTTATATTATATTTTCGAAATGAAGCAGGGGAAATATCGACATGCAAGTAGCTATAAGTCTTCGTTCCTATAATGATGTTGCCTAGTCATAAAGTGTTTCATTATGTGATTGGATCATTATTGATGATACCACTCATCGATCCACGATGTTCTGTAATAAATTAACAGCTGACAAACATTTATTTGCTCGGTCCAGAGGATTGCTAATGATTATTGTTACATAAATGACAATATTTATTTTTGTTTCTATTTCGTTTGTTCACGTTTTTATTGTACACCTTATATGAAATTTTAGAATTATCTAGATACTTATTTATTCTACAGCTTACATTCTATGAAATATCAATTTTAATTGACTATTAATCATAATGATATATGTACGTAATTAACTTGTTATATGGTGAAGGGTGAAGTTTGTTTTATGGAGAGGTGTTTTCGTAGACAATTTATTTGAATAAAACTGTTTAAATCGATAAGTGTTTTTTTTTTGTTTTTATTATATCTAATTTTATCTAAGTAGGCTAGTATGGTATGAGTTGTTAACTAAATAATGTTCTTAATTCAATTCATGCTTGCTAGTGCATGAAAATATGCAAGCTAGCATGTTTTATAAAGAGTTAATCAATGTAGCGTGATGTTAAACAGATATGATTTATTAAACTTACTTTCACAAATAAAAAAAAAAATATTTGGAATATAAAAATAACGAAGAGTATCTAAAAGGTCAACTTCTTTAGATTATGTTTTACAACTATGCAGTTACTTATTATAATCATAACACGTGTTCATTGAAGCATTATATAGTTGAATTTGATATATTAGGTTACACTAATTCTGTCATATGAAAAATATTTTTAAAATTTGGGTTATTATTTAAGTATTACAATTGTCTAATTTTAAGATATTCAGGTAAACGGGCTTTTTATTTCCCTTAACAAGATTTAATTCAAATTGTAATTTTCGAAAGCAGACATTGCTTATATAAAATTAATATTTGTTTATATAACATATTTCAAATTATACACGTACATCATCATAAAATATTTTTAAGCACGTCGTTAAGTAGGTATGTACAAATAAGTTCAATTTTATCACTTAAAAGATAGAGATGAACGAATACTTACACAATCTCGTTAATGTATTGGATGGAGTTATTGCGGCAGTAATTGGCATTTCGAATTAACAGTTAATTTGTGAATGCCACTGAAGTATTCGATCTTCTTTTAGATTTTATTTGCAATTAAATATATAATTGTAATTGTACAGGGCTTCTTTAGCGTTTACTTTACTAGTATTGTAAATGCCAAATAAATTATATATAAAAAGCGAACACTTTTTTAAAGTTATTCTATATTAGACAATGCGTCGACTCTTTGTCAACACACAATATCTTTAAAACCAGTGGAAAGTAGGAAACGGAAACGGTGTGTCTATTATTTTCTCATTGCCTACCTCAATACCTAAATACGGGAGATGCTGACTGACGGAAATTAACACGTAAATAAATAAACATTTTATTTTTAGTGTGACGTACGGTTTAATAAATATATTTTCATTATTAGCTACAAAAATATATACAATTTAGTGATATAGAATGATTTCAAAATATGACGTTGCTTATCGTTCCTATCAACTCTGTACACTTGGCCTTCATACATGATAACAATAATTCAAAAGTAGCTACAATATTATCAGTCAACGCTATACTTAAAATTTCATTATGACAAATAATTTATAGTATTGAGGTTTAGTCAAAATGTTGGTGTGGCTCATAATTATTTTGCTGATATTTTTTATATTTTTAACATTTTCAATAAAAGTGTATGTAAAGTTACATCATGATATTTGCAAATCAGGTATTCATATGGTTGGAAAAGTTGTAATTGTAACGGGAGGTAATAGTGGAATAGGTTTTGAAACGGCAAAGAATTTAGCAGAGCGCGGAGCACGCGTTATCATAGCATGCCGAAGTGCTCGCCGCGCAGAAGAAGCTGTAGAGACGATTATTAATGTTTCTGGTAATAAGAATGTCGAATACCGTCACCTCGACTTGGCATCATTTAGTTCAGTTCGTCAGTTCAGCGCAGATATATTAAAAACTGAAAAGCGACTAGATGTCCTTGTTAACAATGCTGGTGCCGGTGGTATAGGAAATTATAAATCAGAAGATGGTAATCAAATAGGAATGCAAGTGAATTATTTTAGTACGTTTTTATTAACAAATCTTTTATTACCACTTTTAAAATCAACTGCACGGAGCCGTATTGTAAATGTTTCATCTATGGTGTATAAGTATGGTGAAGTGAATTTTGAGAACTTAAATATGGAGCTCAATTGGAGTGATTTCTTAGTTTACGCTAATAGTAAATTATATTTGAATTTAATGACTGTTGAGCTCAGCAGACGTCTACAAGGAAGTAATGTAACAGTGAATGCTCTACATCCTGGTATTGCCGCTACAAATATCTTTAGAAATATAAAAAGTAATATTATCCGCAACACAGTCAAGGCAATGATAGGATTTGTATTTCTAAGTGATTGGGAAGCAGCGCAAACATCTATTTATGTCGCGGTTTCACCAGATTTACTAAATGTAAGTGGTCAATATTTTAGCAATTGTATAGAGGAAAAACTATTACAAATATCAGAAAATAGAGAAGTTGCTGAAAAACTTTGGAGAGAATCAGAAAAAATGTGTAAATTATAATAGTAGTATTACATTAAAATTTATAATAAAATTAAAGTAAAAAAAGGTTTTCAAAAGGCGCAGGTTTAAATCCCAGGTTTTCTAAATATGTCTTATTAAAATAAAAGCACGGTGTGTGAAGATAAAAATTGTAATAATGAACTATTTTATTTAATTATTTTCATTATATATATTTACTTACTGTTACTTACATATACGTATATGCACATAAAACGTATTTGTACTTTATTTAGAGTTTAAAGTTAAGTTCAAGATTAGATTTTAATGGTATGAATAAAATTGTTTTATAGTGTTGTTTATATTAATAAAGTGGCTAGTTGTAAGACGTTTGCACTCATGTAATATAACGCTTTATGTTGACATATAAGAGTTTTGTCGGATTACATTAAGGAAGTATTGTCAAGAGTCTTGTTAAAATATTTTATTATAGTAATAAAGATAATATATATTTTAACATTCCTTCAAATATAAAAATAACAAAAATTTACTTTATAGCATGAAAAAAATAATACTGTTACTTGATTCAAAATATACATATATTTATAATTAACAATTTATATTACTTTTATTATGCATAAAATGGGTCAAACACTTTTTAGTTAAACAGTGAATACTCCACCCAAAATAATTAAGTGATCTGAACATGTGTAGATAATATAAAATCTATTAAAACTGTTGACACAAAAAAACATATACAAAGTACTACTACAAGTATCGTTAAACCAATACTTTGAATTCTTACATATAATTAATAATTTAATCGCTGTTCTCGTGCCACTACTTTGTGCAAACTTAATAGTAAACTAATAGTAAAAATAGTAAATTTTAGATTTTTTTACTTTAAATTCCATCAAACGAAATATCTAAAAGAAACATACATACATGTATAGTACTACACACGTTATAAATACCTTTAAACCTGCCGCATGCATAGGTAGTTAAAATAGGAGAACAAACAAATTAAACAATTGATCCATACAATTATTATAACAATGGCGTCATATGTACATAATACACTGAAGTACATGCATGCTATTACTGTCACTAATTTATGAAACAATAAATTATTCATGAAGTACATAATAACTCAACAAGTGTTAGTGTGTATAAAGGTATATCTGCATAATCCTTATTGTTGTCATCAAGCGAATGGAGCTGGAGGTAGCTCAGCAACGTCAACTAGGTCGCGACTCTACGTTCAAAATGCTTTTAACTTAATCCATACAATCCAATCATATGAAATAAGCTTCCACTCAGACTACTCAACTGAGCACTGTGTTATTACCGCTTATTAATTTTACCTATAAAGTTTAGGTATTCACTTGATATTGGATATATAATTATATTTTGTTTACGTATATGTCTGTATATGTTTAGGAATATTTTTTTTTAATATATTATTGGGTGTATTTAACAATATAATAGAAACCAAAATAATGTTTTTAATTTGTTTTCTGTTTGTCTCAAAGAAATGGCTCAAACGCATGATCCGCAGAAATTTACATGCAGTTTTGACTATTGCACAGTTCCGTTAACATATAGCGTTTGTTTCATTTCAGTCCGTTCATAAATCATTTGTGATTTAAGTCGCAAGCGGGTTTCAGTATAAAATTCATTTTATTTTTATTACTTAAACGCATTCATGTCAAAAAAAAATATATATGTCTTGATATAAATTTATGTATATACTTATGCTTAATCTATTAATGTATATTACAGATGGCCTATATTTTTGATGTTTTTTTACGTAACTGCGTAATTTTCATCAAACCAGCTTGTACTCATCCACCTCTACAGGTTGACTGGAAGAATCTGTTTTAGAGAAAATCCGATTTTGTTAACTAAGCTAACCAATTTATTTGTTTTTAGGTAATATAAAGAGTATATTAAGTTTAAATATATATGGCAAATGCTTTTAAGCAAAATAAACTCTGAAAATTAACCAATCCCTATAATAAGGAGCATAAAAATAAGAAGCTCAATTCTTGCTTGAATAATGTTTGTGTAGGTTATTATTTAAGAACCAGTCTAGCATATTAAACAAAATTATGCAAAGACACGAAGGCTATTGACATAATTATACCGAGATATTGATTTCATTAAGAGCATTACCAATTTTGGCAACTAGATAAGAGGACATTGTATGGCAATGAAATTTTGATTATTATTAGATAATATCCAGGAAGATAAGTGAAATGGAGGTCGAATAGGTTTTATTATAAAAGTAATATATTTTTACACAAGGCTTGTTAGGCATTACATAAATTTAACTACCAGATTTTATTTAATTTTAGACTAGCTGTGTCCGCGACTTCGTCCTCGTGGAATTCTTAACGAAAAGTAACATAAGTTTAAGCTATCTGCCAGTGAAAGCTCAGTCAAAATCGGTCAAATCGTTCCAGAGATTAGCCGGAGCAAACAGACAGACAGATGAAACAGACAAACAGACAGACAGACCAAAATTGTAAAAAACATATGTATTTAGTAAAAAGCGGTTATTTTAATATTACAAACAGATTATTTTATTATTTGTATAGATTTTCTCTCACGCCGAGATCTTTAATGACTACCTCGGTTACTATAGATATTGGGTATGTATTATTTTATTGCTTCACAAGTAGTTTATTATGAGTTTTAAATGTTATATTCTATTAACATATACTAGTGTTTTCACCATAATTAGAGTAATTTGTAAAGTTATTGTGGCTACCTAATGTGATAACGTTAGCGGAAAAAACGGATCATCTGCCAATAGAACACACTACAACACAAAAGTAAAGAAAAATGAAAAAAAAATGTAAAGAATTCTTATGTTAGAAACACCGGTAGTGTTGTTTTCGCGTCCAACCATTGCCAGCTATTTTGCGTATAGTCACTCAGTTGGAGGCCGAAGGGCCTACACTACACTTGCCAAGCTGAAAATCGAGCTCTGGAGGTGGATGGAGAGGGAATGATGGATGGATGGATTTTGCTCATTGATTTAGTTTCGGCTATATTTGCATTCCTTTTTCGAGAAAAAGGGGAACAAAGTATACAAGACGTTACCTTGTTGCTTCATAATATTACAATATAAATATTGCTGTTTATAACTATTTACTTTAATCAGTTTAAAGCCTAGAAAAATGCAGATAATTTGGTATCAACTGAATTTAGATCCTTTCCATCAATATAAAAAAACTCTACTACTTGTAAAACATGAATTTCATATAAAATAATATGTTATGTACCCATTATATAAATATAAAAAATGTTAATAGAGAAACCTTGGCAATTTTTATGCAAATGAAATGAAGAATTACAAAGGGGATCCCCTTTTAATTTTTCATTAAAATTCAAATGCTTGTAAAGGTATTTAGCTGAGTTTTGTTAAAAAGTTAATATTTATTAAATAATACAAAAATATTTTTTGAACAGAAATAAATTTATAATAAGTTCATATTTTTATTATTCATTGTTTTAATGTACAAGCGAATAATGAATTATAATAATATTGCGTAAACGAATTATCTAATATTTTTTTCCTTTAAATCCTTATTTACTTATTCTCGACTACCTCTTCCTATTAGATAGAAAAGATAGATAGGGTAGTGTAGGTACCAGGGAGTCACTATTTCCTCGTCCAAAAAACGTGAAGAATTATATATTTAGCATTTTCTATAACCGTTACTTTTTTGTTAGATTAGCTGTGAATTCCTATTGAAAAGTCATTTCTGCGTTAAAAATACTAGGGCCACGAGCGAGAGCTAAGCGACGCAGTGTTTATTAAATACGAGTTTAAGAGCAAGTTGACAATTTTCCACTATTGTTACAAAATGCTTTTTCTGTATTGACAAGTTGTACTATGTAACGATTAATATAATTATATGATACATACACGTACTTATAGTTTAAAAACTTTCTAAAATTTTCATTCTATTCCGTCCAGTATCTACGAAGATATGCGTGTACAAACAGACACATAAAAACTTAAAACTCGGTGATTCAAATTTTATTACTTTTTATTATTATTCACTCTAAATTATTTTTGTATGAAATTATTCAATGTACAATATAATACAAACAAGAACTTTTTTACTGTTTTATTATAATATAGGTTATATTATTATACCACAGATATGATGTATACAATATTTCATGTACACAAGTACGTTGGTATTTGAGGGAAAATTAATTTTGGGAATTGAAAGGCATAACCGGTATAATAGAAAATATGACCGCTCACAACAACAGTACATAGTTTTTAAGGATTAGGCTCATATCAGTTACAATTTTAAAAGGCTACGGCTACGTTTATTTTTTCTGTTAGATTGTGTATTACTTAAACGTTAAAACCGTTGTTTTCTTTTTAAAGGCACATAAATTGACTAATAAATACTTCATTGCCTCGCTTAGTATATTAAATCTTTTCCCAAGTACGATTTTAATCTACAATCATTTCATACAGTTAGATACTTCCCAACTGCACGACAATGGCTTTTACATTGACAGTTCTCCTTTTATAGCTATGTAATATGAGTGTGCAAGACTTAACTGCAACAGGTAACATTATGTAAATAAGATGAAATCAACAACTTTATCTTTTATGGGTATGAAAGCTTTCAACTGCGGTGCGACAATACGAAATAATATTAATAGCATTTAAATATTGTTTTTCTTAACAAAATATCCCTCTCTTACACATTGAACTTCTACAAGAAAATAAAAGTAAATGAATAGTAATTAGGCGCCGACCATGGACTGTAAACTTTATTTAAAGTCAGTAAAATCTTCCATTCTGAATTGAATCGGTTCCAAAGCTACTCGTGTATTTAATTCACTTTTTACTTTTTAAAATTACATTTTGATCTTTCCTAGTATATTTCAAAATGTCTATAGCTAAAAGTATTTCTGTCTCGTAACGCCTACCAATTAAATGGTTGATATGAAAAGGATAATTATAGTTAAATAAAAAATAATGCTTTAAATGCTTTGTATATTATACTTTGCAGGTCGTCTCCGATTACATCAAAGTATAGTATTATTTGAGTGTCGACGTTTGGCCTTATTAATATATATGTATTATAATACGTAACGAACACTATATTATGCTGCTTGCCAAACACCTGTTTCATATTTATACTGAAATTTAAGAAAAATATTTGAAAATATTAATTCCTGCTGTTCCTATTTTATTATTTAAAATATTAGTTTCGTATAAATCACAGTACGGAACCCAAGGTGCTTTTTTAAACCTGTCCTAACTTTTTTTAATTAACAGTTCAAGTTCAATTTAAAATTGAGTAATTTACTCTACCGTAAATTGTGAAGTACAAACGTTGAATTCTACTCTCTATACTTATTTTCTTTGGTGGTACTTAAGGAGACTAAAATTCGCTACTCGCCTCGAGTGTCTATTATGTGGTTGCAGTTACGGTACTTAATTTACAAAGAACTGACATTACTTCTGCCCCGTGGTCATCTATCTGCTAAATTAATCTTTTAAATTGGAAACCTCCATAATATTATCATTATTTTACGAGAGGCTTTTTAAATAATGTAGGTCAATTAGTTATTGTTATTTGCATTTTATTGGCATTACTCAAATTCATTTATGACTTCTAGTTAATTAAGTTTTCTTGAATTGCCATTTTTAAAAAAACATTAATATCGATATCCTTTAGAGAATAAGATAAGAGAACGATTTGTATGAAATTTTAGATTTAACAAGTGAATCTGCTATTGTAATTAGACCCAATAGTGGCGGAAGAATTTAATTATAAATGTTTGTGTAACAGTGGAAAATTGGCCCACCATGAGTGCACTAAAAGAGCTGATGATCTGAATAACAACTCATGCTTAAGTAACACCTACAGTAAGGAGGGGTCATGGGAGCCACTCTTTATAACGTCTATATAAGATGTAATTCAAAGGGAAGGATAAGTCAATTTCAGCTTCCAAGTACACGGTAGAAATTATTCTACAAACAACATTCTCGTAGTGTTATAATAGTTTTTTTTTAAGATTAAGATTTATTTATGTATAATTAATAGTATTATTTTTGTTATAAAGCGGTAAAATATATGAAATTTATCTGTGTAAGGCACACAGATCGCTGATTTTACATAAGTACTTGCAGCACCCGCGACTTTGTCCGCGTGCAATTATAGAATAAAAGTAGCCTGAGTCACTCGTACTTTCATTAGCTATCTATTAGTGAAAGTCCCGTCAAAATCTCTGGAACCGCTGACCTGCGGAAAAGTTACCGGAACAAGCAGACAGGCAGACAAACATTGTATCATAAATTATTTTGGTATATGTACCGTGTATACATACGTATATTTTAAGTTAAATGTGATTATTTGAATATTACAGATATTCGAATTTAATATATTTGTATAGATATTGTTACATAGTATCAGAATTTGCTTTAATAAAAGCTGTAGGAAATAACTTGTACTTTTCCAAACGTTATTTATTAACTATCATTAAAAACCACAGTTCTTTTCAATTTTCTCTTCTAATGTAAAAAAAATATATTCACATCAAGTCACTCACTATATGTCACGTTATGTCAACTTGAGATATTCTATTATAAATGAGTTATTTTAACGACTAAATATATTTGAAGTACTTTATTTTCAGTTCAGAAAATCTTAATCCTATATATTGTATTTGACATATTATGATTAAACATATATTTAGTTTCATAACATTTCTCTGTATTTAATTAAATATGCTCAATATATTTTTAGTTCCTAACGTTATTTTTATTTTTTACGTTTTCATTTCATTAGTAAAATAAAATCAAATTTCCTGCAGGTGTTTTCACGTCGATTATATTTTTACATCTATTTTTATAACAAGAGATAAAGTTCTATGGAACGAGTGTAATAGCCTAAATGGACTGTATCCTTAGCACGTCCCGCAATATTTTGGTGCCTGTTTGTAATTTCTTTGAAATTTTGTTCACATGGTGCTTTAATAATTATTTTATTTATTTTTGGTAACATAATATGTATGAATATTAATATATATATATATATATAGATATATATTTAATACATACTTGTCTACGCATAATCATATGTTAGAACAGGTGAATAGAAGAGTTATATCTGGGAAGTATGTTTAGCAGAGATGGAAGATATGATAATATATCACGAACTAGCTTCCATGGCTGATAATGTATGCCGATGGCATAGCGCTCATTGACGAGAGCCGGATGACCCTGGGAGGCATCGACCACGAAGTCTATGCCCGAATAAGCGCTACTTAGGCAAAATGGCGTGAGGTCACAGGAGTATTCGAGTCGAAGCGAAATAAAAGCTGAAGGGACTAGTAAACCAGAGCATATATGGCAGCGACTGCTTGCCAGTTCTGTCTAAGCACGCTCAGGAGCTTCACAATGAAGATGCTGAGGTGAATGTAACCCATTCGAAGTCCAAAAGCCGCGCCTGAGATGTTATGGCCACGTTGCGCGTCGACCTGAGAACAATGCCGGAAGAATCCGGCAAGCAATGCTCCTAAATAAGTATAGGTACTTCTCTGTGCCGATTCCGCAACACCAGTTAATTGCAAAAACATAATAAAGATATTTTATATATTTATAGTGGTCATCCATACTTCACTTTATTATTTTCTATTGACTATATTTGCTTTATTAAATTTTAAGATAAAAGCAAAATATATTTCTTAGCTAAAACAATATAAACTGTGTCGCCCACTTCTTCACTGCCTTTAAAATACTCCCATACCTAACTAGCTTTTAATCTATATACTGAGCAAGTCTAGCCGCCATATTGTCTGTCCCATGTAAACAGTACCGCCCGTTGCTGACAGAATGCAATTTCTCGCCACTCGCTAGTTCCAAGTTAACATTTACATTTTAAAGCATTTTATTTCATTTGCAATTCCCTCGATTTCTTTCCTATGCAAGTAATTGTAGCTGATTATGTGACTTGTTCTGCATTGGGTGTATCCGCAATTACAGTAGTTAAGTAATTTTGAAATGTATGTGTGTTCTTTGTATTATGTACATTTACAAATTTAGAGTAAAAGAAAAATGAGGTAATAATAATTATTTATATAGTTTTGTATAATTGTAGATTTTATTTTCATAATAGAAAATTTTCTACGGTGAGTAAATACTTTTCTAGACGTTGAACTGTAAAGCTTTACGGACCAATAACTAGTATACGTAGTCATGAAGTGAAAGTAAAACTTATAAATACGATATAATTTAGGGCCAACCTCTGTCAGCCTGTCGCTCACTCACGCCACAATTTGGCTTTGCAATAATAAAACAGTTGTCAGCCCTAACAGTTCGTAATACTAGTGGGACTGAACAAAAATATAAAAGTTTAACTATTTTATGTAATAAAATTATTTAAATGTAACAAAATATTATTCATAAATACAGCGATTCATATTGTTTAAAGTGCAATTGTATAACTACATACAAAGGTGATTATACTCTATACTTATATAATTTCTTTATAAATTACCTTTTTTAGTAAGTTTCATTTTTTTAGTATTACGTTTTCTATTAGAAACTTGGTATTTACTAAAGGAACTGATGCATGTTTTGCTCGGACAACGCCTAGGAGAGACGATGCAGTCGAGTGACATAGCCTAGGGGAAGATACGAACATGCTTCAACTAACCGACATGACCCTGTCGTACGAATTGAAATTTAGGGACAAAATGTTCTTAAATTACTATTCATTTATGGCAGGATATATATCTACTATATGTATATATACTTATAGACATTTATTATTAATGATTGTTAGTTTAGATTTGAATTTGATTTGAAAATTAGATAAGTTATCAGTGCTACACTGTCGTGCCTTGGCTATCACATACTAGTACTGGCCCTGAGTCATTGTGCGTCTTATCGTTTCTTGTCGTAACGGATTATTTTTCAATTGTATTTAAAGATAAAAGTTGTATATTTGCGTACACACGTACATGAGTGTATTTCTTTAATTATTATTTAATTTTAGATATGCTGATATTTCTAAGGAATATTTATGCGTGTATAACGCATTAATATAATCATTGTTTTAAATACTTACCTATATTAAAATTAATTGGGACAAGCAACTTTTAGAAAGCTACTTAATTATTTAAGTGTGTCAATTGGCTTATAACAATAATATTTATTATAATTTTGTTTGCAAAATTCCTAAATGACTTACTGTATTTATAATTACTCTTACATAGCAAAGACAGCCAAATGCAATTGTAAACGTTAAGGATTTTCAATCCGGCCGTATAATTAGATTTTCTTTTGATCCAGATGTTTTTAATGATTTGGCTACTTAGCGGTTTGGTGCGGCTTTAGGCTGGTAAATAGGCGGAGAGCGGGAGGAAGTGCGGACAATATTAATGTTGTCCATAACTCACAGCTCGCCCACGTATTTTTCTCGAGCCGGCTAAGGACGGCTGACACTAATTAACAGGATTAGCATATTCCCCTAAAATACAATTTTGAAGCGAATATTTTTTCCTGTATTAAACTAATTTTCATTCTCACTTTAATCTCATATTGGATATCCTTATTTGGATAGGCTGCATTTTGAAAACATAATTTGAAACATTCGTTTTCTAAATTGTTCAATATGTAGCTTTACAATAATTTATTTAATTTACATAAAAGTTTAGACGCAAGCTAAACTTATTAATTTTTAAAGAAATTATTTTTTAATGAATTACGTATATATTCTGCAATATTAAGTTCGTTAATATGCAATAGTTTTCTGTCTGTATACTTCATTACTTTGCCATGTTTATTTGTTTGAAGTTTAAAAAGATTTGCATTTTATAGCAGATTTGCATTTTATCCTTCCGCAATATTTTTAAAACTCGTACATATATTATTTTATGTAAACTCGTACAAATATGTGTATGCATAAAATAAGTTGCCTTCTTGGCATTCTGAAAAAAAATAATAAAGTTCATTTATATCTTAAAATTAAGAAAATACTACTAATTCATTACATTACTAATATTAAACAATTTTCTAAGAAAATTAATCGATGCGACTAATAAATTGTTGCGAAATTTCAAATACCGATAATCGATATATATATTGTATAATTGAATACAACGAGGATTTATCCATTAAAATATAATTTTTTACAGAAATTTTAATCCCCAATATACATATATACAGTAACAAGTATTCTAGTGAACCATTTTGTGCACTTAATGAACCATTTCTCTTCGGCTCTAATATCCAAAGTTGTCCGATCATGTTTACAATGTCTGTTCTGAAACTGCCTTGTTAGCGTCCATTCACGTATTTATTACGTAACGATGGCTTAGTAACATGGACGTTATGTGCATACACGATAAATACTACTAAAATTGAGTTGTATACTCTTTATGGTGCTAATATTTATATAATTGTACTTCTTTCTCTTTCTTTCTTGTCTTTGCATGTATTAGATGTTTTTGCATATAGGTAAATATTAATATTGATTTAACGTGTTCAAATATATCACCTTAACATTAATGAAATTATGAAAAACATTTTTAGAAAACGTATAAAAATTTGAACGAAGCGGAATTCGAACCGCTAACCGCCGCTATGGGTTATGTGTGTGAATAACACTGTTCAATTGTAGAAAATATAAATTATATAACTTTCCGTATTTTCAAGGATTACTGAATTATTTACTAGTGGTTGATGACCGCAACTCAGTTTCCATGGACTTCAGGACTTTATGACCTACTATCTCCATTTCCTACAAGTTGATATTGAAACCTTGTTGTTAATTATTTGCTCCGCATCTATAATTTTTATATGTGAATGAAAATTGCATTACATTAAGCAGCTCACTCCTGAACATGCTCTATAATTATTCTACATCAGATGTTCCACTCATCCAGCCTTCAAAATAAAAAGTCTTGCCCCGGCTTAAAAGCTATACAACAAAAAGGTTTTATTCAAATCTGTCCAGTAACTACAAAGATGTGCACAAGCAGACAAACAAATAAACAAACAGGTACAGCTTAAAATACCATAGATTCGTATACTCTTACCTTTTTGACATCTACTTAAATTATTTTTCATAAATATATTCATTGTTCAGACTTACTTTTTTACTATTTTTAAAAAAAATAATAAGTCGCGGCTTTGCCCGCTTGAACTATAGTTGTTTGTTGTATTTTCGGCAGCCTTTTCGTAACACAATAAACACCTGGATATACTAAGAAAAATGAGAGAAAGAGTAGCCTATGTTCATCCCTAGTCCCTCAAATATCTCTATATAATATTTCATCACAATCAGTTTAGCGGTTTGGCCGCGATAACGTCACAGAAAGACACACAGAGTTACTATCGCATTTATAATATACCCATATTATGGATTACTTCTATTTACTACATGGTGGCATTGAAACTGACCCAAAATTATAATGAACTTGTTGAAAGTGGTAATTTTTTTGACTTTCAGTCTTCCACATCAGACGGTTATACCTTTTTTTCAGCTTCACGCATTTCTGTCTCGGCAAAAAGGACCTAGTGACACTTCGTTCTCATCACGTTCACATTATGTTCTCATCACGTTCGCTTCATGCTAAGCAAATTGTGTTACTTATTTCTTATAATTTGGCTGGTCTATTGTGGTTCTTTGTCAGATATTCCTGTTCTTTAACTGTTAATATGGCAATGGAAAATGGCAATGGAAAATGCCTATCATGTTGAACACGTTCTTACGGGGACATTTTCCGATAATTTCGCTAGACTATCAAGGTTCTTCATCAGCGGTTCCGTATCTTGAGTTTTTATATGTCAACGTCAAATGCTGTCAACGCATCACGCTGATCAATCTTTGCGTAGGTGTCATTGATTTATTTCTTATAGTTGAGCAGGTCTGTTATAGTTCTCCATCAGGTGTTCCACTCTTCAAAACTATATATACCCTAAGTCCTGACCAGGCTTAAAAGGTATACAACAAAAAAAGATTTTTCTTCTAAATCGGTCCAGTAACTACGAAGGTGCAAACAGACAAAAAAAAGTCATAGAATCATATTATATTATGTCATAGAATCATATTATATATATTACTGTTTTTACACAACTTTTACAGACAGTATATATAATATATTCAAAACTAATTTTACTTGTACAGACACTACTTTTTTTACTGTTTTATTATATTATAGTATAGATCTAAAGAGATAAAGTTACAAATATAAGATAATTTATTATTTTTTTTATTTGAGAAATATTTAGTTTAGGTAATTTCATACAAAATATCACAAACTAGCTTTACCCTTAAAAAATGTAGGGAAATATAAAAAAAAATTTAGTTATAGAATAGTAAAAGTTGCAGCTTTTGTTTCTCTTTTATTTTGTTTTCCATTGTAGTTCCGTAACGCCAAAACACACAGGAAAAACGACGCATATCGCTAGAAAGTTGGTAAATCTGTGATGAGAGAGTAAAGTTTATACCGCAGCGTGAATGCTTTCAACAACTTCTGTTATGAATTTTTAACAAAAAATACTATAACCGCCACAAAAAAAATTGCAAATTTATAAGCTCAGCGCAGGCTTAGTTTAAACTATACTATATATTATATAAATGGATAATGTATTTTATTTTAAGTATTATACATTAAGATATTTGTTGTATGCAACAAGTTTTGCTATATATTTTGTTTGTGTTTTTAATACTTTACTGATTAAATTCATTTAAGTTTTATTTAGAAAGTATGTACAACATATATATATATGTTTGTTTAATAGTTACTGGAATGTTTTTAGTTATTAATACAAATATTATTCCATAACAATCTAATTTCAGAATTCACCAGCAAACTAATTACCGTGTTGGAACTTTATACTAAAACATTGGATTCTATGGATTAAGGTAAATTGGATGGAAACCGCGACGAACCGTGACTCAACCAGCTTATTGAATCTGACTATAAAATATTATTCGATATAGGAGCAAAAAATTCTGAGACGTTCAGTCTCATCGTCTGTTTTAAATAAAAAAAGTACATACTTAAATCGATTAATGCTCTGGTACAATATTACTTTCCACCCACAACAAAAAAAGTATCGTTACTTTGTTCAAGTAGACAATGTAAATTTATTCTTTTGTATAAAGAACAATCTCTTTATTCATGTTAAATTGTACTACTTCGTACTGCTTTGAAGTGGTTTCATTTGTAAAATCGATATTAGCACAATCGTTATGAATATCTAAGCATTTTTCTCAATTACAATAAATCATTTACAATGTGTAGTTATTTGGAAAAATTAAAAGAGTGCTTTTGAAAGTCTAGCACCAAAGGTTCGTGAAAATAGAAAAAATAGAAGCTTGTTTCCATTTTTTTCTTTATTTAAGCTTAAAACCGTTTTCACGTCAGGTTTTTAGAGCAGTCAATACTCTCGTGTGCGTTTTTAATTATAAAGTGTAGTAGCGATTTTATTGAAAACATATTATATTTGCATTTCATCTTTTATATGTTGAATTATTTTAAAAGAATAAGGGTTTATGTCTGTTAAATATACCGTTAACGAATTAGTACGTATAATTTAGTAAAGTCCTCAGATATATTCAAGTATAAAATAAATAATATTCAACATAGTAATTTACATAATATATATGTAGATACATGAAAAGAAAAATAGATACTTACTTGTAAAATTTTATAAAGTATCCAATTATTATTTGTATTGCATATAAAATATATGTTTGATGAATATATCATTAATACAATTACTTTTCATTGACTACTTACAAAATATTTTGTAACATTTTTCAGTTGTGGTATAAAAAATTGATTTGATTCTATTTTTTGATGTTCGTGCGACCTGAAAACGTGAGGCACGCGACAGTGGCGAGCACACACGATATGGAATTTTGGTCGCTATTTGGCAGAGTCCGCGTACAACTCTTTCAGGATAAAAGGGATAGAATTGAGGTTCCAAAATTATTCCTTTATACGCCTCACGTATCTACTTCTTTTAAATTAAATCAACATTCACATTTCTTTCGTCCCATTTAAGGTAATATACTAAAGATTTTCCTTCCATTTGCGCCAGAAGGCTGTTTTGATGTGTTTCGAAGCTTTTTAAAATAAAATACTTTATAGCTTAAGAACATATTCTGTACATTTTTGTTTCTTAAGATTCGTTAGATGTACATGTAGATGTTTTTTCTTCATTATTTTTTATTATTACTGAAGTAAAACATGAATTAATTATACAAATTATGAAGTTACAATATCTTATTGGGGTGATTTATAAATCTATACATATAATAAAAATGCAAATGTCTGTAAAAAAAGATATATAACAATAAAAAACGTTACGGGGCATTTATTTATCAATATAATAGAACCCAAAACAATGACTTTAAATTTCTTTTTTGTATGTCTGTTTGTGCATGATAATTTCAGAAACGGCTTAACTGATTTGAATGCAGTTTTAACTATTGAATTTTGGTTGAAGCTTACCAAAATTTAGTGTTTATTCCATTTCAATTGATTCATAAAAACTTATAACCATTTAAATTATAATAATTTAAGTGAGAACGCGTGCGAGCGCGAAAACAAAATAGTTTAGTCGTGTAATTTACGCAGGCAAAGCCGCCAGTAATACAATAAATTGCACAGGTTGCTAAGTAGTTTTTAAACCAGTCAAAGTTATGCATAAACCACCATGTGTGAATTTATATATTAAATACAATAATTTCTATGATAACGAAATAGTAAATTCATCCATATTCTCTAGTATTCTCTAGTATTCTCTAGTATGCCACATGCATCATGACAACTTCACTTTTGGTACTTATTTTTTCATAATACATGAAGGAAAACAAACCATCATTAGATTGTAGGTGTTTAAAGTAAAACTTGATTAAAATCTGAAAACACGCTAAGAGAGAACTGAAAATAAATTGGCCTTAGATTAGCTGATAATTCTGCCTTATCCACAAATTGTATGCATACAAATAAAAGTCCATTACCATTAATTTTCATAGTTATATTATATTCAATTTGTTAATATTAAAAATAAGCTAATTAAGAATTATCCGCAGTTCACAATTAACAGTTATTAAAGCGTTTATCAAGACTAGCCCTAATTCAGAGGTTTGTGGTGGATTCGGTAATACAAGATTAGAGGTAATTAAGTCCTGGAAGTGTGACCCGGTTGAGATCATTAAACGGGATAATGAGGTGTCCACTCAGCCTCTCTTGTAGTATGTAAATTGAATACTGTCTCTTTTATATAATAGTATTTTGGCAGCTATATTTGTGCATATATTGCATAATTTTATTATAGGACTAAAAAAATTTTAAAGTTCTTTGTAACTTACGTTTAAATGTAATTAATTTGTTACATTTTTAGATACTGATTCTTATCGCTATGTTGAAGTACATGTAATCGTTTTAAGAAAGACATTTAGTCTTAAACAAATATATAGAATATTAAGAAATATTCGTGTATAGGTTTTTTACAATATGTTTAGGCTAGGGTCATATATTTAGATTGTATTTTAAACAAACTAAACGTAATACTGGATAACACGTGTAATCCTAGCAACCTAAGCTATACGTTCTCTTTTCTATAGCGTGATTTGACTACGGCTGTGGTTGTGCATTATGATCAGTGATCTATAATTAAAGGTACTATTAACTAAATTCACATATAATAATTGCGATTAAGGATTTTTTTATTAGAGATTTTCATCTGTCAGAATAAAAAATAACATATACACTGTGTTTAGCTGACGAAATGGAAAAAAATTTGAAAATTTCCCTTGATTTAAATAGACCTAGGAAATATCAACATAAATTTTAAAATACCAATTTCCAATGGAGGTATTGAATCATAGTGCACAATATTTGAGGTTAGTTCGTTGTACAATGTTAGCTAGCCTAGTACGCTACGACGTGTTTGTTACTGTTTAATTTAAGTATAAGGGTGGCATTAAAGTAGGTCCACTAACTACAATATTAAAAATGTGTTAGATATTGTGTTCTCAAGCGATATTATTAGAATATAATATTTCAAAGGACAATCTAAAATTCTATTAGGCTGAGAGAGTTTTTCCTTGTTGTTCACACTTTGTCCTGAATAGCCGGGTAGGCAGAGAGAACTTAGTGTAGAGATACTCCGTTCTCTCATTTCCACCCGACTTCGAGACGTTGCTTTTAAGCGGCAGAACTCAAAGCCCCGCTTTGTTTCATCAGAGCAAATAAATTACAATAATTTAAACACATTCATTCTTCAGAGTAAGAATCAAATTTACAACCATCAAGTTTCCAGTCAGATGCTATCTCACTGATCCACGATGGCCTCACACTAAAAAATATTAATTTATGAATCTGTAATTTACTTACTTATCGAGCTTATATTTTACTACAACAAGAACGTTGTTACTTTATAGCGTAATAAAGAATGCACGCTATACCATGGCTGAAACTATTTCAATACTTTTCTGCTTTATTTATATATGCAAATAGTCGATTCGAAGAACAAAATTAAATTGTAATAAGCGTATAAGAATTTCGAAGAAGTCGGATGTAGAACGCTTGTTATTGCTGTTAGAGCGACTGGAGAGTTCCCAAGAGGCACGGGTTCAAATCATATCATAAATTTGGCCAAAATTTGTGATTTAAGTGGAGAACGCGGGCGGGCGAAATAACGAAATAAGTATTAGTAGTGTAGTGTACGCAGGCAAAGCTGAGCGGGTCGCTAGTAAATAAATCAATCATGTACAAGTCATGTACCATGGCATCAAGTCCATTGTTGCCTTCAACGCCATCAATGCTTACAGCATTCTAATTTATAAACAGGTAATTCAAATAGAAATAATGGCAAGTAAAGCCATGAGAAATGTTAATGGTTTCGAACCAAGGGGGATTTTTTATTTCGTCAGCTCAACACAGTATATATGTTATCTTTTATTCTGCCAGATGAGAAAGTCAAATAAAAAAATACTTAATCGCAATTATTATATGTGAATTTAGTTAGTAGTACCTAGTATTAGTAGCATTAAATAGATCGCTGATAATTATTCACTGTCACAGCGTAGTCAAATCAGTTACATTAGAATTTGAAAACAATACGCGTAATTACAAACATTTGAATAATCCTCTGAAAGTGCGTTTACAAAAGAAATGTTATAAATGTATTCACATATGAAAGCACAAATATTTAAAATCTCTGAAAATAGCCGTCTCATTTCATATAATTTTATGGTAATGCTTATTTTTATGTAGTTCTCATTTCGTGTGTAACATTAAAAAAATAAAGCTGAAAACCTCATGAAATTGTAGGCAGTCTCGTTTAAAAGTCGTGTTTTAACGTTATATCGCCCGACCTGCTTACGTGCACTCGTCGCACTTTGCTTGCCCCTTAATTGGAGTGGCTAGCACGCAATCTGGACACCAGCAAACAAAAATCAACCCTCTTACATATGCTTAACGGGCTAATGTTCTACCACTCATTATGCCACCTAAGTTTAACAGGTCTAGCTATTTTACATTGAAGTATTCATAAAAAGGTGCGCTATGTAGACTAATGATGTAGATATATAAAATATTTGTGATTAACGACTCAACGGTTGAAAAAATTAAATACTTTTCACTTGTAAATTTTGCATTGTACCTATGTCTAGTGTGAAGTCTTTGTAATATCGTAGTTTATTTTATGTTGTATAATATATGGTGGGTCTGTGAAAATTGAGGCAATTTTATGATATGATAAAACTCGTCAAAGTAGGAAATTTTCTTTTTTACTTTTTCTTTTATATATTGATTTTCAACTAGTAGATGCCTGCAACTTTGTTTGCGTGGATTTATTTAAGCTTACCAAGCGAATTCTAGTTGTCATATGTTTCCATCGTAAATTGAGCCCAAAATCATACCGCCTTTACCATTTTATTATATAGATACATTATGAGGTAAGAAAATGTCTAAAATAATTCAATAGTAGTCATTCCTCGAGTCGGGGGTCGGGATCGAATTTATACCCATCGCGTCAGTCAAGCGCAGTCCCACTGTTCCATGTTGTCTTAAAATTTTAATGATTTTGATATGTCAACAAAAACTGTCTATCAAAATGATAAATTCTTGGCACGGAGGCATTTTATTATTTCTTATAGTTTATCTGGACTGGACTGTTATGGTTTTTATCAGATATTCTGAATTACTAAGATCCAGAATTACTTTATATGCCAACATAAATTGGCCATATGTTAAATAACTTTTGCTAAAACAAACATTTCAAGCAACCACCAGCAACAAGCAAGCAGCAAAAGTTTAGCTGAACTTATCCTGGTCATTAAGTTGGTATCTAAGAACACTCAGAATTTAATTTTTATGTCAAAAGAAAGTTTATATATATTTAGCTTACTGCGTGAACGCAACGAATCCGAGGGGCGCGTGGGTTATGTTAATCTTGGGAATTCAGTCACTGTGCAGTTTTTCTCGAGAGCAGACTGCGCGTTGTGCGTGACAGAGTTTTATAAAAATGGGGGTTCGGCGACAATGGCGACTGTTGTACGGGTTCTGCAGTATTCGAGGTTTTCGCCACTTAAATGATGCGCCAAGCATTCCTTTCATTTGAAAATGGGTCAAAATCTTGGAAGAGACCGGTACACCACTGGAAATACCAAAATAAGGGCGAACAAGGTGAACAAGACTGGAAGAAAAAGGAAAGAGTGTTAATCAGTCTGTTCGGGATGACTTAAACGGTTCAATTCCAAAGCGCGCAACTGCTCTAAATGTGCACAGGCTATCACTACACTGCATTTTGCACCAAGACTTAAAGCTGCACTCCTACAAAATTTAATTGGTGCAAGAGTTAAAGCCAGAAGAGAATCAGGCATGACTTACTAAGTCAAGCATCTGCTTTGAACGATTTTCAACATTTACCAACACCTTGTTTCTGGGTAAAGGTAATTTTTATCTTAATGGATTCGTATTTAATTACGTCTGCTATTGCAGAATTCCTGCTACTGGAGTACAACTAATACGAAACGCAAGCATCAGAAACCCTTTCATTCGCCTAAGGGGACCGTATGGGCTGCGATGAATTATTCGCAAGGAATTATCGGCCCTTACATTTTTGAAGACAAAAGGAAGCGTGCAGTTACAATTAATTCAGAGGTTTATGTGGAGATGTTACACGACTTCTTGGTGCTTGAAATTCAAAACTTTTCTGACTATAACCAACGGACCATGGTTTCAGCAGGACGAAGCAACGTCACACACGTCCAATACGTCTCTGTCAAGAGTTCGTGAAACTTTCTTAGGCAAATTGATCACCAAGAGAAAAGCCACAAATTGGCCTCCTCGCAGTCCTGTTTTAACCCCTATGGATTTTTTCCTATGTGGATATCTTAAGTTTACGCCAATAAGCCGACTTCCCTGGCGCATTTGTAAGAAAACTTCCGTCACGAAATGGCAGCGATCACCGAGCCCACCTACCGGGCCGTCAGAAATAATTTTACTGTTTCGATTAAATGAGTGCCGCAATCGCGAGGGTCTATATTTGGCCGATATTATTTCTAAGAAATAAATTTCTAAAATGTGTACTTTATTAATTAATAAACATTTTTTCGATACACGGCTTGAACTTGCTTTTGAGACACCTTGTAGTAACATATTATTTATCGGGTGTTGTAATGGTTAATTTTTATCACGCTGAAAAGCTTTTCTTAAAAAGCCACCCGGTTTTCTTTATGTATTGTAGTTCTATTTTGATTCCACTAAAGGTACTCCAATATTCATGATCATATATATCCTTAGTCCTGCCTAGGGCTAAATGCTATACAACAAAAAAACTTATTGACTTCCATCCAGCAACTACAAACCAGCTAAACATATTTAACAAACATTTAAAAAATCATAAATTCGTATTCTGTATTCGTCTATTTTTTCCATCTCACTAAATTATTTTTTCGCAAATATATTCCATGTACGTTAATATTTTTTTACTCTTTTATTATATAGTATACATGGATATTATTTGGTCCTACAATCGTGCATAAAGTGACTGCCTCACAATGATAACAAAATAACAACATCCAGTTAGTATTAACGTGTACTTAGATAAACTTATCTTCATAAAACATATCTTCAAAAAAAAAAAACTATTGTATATAAATTTGGTATATATCATAACGTGGCCATCATAAGCCGTGGCGGAATGGGCAGGATCTGACTGTAAACTCGATTAATTGTAAGTTCCATTTCTACTCAAGGGAATAGGCATTTACATTGAAATGAAATGAAATCATTTCTTCAATCTCACTTCACTTCACTAAATTTCAACACGCAATATCTCGAATTCGGACGGCAAATGAAGCATTTTGTGTCTAGATTAGGTTATCTCTGCCTAACCTGCTATGCAGAAAAAGCATAGAGTGGAGTCATTTCGTCAATCATTAACAAGTTAAAATAGGACAGGAAAGCTACTTTAATACAAATTGCTTTATATTGCTGTGCGCTAAATTATTTTTCAAGAGTAAAATAAATAAATTATAATTTAAATTAATCGAATTCTTAATAAACAAATTGAAAATTAAGATCTAATTGAATTGGTAATGAGATTTTGTTAAATCTATTTATTTATTTGTAAAAGTGAAAATTACAATTTGCTTGTGATCAAGTGGATACGTAATGAAAGCAGTTGTATTGATATTTCATTTATTTTGAAGTATATTTATTTCTAGCAGTTTACAATAGGTTTTTTTTATTGATTAAAGATTATTTTAATTGTTAGATGAAAAAGGTTTTGAGGAAGCTAATATAACGTTAAATATTATAAGTTATTAATTACAATCTTATGTAATAGTTTAAATTGTTTTCTTTTGTGTGACATGTTCGTTTATAATTTATTAAATGCTGAGTTTATTAAATGCTTGTTTACTTCTAGTAAGAATATAGTGAGGCGATATAATGCTCCACGTACAACCGTTATCGTGAAAGCAGGTGCTGGGCTGCGGTGTTAAACGCTTCGAGTTATCAAAAGTGGAAACCAACTATATATCTTGTAATGGAGTTAACCTGTCACCTGCTACGATTAAGATTATGCCGTTTAGACTTAGGCCTAGAAGTGCTATTCAGCAAAACGATATATTACTTGTATTATATTCATATACGAACGTGTCATGTCATTGCAATTTTTTTTTACTGCATCTTTAGAGTAATAAGGGAAAGTGTAGTGAAATATTACTTTTTACTTTACATCTTAGCATATCTATGCTGAGTGCCTACGACATCGCCGTCTGCCTCTTTTTTAAGCACTCGTCTGCTATTTAATTAACGTGTTTGTTTAAAAAAATTATGACTTATAATATAATACAGTGTCTGTATGCATGAATGCAAACAATTATAGGTACTCGTATTAATAATGTAAGAGATCGGAGACCTTTTTGCCATTACAAACGGCTTCAGTTGCGGGTTTGCCAATAAAAACTCCAAAGCAACTCGTAGGGAGCAATTAAATAAAATAAGTTTACGAAATCAATTAGCTGCAACGTTGGATTTTACACAAGTTGTTATAGAGTTTTGCAAGTTGGAAAACGAATCGTATAGTAATGCACAAGTACTATTCTCATTAATAATCATTAACGTGCATTTGTCTATGTACCCAGATTTAAACTTATTTCATAAAATTTATTTTATTATTAATATAACGACATTTTACTATTGATAATATTTTTGAAATAATGAAGTATATATGCGGATAAAATTTGTATAAGAATAAAGTATTCTCACTTACAGATGGACTGATAAAGAGATATAGCTTCATCTATATATATATCGTTCAATCTTGTAACGCAATGTATCAATCAATTTTGACTTAATTGTTTCTGATTTGGGAAATTGCATATAAATATTTTCAATATTTAGTATTGCAGTACAATATTTTCATAGTATAAACCTGATGTGTAGCCAGGACGACTAAGATAACAAGAAAATAATTTTATAAATGTTCTTTACATTTTATTTTACAGAACTTATTTGTTATTTAAATATATTTTACTATAGTTATTTATTTATAACAGGAATTTGATATAAATATTTCCTTAAAAATTATGTCACAGCTATGTTACAGTAGCAATAATTATGTAATTAGTCAAATCAAGACCAATTCTTTTGTAATATCCAAAGAACAAACGATTTGGTATCGTTTTTATTAAATTATATGAAACATTAATAATATTCTGAAAAGACATCATTATGACTAGATGTTGAAGTAAAAAGTAAGATATTTCTTAAATTAATTTTCTAAACCGCTGCCTTGTTAATGAAGTAATCGAATACATAGGGCTTCCATTGCCATTGTTTCCGTCATTATTCTTCGTCTATTGTACGAAGATATCAAATTATGCTCATTTTTTATGGCGTTTTGTATTGAAACAACTAGAAAATACAATACGGATATGTATATTAATAAGAAGATATTATAAAAATATTATCTGAAACTAACGTCGTCGAGCTGCAATATGCGTATATGGGATGACGATGACCTATGTCTTGTCTGATTATGCAAGGTGCTGCGTTGGGTTTTGTGCCCACAATGCAATGTAAAATGGCGGATAGATTCAAAGATGAATTATTAAAGAAATAAATAAAAGGAGCTATTAACAGTAAAATTGTAATATCTAGAAATGTAACCCACCAATATTGATTTTGACGGTAATTGTTTTCACAAATTCAATAGAATCCTATGTAGCTTTAATCTTATTATATGATTTAAAAAAAAAATCTTACATATATAAACTTAGCCTGGATACAAACATTTTTAAATATTTTTGAATAATTTCTAACCTTTTTATAGGAACGTCGGATCGTGATTACAACACCTCAGACTTGCCCAATCACTAAATTTAAAATTTAACTTTTTATATACTTTTTTAATAATTTTTTTTTACATTTTTTTAAAGTGTAAATAACACTTACACGCGTAGGAAATTGAAAAAGACATATTTAGAAGACGTCAAAACACAAAATATAAAAACAAAAAATTCTATCTTAGCTTAAATTACTAATAATTATATAAGTTTTTCAAAAATCTCACAGTGACATAAAACATAATCTATACAAGTGACTGATATATTCGTTAGACGAGTTCAGAGAAAATATTAATCAGACGAAATGATTTTAATAAATTAAGAAGACGGAGACTGTATAGTGTTGCCTGTAATAAATCTCCGCACACAATTGTAGATTTACCTTATAAATATATATTACTAAGAGCATCCTCCATTTTCTCCTCAAATACATCAAAACTACTCGAGGGGGGTCGGTACACGCATATTATAATATACCTATTGAGTTCGATACACGACAGTTCAATAAAGCATTCGTCGGATAGAGCTACTATTCCGCGTCACGATTTACAACGTACGACATTTCTTATTTAAATAAGCGAGCTGCTTCTAGCTTCAATAAAACGCACGACCTTAACAATTTATAGTTACTATATTACTTTATTTTGATAATTAGTGATCAGTGATGCACATTAAATTAATTAAATCAACTTTTCCCAACCATTGTAAACGTGTTTTATAAGTGCAATCGCATCTGTAGTAGATTTGCCTTCAGCGCAGTCATATAAAGCATGGTGAAGCAAATTGTTTTTATATAAAAAAAATATTGAGCAGCTTATATCTTATTTTTTCGAGGGTCAAGCCTGTCTCCACTTTTGTGAAGCGGTGATGTGTAGTATTTTACTACACATCATTAAGTCTGGGAAGGCACCGGACTCTATACATGTATTGAAAATAAAAGTGAGATGAGGGGTAATGCTTAACAGACATGGTCCAGAGATCACCGATTTTCTTAAATTAAATCTACTGAAAGTTTTGACAACTTCATATGGCGATACAGACCTAAAAGCAAAGTTACTATCACAGGTATGATGGTTTTTTTAGAACAGACGTTGCTTCTCATGGAGATGATGGCACTGAACGATTTATATTAATAGGCATTTCTGAGAAATGATTTTCAAAAATAAAATTCTCTAAATCTTATTTTACTTTTCATAATGATCATTCCCAGTTACATTTTGTAAAATTTGTGTTGTACGAAACATTGAAGGTGGATATTTATATATAACATATTTAAGAATATCTATGTCGTGGTCATATTGTAGAATTGACGATTTCGAATTGACGAATTTTACAAATCGTTAAATCGTCGACGGTTAACTTTTTCGTTATCAACGTTTGGTCATATTGTAAAATAAGCGTCGTTTAATTAACAAATAGCTTTACCTAACCTAACATAAAAAAAATATACTTCTTTTGATTTATTCCTTGTGAAGTAGTTAGAACAGTAGTCTAGGTCAGGTTAGGTTACACTTTTTATATTAAACTGAAAATATCAGATTTGATGCTAGATAAAGGGACCTGAGACGACCGCCCTAATTTGGCAAGAGGGCGGTCAGCTTAGGGAAGCTGAGCATGTGTAGTCACCTGGTCTAAGTAGGAATTTATTTTTAATTGATAAATATTATGATGATAATATATGCATTTTACAAAAAGAATCTGAATTGAACATCGTTTGTCGTTGCAGCAAAAATTAAAAAGGTGGTTGGATGGAACTACCATGATTGTAAATATTATAAAACCGCTAGATTTCATTATTCATGTAGCTTGTTAGGGGGCAAGCCCCTCTACTGGTTTAATATTAACTCACATGATAAATACTCGTACAGCTTTAAGAAATAAATTTAAATAGTGTCAAAATAACAGTGAACAAATTAAAATTTTAGAATATTTTAGCTACATACAAAGCAAATAAAAGTTTCAATAAGTAAATTCTCAGCTCGCTCAGCTCAGAAGGTAAATATAGAGCTACTGAGATAGCGAATATATTTTCAAATCCTTTTAATATTAAACCCTTGCACACAGAGCATAGTCCGTACAAAAATAATCTTTGTCTAATTAATGATAACTTTATAGAATTTATACCTGATGATGTGTCAAAGGTTATAAAGTTTATGAAACGCAATGAGTCCCCAGGGTGCGATAGTCTTAGTATTGAACATATTCAGTATGCATACGAGGAAATATTTTATGTGTTTTACTTAATTTGAGTGTAAATTTGAATTACTTACCTAAAGTTTAATGAAGACTAAAGCAGTTCCGATTCTAAAAAATAAAACAGGTGATTTATCTGAGTTTTGCAATTATAGACCTATTTCACTTGGTACAATAATTGGTAAAATATTTGAAAGATTATTACATCTAAATCAGAATACCACCATCAATGGTCTGGCTTTTGTAATGGTGTTTCAACAGAGTCGGTTATAATTACTAAAAAATACTGTAAAATATTACACAAGCAGAGAAACTAACGTATATGTTTGTTTTTAAGACCTTAGTCCCGCTTTCGATTTAGTAAATTATGATCTTCTTTGGTCTATGTTAATCAAGCATAATGTTCGTCATAAACTTATTATAATACACTTATGAAGTACTGGCATAAAAGCCAGACTACTTAAGATGGGGTGACAAACTATAGGGGGTCTAAGGAGTACAGGTTAAAATGTGGTGTCCGTCAAGGTGGATTCACTTCACCGGATCTTTTTAACGAATGTATAAATTGCCTGATAGGGGAATCAAGAAGCACTAAAGTAGTTTGCCATGTTAGGGGTGTATGTATAAACAATTAGGTTATACGGATGATATGGTGCTGCTTAGTCTCTATATCGGTGGACTTAGGAAATTAGTAGGTATTTATGAAAAGTATGCTTTATACCACGGGCTAAAGTACAATGTCTAGAAAACAAAATGTATGGTTTTTTAAACTGGTAATGAGCCGGCCAAATTGTAATGTTCAAGTACTTTGGTCATTATTTAACGCAGGATCTCGCTGATTACAGCGATATGGAAACAGACAGACGTGCTCTTACTGTGCGAGGGAAAATGATTGCGCGTAGATTCTCTCGTTGTAATTTAGCTGTTAAAAATGTATTATTTTAAACATATTGTCAAAATTTATATACATGTCAGATCTGGTTTAATTATACTCGAAGAAAATTCTGTACAATGATGTCTACCGCACTCTCATGAGGTTGCCGAGACTCTGCTGTGCGTCGAATATGTTCGCCTCAGCGGGTATAACGGACTTCTTTGCTGTAATTTGTTTTAGAATTGCCTCGTTCTGGGCCCGATTGCGAGAAAGCAAAAACGAGATTCTTCATGTAATGAGCTGGTACTTGAATGTTGCTTTTCTTAAGTACTGGCTGACACAACATTGCAACAAGAATCGTGAGTATAAGAGAGAAGCTGAATATGATCTATATCTATATATTTTTATTATCTACCAAATTAAATTATATATGTAATTTATATGTATCTAGCGGTCTATACTAAATATTTATTATTATTATATACAACTGAGAAAACTATTTGCACGTGAACGTTTCGTAAAGTGTTTGAATAGCATTGGCTGTCAAAGGACGTTTTAGTATTTAAGCACGTAGTATTAAATGCTGCTAATGAACCACGGTGTATCACTTTAATATTAAATCATATAAATTATAATGCAAACATGAAAAGAGTAGTTATTTTCATAATATCAACACCATCATTTGCAAATTTTTAATGACAGTATTACTTATTTTGTTTCTACTTTTGTGTTTTTTATATTACTATTATTATATACCTGGATAAACGTGAAGGAATAATTATAGACCCCTGTTTACGAAAATTATGCGAATGGAAGAGTATGAAATTAGCAAGAGTTACAGATTATATAATTTGAAGTGCGGAAAGCCAATATTTTATAATTAATTAACAATATAAATATTACAAAAACTATTGTATTGTATTGTGTGTGACACCCGACACTTGTGGATAAAATAGCATAACAGGTTGCTAAGACAACCCGTATTTTACGCGTTTACAGGATTACTGGTTTGGATAAAAATATTCTTCTAATAAATTATAATTTGAAAAGCACTTTCGTTTAAAAATTTGAACGCAGCGGGATACAGAACACGCGCCTCTTGGAAACCGTCTACGCTACGTCGCTACGTAGAAATTCTTATACGCCTATTACAACTTATTTTTGTTGTGAGCATCCCTGCTGTTTGCAAGAGGCACAGGTTTTCATTTTCTAAAAATGTTTTTCAATTACCTAAGTGTGTCAATAACACTAATGTTAAATATTGAAATGATACATAAACAAAATTTATAGACGATAAGGTTTAAACTTAACCGTTAACAATGATTCTATGTAATATTAAATACTATTAGTTGAAGCATTTTCGTTTTTATAATATTAAGATTGTTAAGTTAATATAAAATTATATTTATTATATTACTTCAGTTATAAACGTTCGATACTCTTTCTTAAGCCTATAATAATATAACGAGCTTGTCATCTTTAGGAACAACATCTAGGAATTTAATTTGTACTACAGATCGTGGTATTAAAGACGTAACGAGCATTGAAATATCATAATAACATGAATTCAATGCAGATCGCGGAAATGTTTTGAACGCAAGAAATGAAGTATGTTTAAAATATCCAATATTTTGAGTAATCACAAGCATAGCTACTCTAATAATTGAGCATGCTTTTTATTGAATACTCTCTTAATGGTCAATAAATATATTTTACTATTATATAAGCTCCATGAGTTAGTTAATTATCTTTGTATGTTATATATATATAACCTATGTGACTATTTCATTAAATAAATTTGTATGAGTTTATCACCTGGTATGTTTGAACTAGACTTAAACACAAAGTATCGTTCGTATAAAATCCACTTGGATAGAATTTCCTTTATTACTGCTCCCATCTTTTGAATGTAATTACATTCATAATCCTAATAAATAATATGAATACTAAATTATACATTATTTTCTAGTATTTTTATTTTTTTCATATAAGTATATGAAAGTAACAAAAATACTAAAAAACAAGGTATAATTTAGTATTCAAATTATTTATTAGTCATGTATTCAAATTATATATTTAGGTTCGGAATAACCCATAATAGAATAATAAATAACATTATTATATTTCTATTTCTGTTGAATATAACTTGTTTCTACAAGCTACATTTTCCTTTGAAAATTTCTGTGAAGTGCGCTAGAGGAAATGCAATAAGCGCTATTGATTCTGAAATACAGCAAACAGCCTATTGGCTATATAAAATTCAACTTTTAATTTTCTATCGTCGGCTTGGTAATGGAATCATGCAGCCGGGTCACGTCTTGGCCTCTCAAAAGGCTGACGGCGTAAGATAAACTTTACCTTCATTGTCAATTTCCTGAGTCTTAAGAGCCCTTCTTACGCCCAGAAACAATGAAAGAAAAGTACTTTTATCTTTAACAATTTAATGTTGACTTTTCAAATGGCTCGTTGGGTTAACGCATCTTAATACAAGTTTGTTTTTATTTCTCTCCGTTTATTTTCATTTCAACTTTTATCATGGTTTCGTTATTGTCTTGCTGATAAATTGTTGATGTGACTTAGTGAAATATAGTCGGATTGTCTATTTCTCAAAAAGGAAAGGCAGAGGGTGGCAAGTTTTAAGCACGGTACATTTAACATTGTATGGATTGGATTTTGTGATAAACTGTAATAGGCTTTATTGTACATCACAGAAAATTTAGAGTTAATAAATGAAATTAAAGTCTATGTTATCGTTTTAATTTATTCTTATATTTTAATTTCAAAAGTCAATGTATCAGTTTCTTCACAACTGTTTAACTATTTTGTGATTAGTATAGTATTGTAATTTTCGAGTAACAATAAATAAGTAATCATTTAAATGATTCAAGAACCTTATATTAAAAAAAATATGAATATTATGACTAAAATATTTTTCAGACGTTAATTCTAATTAATTATCGAGGTAGAGAAAGGTGCTAAGACACCGTACTTCCCATATTCCGTTCATTTTACACACATTGCATATCGAGTGGTTTCGCCAACCAAAGCTTCAATCTACCATATTAGGCTTTTGAAATAAAAAAGTTTAAATACAAACATTAGCTCGACTGGAGATCGAACTCACAACCGTCGTGTGTTCACTTTCCAATTATCTCACAATGTTTCTAAAAATACACACCTAATAATTATTATTGTCTTAATTTTCCTTTTAAGTTCGAGAAGATATTACGATCAAAATATTCTAATTTCTGTGTAATCTCACTAAGCGATTCTAAATCTCGATCGTTTATGGCTAACGTGCGACAGATGCCTACACTTGCACGTTTCCGAAGTAATCGAGCAAGACACACATTACGTCCATATGTCAGCTATAGCGAGAGCGACAAAAAGCAGCTGTACTCCCTGCTCGCCCTGTTATGTTAAACTACGAATTGATTTACAGAAGAAGTCTCTTTGAGATAGGTCTGTTTTTTTATCGCCAGTTTGGCAAACATGTGCCTCCGACGATTTATTGCTTTTCTTTACATTTTATATGGTATTTGACAACTTCTCTGTACTCTACTGTAGGAAGTTAATGCTAGTTAGATTTCCAAAATGGAGGATGTTACGAGTAGAAACTTTAAAATATAAGATTTTCTCTGACACAAACAAATTTTGCGCTTAAGATATTTTATTGTGTCAATTTATCACATAACTACTCTAAAAAGGTTTATTTATCTAAAGTATTATATAACTCGATAAATTCAATCTATTTTTGAACAGGGTTTTTTCTTATTGACATCCGATGTCACATTCCAATCTCAAAATCAATTTCCGCTGTTTGTAGCAAATTCGATATCAACGACCGTTAGAATCAGACCATCGCCGACGACTTACAGCAACACACGGTTTGAACATTACACTTAACTGCCGTTGACATATCTATCTTTAAAGAAATTCTAAGAGCATGTTTACTTGAGAGGTGTATTAAAATCACATATTCTAGTTTCTGTAAAAAAAGCTTAATATTAATGTCCCGGAATCTAGTATTATTCATTATAATACTATGAAAAGCACTAATAATGACTATATTATTTGAAAACCACGTTTTTGTTCCATATAAAATAAATACAAAGCTCTAGTCCTCTTAAATCCAGTTCTAAATTACTGTTTCATATAATATATGGAGAAACAGTCTTTCATTTTTTATATGAAGTTGTTATACATTTGCTTTTAAATGAATCGTTTTATTATGTTAACAAGTTTCTTTGATCACTTAGTAACTGATATTTCACAACATACAGTAGAGTAACTTCATAGACAGTATATTTAAATAGATAAAGAGGACAAGTGAAATATAATACGCATTTAAAAAAAGTGACAATGAAGTAGTCGGGAAGCGGAAAACGCTGACGGCTTGTCTACACTAAGCGCCAATAAACAAACCCTCAACACGTCAGTTACAAATTGCCTCTTTATGTTCTCAACAAATATGTTCCTACAGCTTCAACTGAACAGCAACTAATATAAAATTAAAGCAGACTATAATAATGTTCGCACACTGAATACATGATACTTTGTTTTAAAATCATTTTGTGGCGGCTGTATGGTTAGAACTAGATAGCTAAGATATATCGCGTTCCAATTTTGGAATGGTCTCTAGAAATAGATATGGCTCACTCAAAATTATTTGATAATCTATTGCTTATTCTGAGTTGGCTCACCTTATAGAGTATGACGTTTTAATATATTATATACCCTTTTTTTTTTGGAAAAATTCTAATGGTAAAGTTGTAAATAGTTTAATTTTATTACGTTTAATGATAAAAATTACATATAAAACGTTCCATTATGATAAGTAGTAACCCAAAGGAGGCTTCACAGAAAATGGCCATTTTTTTAAAAATAAGTAAATAATTTTCTTAACAATAGTCAAAGTATTTCCATTAAACGATAATATATTTTATATTTGAATACATATGACATACCAAAATGTGAAATATTATAAATTCAAATTTCACATATTTATTCAGTTAATTAGCTTGCTTTAGTTGTATTCATTTTCCTTTGGGCTGTGGATGTTTTCATAAAAACTACATAGTTATTTACTTTGTTTAACTGAAGTGAAATACGCAAAATAAATAAATGAAAACTAAATATGAAAGCGTAAAAACTGAAACAATCATAACAATAAAGACTTTTCCAAAACTCAGTGAGCCAGACAAAATCAACGGCATCGTGTGTTTTGTTCGTCGCCATAGTTTTTGATGAATGGACTAGTTTAAAAATGCACCATAGACAAATGTTTACATTCACACTAGTATGCACTGCGCTTATAATAAATTTTTACGTTTGGCTTTTTCAATTTTTAGTTAAAACGTTCTGGAAATATTCGTTCGTTATTGAGGTAAAATATATTTTGGTCTTTGTTGGTAGTTCCATTTTAAATTATATTATTATATATTTGTATTTAATTTGCATTATTCTTGTGATTTTAATTTAAAATATATGTAATATAATCTCGATAAAAAGTATAGATAATAAACAAAAAAAACATAGATAAAATATGTTATTATTATCATTTAAAAAAAAAGAACATAATGTTTTGGATAAAACAAAAATGAAAGATGAAGAAGAGCTTATAACTTAAAGCTCCATTGGTTTATAAGTTCTAATTTAAGGCCAAAGAAACCAAAGAATTTAGGAGAACCATGAAGGAGATTAATGCTGCAAGTGGTTAGGCTCAGCTATCATTCAAAATAAGTGAGCTCCATAAAACTCGTTATAATACTTTATTTCAGCTAAAACTTCCTGCCTTTTAAATTATTTGTTCGTGGAGGCCGGAGTCCGTTCAAATTAAATTACACACAGAAAATATAGCGCAATTTGTAAATTTAAAGATGATGTACGTTGTGATTTTCAAACATTTGCTCCATCTTATGCTTTTGTAATTTTTTGTTGCTCTACATTAGTAAAACTACTTTAGTTTTAATGTCCATAATAACCAACCAAAACTAAATAGATAGGCGCTTTTATCTAAAATATCTATATTGTTATGTTATGTTATCTAAAATGAACATAAAATTGTGGTTACAATTTTTTTGCACTATTTACAAATTACTTTCTTTTGTCTTGACAGACATTAATTCTTATAAAGTGTTTTTTTTACTTTCCACTTACTTTGTTGGAATAACTGCAAGGCGGTACCCAATGCTGGGTTTAGTAAAAACAGATTACAGGAACATCTATGCTGAAATATATTCACTCAAGTGGGATTTGTAAAAAATATAAGTAGTTCAAGCAGACAAGTTATTTTATTCGTTTCTCAATATGATAGCTAGTTATTATGAATAATCTATAGAAAAATCTATGTTGAGTTCTATTATTAACGTGAAAATAACTAGAGAAAAATATATAAACCGCTTAAAAATCACGTACGAGTGCTACATAAAAAAGTGTTTGGAACGTAACCGCTTAACTTTTAAACCGTATACGTGATTCAATTTTGAAATTGTATCTCGCTGTGAGCCCAAAAACTATCTTCAAGCTATTTGAAACTTTCATATTTTAAAATAAATACTTCTTAAATGTCACTATAGATCTTTAACATTACACTTTAATAAAACGGTAATATCGACACTGTCCCACATCGAAAGTGGGTGCGTCCTTCCTTCTGTTTAAAAGATCATTTAATTAATTAATTTATATATTTTTATTTAAAAACAACGAATTGTAACCTTTTTTTTTATTTAATCTTAAAATAATGCAACACATTTAATTACGTATTGACGTGTCCCGTAGATAAGTAGAGACACCTAGTCTTTCTTTCTTTATTTAAAATTTAAAAAATTGAGTGCTGGACAGGGGGGTAACCAAGCAAAAATCTATATGCCAAATATACATTTTATTTCGCAGTATTTAAACCCATATCCATCTTGTTCCTTCTTGCATATGTCAACTACGTCATGTGGAAATCAGTTTAATGGTTGTTACATTTTTGAAGACAATAAATAAACCTTTAACTCACCGAAATCACATACATATAGTATAAAAAATAACCGTTGGAACATAAGCGCTTAACTTTTAAACTGTATACGTGATTTAATTTTGAAGTTGTGTCTTTCTTTGCAAGCCCGAAAACTGTCTCCGAACCATTCAACTTTCTTCCATATTTTAAAACGATCGCTTCTTAGTAGCTGGCACTTGGCAATACTTTAGATATAAATCTCTCAATGCTGTTAAAGTTTATACGAGCGGGTTTGAGAATATTGATGTTTCACATAAGACGTTTATTGCTAAAATGTGTCACGCTAGTGGCGAATTTTTTTTGTCCTCACTTCATTCAATAGGAAAGTAAATATATTACATAATAACTTTTGTGGTACTCAGAGAAAGGCCCATTGACCGAAAGATTTCATTTATTCCGCATTATATTATTAATTTATATAAATGAAAGAATGAAACAAGTAATTTACGGACTCAACTTTTATGAGTAATGGAAATTAAATTTAGAAAAATAGTTTCGCAATGTTTATATATATTCGTACACACAGGTTCGTAGATTTCGTACACACACGTTCGTAGATTTATAAAGTATTGCATGATATCGTGAAAGAACTGCAAATGCACGACAACTACATGTTTTTTTTTTTAAATTAAAAATGGACGTGTAAGGCTTTCCCCAGCAATACCTACCTAAAGCTATTAGTAGTACCGTCAAGATCATAATCAAGCATCACGAACTACTAGCGCATTCGACCAGAACATTAACTTGACCAAATACTTTACTAGTGTGGTCTGCTTTATAAGCAATCAACCCGCTTTTTTAACAACATACTGAAAACCCGTTTCCGAGGTAAGGTTCTCAGTTCTTTTTGAAGGAGTTTTTATTATACTTTATTACTCATATATAATACTTTATTAGTAAACCTAATGGTTAAGATCATTTTTTAAATAAAATTGTCTTTTCACTCAAATAAGTACCGTTATTATTTCATTGAGTGTTTAAGTCAAACATTACTATTATATCACTAAGATCATCGATATACATATGGTATATTATAAAATAAGGATATACATCATGACGGAGAGTTTTATAAACTAATTTAATAAGCCATTAAAGCAATCTGGGCCAGGGGTAACCATGGTGATTTATAGAAACATGAGAACATTAAAAACGCATTACGAAAACATGACTATGGGTGGAAAATTTAACGGCGTTGTATATAAACCTCAAGAGGGTAAGTCTTATACTTGTGTTAGAACAAAATTGCTTAAATACCGTTTGATTTTTATTTTTACTAATAAATCATAACGATTTTTGGAGTGGAGTGAAAGTTTTACATATTATATAAAAAAAAAGGCTAGTAAGTCTGAATTTTTAATTATTATTACCGTTTACAATATATAATAATTTTACCAACCATGAATCGTTACCGGGCATTAGGATAAAGACTTTATTTTATAACTGTATCGTAATTACGAGTTTGTACAGCAGATGTTATCAGTTATTTCATAATATGTTCCGTACGTACATACATATAACTGAGAACAACCGTAGAATTAAATATATACTTACTTTCATTATACTTTTTGGTTACATTTATATCCCGCATGTAAGAGGATAGGCATATTGTGTTGAGACACTCTGTTGTCCATCCAGATTAAAGATATTGCTTGCTGACTGCGATTGGCGAAACATGAAGTCACCAGAGCCGGCCAAGTAATTAAAAATATATTTAATAAAAGGAATTTGTATTTAACCCAGGTGAGATCGAACCCATAACCATTGCATTCGGACACTTTCACGTCTGCGTCAGGATGGTATCGTTCATTACTTCATATCTTGAAATTTTAAGCTACTTAAAGAGATGAATTCAATATATTTATAAAAACTTTATTTGATATTCAAAAACATGAATTGATTCGTAAAATAAATAATTTTAAGTTAAAAATCTATATACGAGTATACACATGTATAGACCCATATAGATTTTACGTAAGTGCCAAAGCGTAAAATCGATATTATGTTAATATTCAATGATGCTTGTAGCGGCAGCTAGGTCAAGTGAATGAATTGAATTAAATAAGAAGCTACCTTTGTTTATATTAGAATTCTTATCAATATTTTACCAGCTCAAAGTGAGCTACTTTAAAATATTGGCATGTTAAATATAGTAGAACGAGAAGCAGAAATAAATGTTTTTTAGCTCCATACTTTTTCCATTTTAGCACCTTGCTAAAGCTGGCAGAGCCAAAACCTAGTTTTCATATTCCGTTTTCCACTTTTCGCTTATGTTAAGAGATACTACATATTGAGTGCCAGCAATTTATGCTGCATTAATTAATCTTACCGGATCAAGGAAATGATAACGAGATTCAATATAATCATATCCCAGAATGTGGATCGAACACTTAAATACCATGAGTACGGTAATACAGTGTTCGACGGCGCATCTAACTTCATTGTTGTTCATTTTTTATTCTCTCTTTACTCTGTTAATAATTTAAATAATAATATTTTTTTAAATATCGGTGTACAAATGAAACTTTTAATGAATGTCTGTACATGGAAGATATATGAACAAAAAATATTGGAGGCATAATCAGTATAATAGAACCCTAAATTATTTTTAAGATTATCGTCTGTTTGTCTGTGCTCGCTAACCTCAGAAACGACATTTTTGATTATTGTAAGGTCCCTTATTTATCCCTCAATTAATGTTTGTTTAATTTCGATTGGTTTATACATAAAAAAGTTAGACTATCTTATCTGCTTATCTTGCAACATACGAGTCATAATCACTCGAAAACTATATTTACGTTTAAATTCTAATGTATAGAGATTAAAGGAATATGTACTTTGGTATACCATAGCATTTACTTATTTCTTATAGTTTAGATGGTTCTTCTTCAGTTGCAACGAATCTTTAATTGAAATTATTACTTGTTGGAAAGGCAGAGAGTACGCATCACGCTTAACAAAGGGGCTGTGTTAAGGCGACTTTTACTTATTTCTCATAGTTTAGCTGCTATTATGATACTATATCAGGATTTCCGCTCTTCGAAATTTATTATACCTTAAGCTCTGCTCAGGGTTACAAGATATACAACAAAAAATTACTTAATTAAAACAACAAAATTCTTGAAATTGAAGCTTGGACCAAAAATTTATTCCTTAAAGGAATTGGTAACTTTCTTACCTCTCGAACTATACATATTGACTATTGTAATATTTTTTAAGGCGTTTCTTTCTTTCCTAGGTTACCTTCCAAAAACGCGTCTATTTCCCTTCACCTTAAAGGCCGGCAACATCCCTGTGCTCTTCTGGTTCACGAGATTAAGTAGACGGCGCAGTGATCACTGCCATCGGGATTGACCTGAACCCTCGTTTGCCTTGTCTAATAAAAAAAAATTCTAAAATGGAGTGCACGATAAATTTTAATTAAACTTTCTTACTATGAAATGTTAATTACGTATGAAATTAACATTTTCATAGTTTTAACAAACGAAGTTTTGCGGGCAACTCGTAAAATAAGAATACAGCGCCTTTTTTTTGCCTGATGAGTATTTTTGTCCTCAAATTACAAGATCTAGACATCTGAGTGTAGAACACTTTGGAAAGTGGAGATTAGAAGTGCCGTCTGTCTAATTTGCCTTTTTGTGCTACGTAAAATATATTATTTTATATTCAAATCGTTTAATATGAAAATAATATTTACCAGAAGGGAAACTAGTTCGTCTAGTGTAGTAAATGTAAATAATGTTATATGTGAAAAGAAACTGCTTAATGATGTTGGAACTCAAGTGTTGGTACTTCGCATTGTGCTTTGCGGAAGGGATTTACTGAAACGTAACATTTTATACTTCGGAGTTAACATAAAATTTCCAACTATTTGTTACGTAGAAGCTGACACGTTTCATTTGATTTTTTTTATTTTGTACATCGTTTTTCATTTATATTATCTTATATTGCTTAAATAATAGATTTTTGGATTAAAACAGCATAATTTGTTAATTTTTATATTAGATTTATAGATTTATTTTTATTTTGATTCATGTTATTATCACTGATGTATGTAAATAAATAAATATGAGACTCAATTCCGCTCTTTGAAATTAATAATTTTACTTTAAAATATAAGTAAATTGCGGAGGTATAGTCTCAATTCACTTTGTATGCAAAAAAAGAACTCGTTATTCTTGTGTACGAAACATTATCCTTATGTCATAGTCTTTCACAGAGGATATCAGTTTACCAAAAAAAATGATTTCAATTTTATAATTACCATTAAAAAATGTTATCAAATATGTCTATGTTCGTAAATATATATTTTTAAACATAATTTACTTTTTATCATTTACTTAAAGTAAATATTCTTAATTCTGCTGTAATTTAATTTTTAATTTGCACGAAAAGTAATAAGGTAACAGTGAACTAGCATTATCGATTCAAATTATTTCGAGTACGCAGTCCATCAGTTTAATTAGTACGTGGTTTACTTTAATTTGTGCTGAACTGGAAGTCGCGAAAATCCGTAATCCATTATACTATATTGCAGCTCCGGTGGTATTACCATATATTGTATTTTATATGAATAGCAAATAATAAATATATTTTTACTCTCTTATTGTTCTCAGGTGTCACATAATTTTAAGTCTAGAGTATTTAAACGCCAACTAGCTCATTTTAGAGACTTATATTATTGATGTTTCATCAAACCAGGTCAGGATTTTTTTTTTGATTAATACCATTGCCCACGTGGTATTCGAAAGCATTAGGTGTTGTATTTCAAAATTGCTCCACAAAGTCACATTTAATAATATATATATTGAATAATGTGTACAATATGTATTAAAATTTTAATGTGTACGATAAAAAACGTAGTGCGTTTGGAATAACCTTCCACAACCAAATTAGAATATAAGATAAAGGGAAAAAGATGGCATAATGTTTTCTCCGTTTACGAAGTAAAGGAAAAATAAAGAAAAACTACTCGTATGTGATGTATGGAATAACAATTTCTTTATTAATAATAATATTTTTTTTAAACAATATTTATATTGTAGGGAGAATGAGTAACTATGATAGACATAAGTGATAAGGCCATCCTGGCTGTGGCGTTTACAGCCTTTGACAGTGAACGAGATAGTTGTGGGTTCGTTTCTTCTCAGGGAAATGATTATACTTAGTTATTTCCATTTTCCTGCTTAAGAAAGATAAAGCGTAGCGTTGAGTTCCACCTCTAAACACGCAATTTTCATCTCGAAAATCACGTCATTCAAATTCAGCAATTCAGGCTTAAGGCGAAGAGCGGAGTCTCTTGACACTAAGTTCTTCTGCCTTTGTTGCTATACATAAAGGGCGAAGGTAAAAAAAGGATTGATATGTACCTAAATTATATGAATTTATGTGTTAAAAAATTAAGTACACTAGGTAACAGCTGTTGCAATAATAACATTTATAGTTATAATATACATTTAGTAATGCTAATTGTTTTAAGGTACACATACGGATACTACGATTATACATATATATATATGAATATATGTAGATACTTGTCGTATGGTTTCTCTCCAATAATGTTATATTATTTATATTTTTGCTAAAGGTAATGTATAAAATAAAGGTGCTGTAAGAAAAATACAACAACTTGTTTACCGCTAAGAACGCTTTATCTTATATTTTTTAAGAATGTTTCTTTGTATTATAAACAGACAAATCCATTTTTTGTAGAAAAGTAAAATAACTCAATATTCTAAGCCGTATTTAATTGATTGTCTTTCGTAATCGCTGGGGGCTCTAAGGAACGTGGCCTCTTTCGAGTTATTTGAAGCGCGCGGCATATTGAAATCTCTCGGGCGTCATATTATACGAAAATGACCTGCAGAGGCGGTATTTCTTATAAATAATGCTATATGGGCTGGGCACCTACCCACTTCAGAATTTCTTTAATAATTATGGACACACGAGTATGTAGTATATACTTACTACATTATTCGCAAATAATTTATATATTATAATATAAGAGCGTATTGTAGTTTTTATAATTACTTTAGTTACTCAATATGAAAATTTTTTTTTGAAGATGATCGAGTACTTTGTTTCAATTTATTAATAAATATATAAACAAGCAATGTAAATGTTTTTTTTTATATAGCACTGTTTGAGTCCCATATATATAGTTGTAAGCTTACTACGTTTTGCCATAGCTTATGTTACTATCACTTATTTACAGATACAGATTTATAATTTTCAATTGAAGAACAACTATTATGTATGCTTTAGCGTTGTAGGAAATTTTCATTTATCCTATGAAACATTTTTGCCTATTAGTAGCCCTTAAAATTAGATTTGTCTTGTGTTAATTTTTTCTCAATTTTCCTCAATTTTTTCTCAATTTTCCTGAAGAACTCTAGCATCAAAATTGTGGGAGTTTCGTACAAACTTCCATCCCCAAATTTAACGTTGGAAGGTTTTCAAGGTTTCTTTTGTTCGTACTAATACTAGCTTACATATTTTCATAAATTTCAGATTTTTAGTACAAAGTAGGGGTGATATAATCGAGGTCTTTTAGATATCTGTAAAATCAAGTAAAATCAATAAAGAATGAGAGTTATACAATTGAAACATTATGTTTAATAAGTCCACTATCGACATTATATCGCAATAATTATGTTTATCTTTTATAATCCAAAATCCAAGCTATGAGGGTTAAAAAAAACGAAGAAGGTCTTCGAGAAAATGTAGATAGCTCTCGTCTCTCGTCGTGGTGGTATATTGTTTATTTTGTTCTGCTGTTATTCTATAAGAGTGGATTATATGCTTCCTTTAGCTGAAGCAGAAACCAAAGTTCGTGTTGTGCAAACTTATTTACACATGCATAGTAAATAGGATTGGTATAGGGCGAAGATTCGATACGACTTGTAAATTGCTGCACGATCTAGCTAGTGTATGTTACTTGCTAAGTTTCTTGGTTAGGATAACTTAGTTATAGCACCAAAACAAACATATCCGTTGCAATCGTGGCCAATGCACGGGATGTATTTATTAAATGAAATTAGTATTTGGAAGTCTGGATCAAACGTATGTTTTGGAATATAGATTATTATATTAACAAATTGAAAAGAAAATATTTCCTAGAACTTTAGAGGTGGGCTTATATTGGCAACAAAAATGGCTCAATTATGACCAATAATGGTCGATTTCAACGACTGATGACTGAGCTTTAACACAAACTTTTGATTGAATGTTAAAAAGTGTAATATTATTATTATATATATTTTTCATCATTTGTCAAAACATACATTCTTTAAATTATTAAAAACAACCTATAAACCATGGCCTTGAATAAAAAAAGAATATAAACAATTTTTCAAATAAAATATTCTCAGTAACAGAACGTCAGCCTTTTGTCTCTACTCTTCACTTAAGCTCACTGCTGTAGCAAGCAACAAATACAAGTTACACAATAAAATACCGTTTACATTTTAGCTCAACTGCTCACTAGCTTACTATCTACGTAACTTATTTGGTAAAGGATAAGTGGTAGGCAAATCGCATACAGCTTATAATAATTTCTAACTTAAATAGCTTAAGTTTTTCTTTTAGTAAAGGTATAGTAAAAATATATTGACTTATATAAATATGAGAAATCTGTAAAAATATTTCGTGTTTTAGTAATTTTTTTTTCTAATATGCGGTTGAGCCCTAGCTGGCTGCTTGAGGCGGGTTTTGTTGGTCGCAAGGGCGTCCCCTGCGAGACTAGAAATTCGGCTTGCTGCTGTCGATCGGGCTTGAAGTAGCATCAAATGTTTTTTAGGTCCATTTCTAGTTAATTATATGCAATAATAATTAATTATAATAATATATAGATGGAATGTAAATTAATAATATGTACACATACCAATAAGTTCTTCACAAATATACTTTTCAAAGTAAATTTATTTAACTGCCGGATTCCTTTGGGCTACATAAGGCCACATTTGCCTAGTACTTTGTAAACGCGGAACGTGTATAAATAACTTTAGACATTTTAATTGCAGTACTTATAGCTTGAGGCAAGACAAAAAAAATTATTACTGAAATATAAAGGAGTAGTTTAAAAATTATTATATAATTTTATCACTTTCCTAGTGTAGTTCATAATAATTACGATGTTATCTTGAATTCTTTTGTTATGTTACAAACCAGTATATATATTTTGAAGTCAATTTGAAAAAAATACAATACAATTTTGTGCAAAAAGTGGCCAATTTAATATACATGTAAGCGTACTGTATTTCGCTATATCGTTTATTGGTTAAAAACGGTAAAAATAAAAATGATTATTAATTGTAACTATGTAATAGTTAAATTTACTAACAAATAAAGATATATACTCTTTTACTTATTCTTTCTTTTTTCTGTTTTGCATTCCATTTCATTTCCAGAAAAAAAAACTTCTGGTCTTGTTTTAAAAACAAAACGAGGTCAATGGCTTAAAAATTCAGTATATATTTATAAAATTGTATGCGATGCATTATTGCAAAAGAAAATATTCGAGGATATTTATATTTCTTATTCAAGACTACTTGTGCTGATAATTACGATACAACACACTACACCATCAGTGTCGCAGTCTGACATGTCTAATTGAACGCAATGGCTGAGTTTAAATTCCGTACAGAAATATATTTACACGTTTTAATAATTAAAAGTTTGAGGTTATTCCAGCCACGTAGTATGTAAAGTCTTTAATTGAGCACAGTGGTGTAGTGGTGATGGTGGAGTTTTCGTGGATTATCCAACAAAATTCGGGAGATGCGTTATTTTATGTAAACCTTACATACAAGTTGGAGAATAAAATTTCTTTAAAATATATCAGTTATTTTAGTCTTTCTCGAAATAGAATTCATAACAATGCGCATATGCAATGAATTCCTAGATTTATGCTTGGAACGGTTTTATTGTAAACTATTGTACTGTAAACTGATTTATGCTAAGATGTAGCACCTACGCTCGTATCGTGGCGCTAAGTAAAACATTTTGTTACAAATGAGAGTACCAGCATTGTTAATGTTTTAAGGAACTTGCTCATCTTGAAATGTAGTAATAGTATGTTCTTAATCGCCTATAACAATTTTTTTTTAAATCTTTTGTTTTGTAATATTATGACAAATTATAAAACAATCGTGTTTATTAAACGCTGAGTAGATATAAAGAATCATAACTATTCGTTAAAATCCTTGGCTTGACAATGGTTTTTTGGGTGGTTTCTGTGTGGGTTAACCATACCGGGGATCTTAAAAATACCTAATATTCTCAGATTCTCTACCTAAAGGAATTTTGAGAGCTGCTTGAAATATTATTAAAGTCATAACTTTAGTCAGTCTGGACATTTTCATTATGAAGCTATGTCTCTAATTGTAAAAAATCCTCCTTTCATTTACTTTCCAAGCCAGCTATGGTTTTATAAAATATTTTTGATTAAAAATAAGTTCTGTCGAATTTCTTTTATTCCATAATTATAATTTGGCTAATATTTTAATAAAAAACTAATTTAAAAAATATATATTTTGATAATGAGTCTTTTATTAAAATATATTAATGTTAAACGGCATTTAATATGATTTCGTACTTAATACATTTAATGAGGAAAGTTTGTATTTTTTATTTATAGATAGATATGTCGTCACTGCGTAATAAAATAAAGTCAGTATGTAACGAAACTTCAGATTTGAGCCTTAAATTGTTCCCAAAGTCTTATGTTGTAGGAAAAAAAACTTTGTTTTAAATTATAAAATTTGTTGTTTTAGTCTACATAACTTATTTTTATTACTGTTTGGTAAATTATTTTCCGTTCAATAAATGAAGCAAGAACATCACTTTTTAAAAGAAATAATTTTAGATTTTGAAGTTAATTTACATGGATACTAGTATATAAAATTTACTAATATTCATACCTAATATGTCGAAAGTTGGTATAATTTGGTTAATCTGTAAATTAACCTACGAATCTTGAAAACCGTTCAAGCGCTCTGACCGCTAAGCCATGCGTTCTACATCCAGCTACGTTGAAATTCTTATACACTTATTACAACTTATATTTGTTGTTAGCATCTCTGTAAAATCATCTCTTCATCAATCATCTCTTTTCAAGAGGCGTGGGTTCAAATCCCGCTGCGTTCAAATTTTTATACGTTTTCTAATTATGTCTTTTTCAATTTCCTTAGTGTGGGAATAACACTTTAAAAAATGTTTACTAAATATATATTTAATAAATAGCATTCTCTCTTGCCAGACGATTGTTCGTAGAATAATTTTTGGGTAGCAGAAATTTGTAAAAATCTCTCTACAGAGATGCTAACAATAAATATAAGTTGTAATAAGCGTATAAGAATTTCAACCTAGCTGGATGTAGAACGCATGGCTTAGCGGTCAGAGCGCTTGAACGGTTTTCAAGAGGCACGGGTTCAAATCCCGCTGCTTTCAAATTTTTATACGTTTTCTAAATATGTCTTTTTCCATTTCCTTAGTGTGGGAATAACACTTTAAAAAATGTTAACAAAATTGTATCTATGTATTCCTATGTATATATCATTTAATAAAAAATGATTAGGTCGAATTAAATAATATATTCATTTTAATTAAAATTAAATTGAATTAAATAATATAGATTTTTTCTATTTAATACGCAATACGCAACAACAAAATAACGTTTTTTTTTTAAATATTATATTACAATGAAATATAATTATATAAAACATTCTTAGTTTATATTACATAACGGAAAATTAAAGTTTTCAAAGCACAAACAGCTTGCCAAAGGTAAGTAATTTACGTGAATACAAATTTTGTAGGGATTTTATTAAAACTCCTGTGGTTAATTAGAGCTTTTATCATCCGTCTGTAAACAAAGGATTCCAGCAATTGCGGTTGTTTCATTACATTTATTGTTTCGTTGTTTATATTCAAATTTAGTTTACATTTCCTTCAATAACATAATACTGTTCAATATTTCTACATCTGTATAATGAAACTTAATACAGTTTTAAATTCTATTTACATATTTCATATTGATGAGGCATAATTGGTAAGAAAAAATATATTTGTTACAAATTTATTATTCCCTTTTCGCAAAAAGATGTAAATAAAAAGTAAATAAGCTGTTTGGCTTTTTAATTAAATTTTATTTTTAACGTCAGTCACACAGTCTGAAGAATCGTGACCGAATAACTAAACAGCCAGCACAAACAGGTTTTTTTCGATCTACAAAATAATTATTAAAACAACGTCTTACCTTTTCTGCATACTTAATTAGCTTGCTTCCTCTTTAATTGTATGTATATTTACGTTTTTGTGAAACTGATTAACGGGGCCGAGTGACAGTTGATCTTATAAATATTGTTACAAAGAAAATCAACTATTTTTTACTGTACATAATATTTGTTACTATTACAGTGTGTAGTGTTATATAAAGCTTACTCAAAGTGGTCTTCACAGGGTGCAATACAGTTCTTTAAACGTTGAGGCCTGTTATCCATAGCAGCACTTTTTTTTTGGTAAAATTCTTGACTCCTAACCTCTTGACGCCTAACCCTCTAAAACTGACCATACTAGATAACAGCTAGCCTTCAACTCTGATGAAGCTTGAACCATTCGTTTCTAACCAAGATTGGATGGTCCAACCTTTATGGCTGGCGCCGAGCCTTGCTAAAAGGACCGTTCTTAGTGAACATTATTGTTATTGAACATGGTGTTGTTAAGGGGCTTAACTACCTTCTCAAGAAAGGTATCTTGATACACTTGTAGCGATGTTTTGATACCATTATCACAAAAATATGGCTCAGTCACACCTTCATAGCTAACACCCCACCAAACCATCACTGAAGTCGGATAATGCCTACGTTCTTCTGTGTTGACTATTTCTTTAGAGCCTTCAGCATAAATACGGGTATTTTGTTTGTGCAAATATTGTTAAATTGTAAACATTTTCAATTAATTATTTTTTTATTATTTGTCTGTGACCTCCCTTTGCATGCAGCTTTAGTAGTTATTTTGACTTTATTTTACCGCCCTATTATTTTTACAATTAATTAGTTAAATAATGACCAGTGCGTTTCTTATTGGCAGCAAGGTGACTTGCATAGGCAACTTGGTTCTAGGTGCTATCTTCATCTCTCAAGATAAAATCTTTTGCTTTCGAAAAGAATTTCTTCCCTTACTGCTTTAATCGCCGTTTTCGTACGAACACTATCTGAACGGAAAGATCTTTTTCTGTCACACACATACGAGGATTCATTGTACCTATCAATACCCCGGTACGCAAAAATTTGACTAATACCAAGCTTATGGAGGATTTTAAAAATTGTATTTGGCATACTATACCTATTTTATGTAATGCAATCACAGCAATTCGGTTCTTTACCATACTCCTTTTTGATATCACAATTTTTTTGCTATATATTGGCGCGAAAAAAAAAACCAATGATCAATCATATAAAATGACAGATTTAAAATTAAAAGTATTTATTTATATATTAAAAGTATTTATTTATATATTCTTTATTGCCCACAACATAAAATGTGCTAAAGGCGGGCTTAACGCTAAGAAGCATTCTCTACCAACCAACCTTGTCATGGGGTGCGCAAAGGCCATGTATAATTTTTATAATTATAAATACATATTTTATACATATTATTTATTATATAGCGATCAATATAGTATTTATAAGTTTAGTTTTTTATTTTATTTATAAGTTTTTGAAAAAGAACTCCTTAACCCGACGCTTATAAGACTCACGTGAGGAAGCTACATTAATGGTTTCGGGTAAGCCATTCCAGAGACTGCCTCCAGTAACTGCGAACGACTTTGACATAAAGCCCGAGGTGTGAGTCGGTATGAAAATCTTGAAATTTTCTTGGGAACCTTTGGGGTAAGTACCTAACGTGGAAAGAGAAAATATAGTAGTTGAAGGTTGAAGTCATATTTTGTTTGTTTTAAAATATAACAGTATTTATGACCAGACTAAGTATGTATTACTGTTCAGTAACATTAGGTATTTTTTATACATATATCGATGAGCGATGAGAAAAAACAAAGTGAAGTGAGTGAAGTCGTGTCCAAATACTGATCTGTGGATTTAATTACATCGTTATTCTCTTATATTTAAGGTCACTAATAAGTTTCTCAATTGACTTGTTATGACAGCACTATGCCTTGATTTGACTTCTGTTGTGCATAGCGTAGATAATTGGTAAATGTATTAACTAATAATGGCATCACTGGGTTTGGTCACATGTTGCATAAATAATTGCATGTATAGAGGGCGCTAGATGCAGCTTACTTTTCTTAACTGTTTTAATGTATATTGAAAACGTATAAAATTTTTAACGGGATTGAACCTGCGCCTCTTAAAAACCGTTCAAGCGGTCTGATCGCTAAGCTATGCGTTCTACATCCGGCTACGTCAAAATTCTTTTACAAATTTCTGTTACGGAAAGATTACATGATTATTATTTTAACATTATTAGAAAATGATAAAAAAAATATGTTTTAATCATGTTCTCGGGCAAGAAGAGGTTCTCATCTTTTATAGAGCAGACCCAACTAATACAGTGTAGCTTGCTAGTTCATTGGTTCTTAAAGTTTATATAAAACATAAGTATAATAAACAGAAGTTAACAATAATTTGTGTTTGTATAAGATAATTTTCGAGGCCATACTCTAATTAATAAATCTTCCTTTTTAAAGTAGTTGGGGATCCACAAGCCCCAGCTCATATCGTTACGATGTGTACGTCCTCATTAGTCAACATTTAGATGGCATGACAGCATTCCTATTTAACTTGTGTGGTTTACTAGTTAAGTAAGTCTTTAAGTCTTAAATCTAACATTGATTTGCTAAACATATATTTGAATATACATTTTCACATATGGAGAATGAATCCCAGTAGAATAAAGTGCAAGCTTAAAAGGGACGAGCTTAAAATACATAACCTAAAATAGATTACATATTAACATCACTACAAAACGGAATAAACAGGGAAGTGAAAAAAAAAATGGAACGATAACACAATTTTTCTAAGAAATGGGTCGCTTATAAAGAAATTACTCCGAGCTTGCTTTAACGAAGTTTGCATACTTCCAATTTATTAGATAGTTTTTTTCTAATAATAAAAAACTATCTAGCATGGACTTTTAATTTGAATAATATTCATGTAAATATGAAGCTTACGTCATTGTTACTTATTAAATAATTTGACACATCTTCCACATCTTTTGTTGGGAAACCATCAGTATTTATAAGTTAATTTTTTTAATTCGGTTTTGCACGGCCGAAATATAGTATTTTTTAAATTAAATACAAGGTCTCTCCTACGATTTATTACAACTGAAATAATCACCTTTTGCATTCGATAGGGTTATATTGTTTTAAATCAAATATATGCACATAATATGTACATAGGAGTATATGAAATGATAAACGTATAAACGATTTTACCTCATACGAATCTACTGCTGCTCTCGAAACTGGAACTGCTTTTGTATCGGAATATTGTAATTATATAAGAACATATTTGTGTTTTATGTTCTCTAGGGTACTTTTAAACAAAATATTTTATAAAATATCGTAATTTTTGATTAAAACCATAATTGATAAAAATAATGTAGTTCATTTTTAAGGTAATCTCTTTAAACCAGTAACACTTGTTACACAATATTTATCATTTTCAATAAAACAAATGCTTTTAAAATTAACTTTCAATTTTGTTTTGACAACACGACGTATTTGCTATATTTCAATCAATTAAAAAAAAGTATACAATATATTGATTAAGTACAAATTACTTTACATTTATAAACAGGTACAATCAATGTCTAGTGTATAATAATATGTGAAAGCTATTATTATTATTTAGGTAAAACAAATAAGTAAAACTACTTTGGTTATTTCAATGTATTTTCGCCCTTTCTTTACACATGCATACAAAGTTTATGTGAAAATATAAAAATGCTATTCCATGTAGGTACGTGTTGTACTCTTTAGTAAAAAATTCACATTAAGTTCAAGTCCAAAAATCCACGTTTCATGCGCGCAACGCACAGTCAAATTCTGTAAAAATATTTCTGCACTGTATGCGGTAAAGAAATGGTAAATTCGAAAACTGGCAGAACTCCAAATTGATGAAACGTAAAGGGATAGCCAGATAGCGTTGAACTTTGATCAGAAGCCGATGTCGCTGTAACCTCATCTCTATGTCGGAAAACTTGATGTATTATGTATACATTCAAACTATTTTTTATAGAGGATATGCAAAGATATATTTAAACAATGGTTACTATTACTTAAAAACAAATTGAATAATCCTGCCTAGTATATATTGTATGCATTTTTCGGGAACTCAACACCGGTCGCCTTTGTCTTAGATACCGGAGCGGAGAAATTAAAATATATTAAATTTAATCGTTGCCCAATGTGGGTATCGAACCCACAAACCATCGCGTTTACAGTCAAAGCTGTACTAACTGCACCACGTTAGCCTCTCAACACCCAATGACTTAATTATTATATTAATATTTTCATTCCTCTATTCTTCCTATTATGCATATTCCTTGGATTTTGCAAGAAAGGCATACAAAACGTAGTTATACGACACTTTGTTTATTTAGAATCACTGCCTTCGCGGACGACGGAACTCGATCCCGCAGTTGTTTTTGCATTTTAGAATAGTAGGTTATTTTGAATTTACACTGATGAATATGGAATTTTTCCATATATACGTATTTATTGCTGTTAATCTACGTATGACGTTACTTTTTTGGCTTTAGTATATCTTGTCACCTATTAAATAAGGATTACTCGTTCATGTAATAACCAAGTTTCAATTTTTTACTATAATTTGTGATTGATAAATGTGTGTTGTGTCAAGTCATAATACCTTACCTTTTAATATTTTAATTAATTTAGCAGTTTTTGGATTCAACAGTTTGTATTACGTAAGATATATCTTTTATATTTGACCTTTAGTTGTCAGGTAAAAAAATGGCTTATTTCATCTTAAAGCCAGCTACACTCAAGATAAATTTCATTAAGCCGGTTCAGTGGTTTGGTGCAGAAAGGATGGTACAAATAAAAGACAAAAGATTATAATTTCACATTTATATCTGATATTAATAAGCATGATTATTGTATGTACAAAATTTATACTCGTATTGATTTATATCATATTAAATTATTTTAATCTGTTCTTTTGTGAGATTAAGTGTTCTTTTATTTTATTATCAGTAATGAAATAAAAGCACTGTCTGTTTGTAACAGTTTTATGGGTAATAAAGCAGAGTTAGGGAAAACCGACACGATTTCGAAGCGGTAGACCAGAATGTGTAGAACACTTTTTTCTCTTTGTTGATGGCAGTTAGCGTGGCTCTCGCGGGAAATTTCATTTATAGAAAATTACTATTTCATTTATACGAATTCCATGTAAGTTTAATTCATGAAAAATGTCTAACAAATAGATAGATAGTGATTAATTACATTTTATCAATTTAGAAGGTTTCCATACGAGTATGTAGGTACTACGCTATAAATATGTTGTCAGATTTTAATTTAACATAGAATACCAATTATAATTAATTAGTAGTCGCTTTTTTAATATTAGTAGGTGTCGTTCTTAAATTATATTTTATCTATTATTTGCTTATATCTTTTATTATGTTTATATTGCACTTAGGATTAGAATCAGAGACTCCTGCAAAAGAGAACGCATCAGCTCGAAACCGGTAACTTTTGGAAAATTGATGCAGCTTTTAGGATTAATTGCTACATACATTAAGTAAAACGCATAATATATTTCGCTTTTATATAGTTATTGCCAGCTCTCGAACCAGATGTTGCTAGTTTGTAGTTATGGCTTATAAGTTTATTAACAAAGTTTGCAATGCGATTATAATAATAACAGTATGGGCGTAACGTACGAGTTTTTCTCCCTCGAAATAGATAATTGAATTTGGATGGCCCTTGCTGCTGAATGGTTACAAGCTCGATATATAGATATTTTACGTATGTCGTATTTCGTAAATATAAGGTATAAATTATATTAAAAATGCTTTTATATTGTATACGGTAAGCAGACTCGGTTCCCCACTTTCCGTCCGAATTAAAAAAAAAGTACTTATTGAACTCAACGCTTGTTTTAGGTACCAGAGCGGAGAAATGATTATATCTATAAATATAATAAAAATGAAACTGATCGCAGTCTGTAAATATATGAAAAAAAATATTATTAGGGACTTTTATTAATGTAATGATTATCAATATTCTTTTCTGTTTATCTTTTTGTATGTTTTTACGTGCGTTTGTGCACGCTAATCTCAGAAACGGATTAACCGAAATGCAGTTTTGCTTCTGCATTTTGGTAAACTTTTCTTAACATTTAGAGTTTATTTCATATTAACCGATTCGTAAGTAAAAAAATTACAACCATTTAAATTACAAATTTAAGCAAGGTGAAAAAACTGAATAGTTTAGTCGTGTAGCTTACGCCGCGAGCGGGTCGCTGGTTTTAATTCATTGCCCGGAGTGGAAGTCGAACCCACAAACAATCGCGTTTATACTTAGACGCTGTCCCACTTCGTCACGATGGCTTCGTACATTATTGTCCTCGTATATTTCTATATCGTATTCGTATATTGGTATAATTTAGTTATTTTAGTAATATTTAGTTATATTACCAATCGACACTTTACCCCAAAAAAAACTTTTAAGGCCAAATTGTATATCTGTGGAAGTAGTTTCATTTAATATTATTGGTATATGCATATATCTCTTTCCTAACTGAGTGACCAACAGACTATGCACAGCCGAAACTACTGAGCGTAAAAAGAAATTGCTACGGAAACGGTATGTGTGACAGTATGAGATTTTTGTAGATATAGACAATTAGTACGACAGCCATTTATTTTTAGTTTTTCACTTCTATAGTTCTTCCCAATAACTGACACTTGCGTGAACTAACACTTGCGTAACCAATAAATATTATTCTTAGGTATATAATAATTCTAATATACTGACATTATTTGTATCTATTTAGATACTATATTATATTTTAATGTAATGTATGCTTATTTATATGAATTGGACATGTATGTATAACTAATTGATTGATTGTTATTGTGATTATATTTCACTACTATTACTACTATTTCATCAATGAAATGTTAACATTTATTTTTCGCAAATAAACGCAATATGTTAATTAATAAATTAAAGTATTTTTCTAACGTTTCCCGTATCATGTACACAGGGTACAATGTTGTCTATCTAACGTTTTGATAAAGATGAAAAATTGTTTTTGCAGCTTAAGGGGCTTCTTTGGACGATTAATCTTTCTACGAACCCATTGTTGATTTTCTCGGTTGGAACTTTTGTGTCCAACTCCAACTGAGATCAAAACGTTTACGCTTGTTGCTATGATTTTTATAAATGTTTTATTCAGAAATAAATTAGACTTTAAAGTGTTTATAGTGAGCATATGCTAGGTATATACCTAACTGGTAAAATGGTCAATACTTAAGAGGTAAAATGTATTGATTGTGGATTTTGTGCCTAGTGGCGTTAGCTCGGCGGATCTGAGTTGTAATTGCTGCCGTTCTTCGTTTCCAGTAACAATGTGATTTTCAAATCCCGCTGATTTCATTATACATTAGTTTAGAAAGAAATTTCATAATTATGCTTTATAATATATACGCTTTCTGTTAATTCTGTGACTTGAAAACAGGAAATGACCTAATAACTTGGTATTTTTTTTTATATTGTTATATTGTACAAAAGCTTCTCGGATAGTGTCCTAGATGCTTCAGCCTGTTAAGCCTGTTTAGGCTTTAGGGTACAATTGATTTCGAAGAGTGGACCAGCTGATGTAGAACCATGATGGGCCAGCTAAAGTATAAGAAATATGAAAATGGCTCATTACTAAATGTTGTTTACCAATAAATTTAATTTATTATATAAATTTAATTATTTTAGTTTAATTAAAAGTTTAATAATAAAAATTCAAGATACCAGGAACAGCTGATAAAGAACCAGGATAGTCTAGGCAAACTATTGGAAAATAGGAAATGCCCCTGCTCACAGGTCACTGCTGCATTAGTAAAAGTTGTTCAGTGTGGCGGGCACTTTTAGTTAACAAATAAAATGAATAAGCTTTGCGGTCATCGTGCCGCAGTAGGGTAGCGTCTGACTGTAAGCCCGATATTTGTGGATTCGATTACCACTTGATGGAAGTAAAACCATTACTTATATTATTTTCATTTTTTCACTCCTATAAGAAAAAAATGGGCGTCAATTTTCGATATTTTATTCACATCGTTTCAAATTTGGACCGAAAGAGAAAAAAGGCTAAAGTTGAAAAAATATTACAATCGTCTAAAACATGTGATGTGTAAGTTCAAGGACAAGAAAATTTACCTTTAATATATTATTACCTTTAATATATGTTTTGTCCAAGTTTAAATTTCAACAGTAATTTAACTCTGCACGTAAGGTTATAATATTAAATTATAAATATTCTAAGAATGGGACACATTATGTAGAATCATAACAGACCAGCTAAACTATTAGAAATAAGTAAAAACCGCCTTAATACAGTTTGTTCAGCGTGATGCGGACTCTTTCTAACGACATGTAAAAATTAAAGGTCCGGTGCAACTGAAGAAGAACTGTAATGGTCTAGCTAAACAATAAAAAATAAGTAAATGCTTCATTAGTAAAAGTAGTAAAAGTTATTATGTTATGTATGCTGTATACTGGGCAGATTTCGTTTAGAAATAAAAATTATTGAACTTTGTGTTCATCGTGGCACAGTGGTTTACGTTTGACACTAAGTGCGATGGTTGTGTTCGATTTCCACTTCAGGGAATGGTTTTATTTGTATTGTTTTAATTTTTGTTGAGCCCAGAGATAAATTTTAGCATTCAATATGCAACGTCTCGAATTAGGGTGAAAAGCTGTGAACAGAGGGTCTTTAGGTCCTTTTTGCCAAAATAGCAAAGTGTGTTGTTGAACAAAAATTACAATCTGTCCGTTGTCGAAGATTTAAGAGATCAAAATAACCACTATCAAGAAATTCACTATAATTTTGGATAATTTTTTATGTCAACATGAAGTAAATTGACGTAATCCATACCAATATTACTAATGCGAAAGCCGCTATGTCTGTCTGTGATGTAATCACGGTCAAACTGCTGAACTGATTGTCATGAAATATATAATATCCAGATATTTGACTGTCTTGGGATGAACATAGGCTACTTTGCTTTATTCTCCCATTTTTAAAGTTATTCCAGGAATATTATTGTTTTACGAAAAGGTCACCGAAAATGGGCTTACTGAACGCTTACATGGAGTGCGCTGGCTCAACCTTATGAGATACATAAAAATAACGTTCAACAAAAACATTATCTTTCAACAAACCTATAAAAAAGTCCGGGGATAGTATATGTTTATCTCTTAAGATTGAGCCACAGTAGCCATTTTAATATATTTAATTTAAATTCATCAAGTTATTGTTAATGTATTTTCTCCTATTTGGTATTAATTCGTATCAAAACAAATATAATAGTCACCTTTGGCATTTCGTCTAGATTGAAATTGTACTTTACAGTACATCATTATAATAAATTATTTAAGGGGATGGATTTAAAATTACCTACAAAGAAAAATCACGAATAGCGTGGGAAGCACGCGGGGAAATGGGGGAGACGGGGTCGTTACAAATGTGTATTATATATTTGGTATTTGTTTTTAATTGATATTTTTGTTTGGTTCTCTAATTTTAACATAGGCTAAGGGTGAGGCTACACTACTGACTAGGATTGAACAACATTAGAAAACGTATAAAAGTTTGGATTTGGCTGGATTCGAACCCACAACCACTCGCGGTACAGTCAGACGCTGCCCCCCCGGGATACGGTATCCTCTACAGGGATGTATATTTTATATAAAAAAACAGTATAACTAATCTAATGAGTAAAGTATGTGTTTTATACAATAATTGCTGTATGTATGTGTCACGGATAAATAAAGTAAAGTATAAGTTAAATATGTAAAATAAAAATAGTATGTCAAATTAGTGTAAACCTACCTCATAATTTGTACTTAAACGGTTTTTTATCATCTACAATCCTTTAATCAACATATTTTTTATTAGATTGAAAATTATTTTATAAATTACCAATACGACAGCTGCGTGTGAAATTTGAAATTAACGCTTGTTTTACTCGCAGAGGCTGAAACCGTGAAATATGTATGGTCACGATCGAATTTACACCGATATTCTAGGGACAACGTATTTGTTTTCGAAATTGTATTTCCATTTTGTTTTTTTCTAAACGACCAATATAAGTGTCATTGTTTATTAAGTCGATAACAAAAATTTAAATGAAATTCAATTTACAAAATTTGAATGGAATATTAAATTTCTAGCAATTTTGTGCTAAAATTTATTTGTATAGATTAAGGTACGTTAAAGTTACGCAGACCTCACTCTCTGAACAAGTAAAATGTTGGGCTCCTAAAACTAACCCGTCCTAAAAGTTTACAATTTACACACGCTATCAATATATTGAGTAGGTTGGGTAAACTGTACTATGTTATTCATGGGGACGTTATTAATATGCTTGAAAGAGTTACAAATTTATTATGATTATAATTTTTTTTAAAGTTTTGATATAAAAATGCACGTGTATTACGAAGTAATTTCTTCCAGTGGATATCGAATCCCGAACCATCTCCAGAATCAATCCTTTTCAAGAGTAGTTTGAGCACTAATACCATTGCCAATATGTTTATATTTAGGGCGTATATATTTATCTGGGCGGAAAATGATTTATAGTAAAATTTCCTTTACATATCCTGCAAAAACGAAATTGATGTGAGCTTAAAAATAATATTTTATTGATGTTATTCTGGTACAGAAGGACTTGTTATATTAAACGGATCGTTCAGGATTTAAATCTTACTTTGAAGAATATTTATAATGTAGGTTTAAAACAAAAAATTTTAAAATGAATTCCTTATATCCTTATATACATTTTAAACAGGAATATTGTTAAAAATCTTTTCATTATATGAAACATTACAAGAGAAAGAAATATCAAGTCATCTATCATTTGGCGAGCGATTCAGTCAACGGAAACTCTGAATGTCTCCAATACAAAATAATATGGCCTTGGCCGGACGTAAATAAAATAGCGTGTAATATCACAATGCTACCGTCTCTGATATTAAATTCCGCATTTAAATTATGGCATGTTTCTTTTGTACTTGAACGCGCCTCTATACCTCAATATACAGATTTTCTAAGAGACGTTGTATAAGAATTATGAACGTTATAATTTATTGTTGGAAATAAAGTTGATAGTTTTATTGATATATATATTAAATTGAAATATAAAATATTAAAGAAGTAATAGAGGTATATCGGAACTTCGTTTTAGCTTAAAGCCATCATATAGCGACCATATGTGGTTATGGCATTTCTTTAAAACTAAGCTTTTGAAAAATTTCTTGACCGTGAAACTTTTAAAAAAATATTATTTGACAAGATACAATTGTAGATTGTGTTTGATAAAGGTTATGTATGCTAAGCAAACAAAGGATGTTTTCATATATAGTTAAATACTTATGAATAATAAATTTGATTTGAGAGTAAGAGGTAAACAGCGCGTTTCAACTAAGTTGTCATCTGTCGTATAATAACATACGATGATATATACATACAAGATTTATAAATACTATCGACCCGCTCGCAGCTTAACCTGCATGAGGTTTAATACTTTTAGCGGCAGCGGCAGCAAAGTTTTATTACTTTACTATTTATCTATTATATTTTATCTATTATAGTTCTACATCAAGTGTCACTCATCGAATTCAATTATACTCTCTTAAGTCCTGCTCAGGTCTAAATGCTATACAAAAAAATTTTACAACAGGCGTCTCGCTCGTGTGACTAGAAGTGCTGACAAATAATAACGTCGCCTGTCACTGCGGCCAGCCGCGATGAACTAGTTATCATTTCGTAAGGCACATACAACAACATCAATAATTGTTAAGGTCAAGCTAGTCACTAATTCATAATGGCTACAATGAAATTAAAGACGGAGTATGAACGTTAGCTTTACAATTGATACAGCAACAAAAAACTTGCACGAGAAAAACTCATAGGCATAGGCATAGGCATGGTAAACGAGCATTCGGGTCACCTGATGGCAAGTGACCACCCCCACCGACGACCCCGTGCAAAACCAGAGGAGGTACAGGCATGTTGCCGGTCTTTAAAGTGGAAATAGACGCGTTTTTGAAGGTACTCATGTCTAATCGACCTGGAAATACTGCCACTGGTAGGCCATTCCACAGTTGAGTGGCACGTGGAAGGAAGTTCCTACGAAACCGCACAGTAGTAGAGTGCCACGTATCCAAAGTGCGGTTGGAAAATTCTGCGGCACGAATCAAGTTAAACAGTTCCCCAGAACACTCCCCATGATAAATGTGGTATAGAACGCACGTCTCTACGCAACGCCAAAGTGTCAAGCTTTTTACAGATTATTGGGTCCTTAATGATTCGAATGGCTCTACATTGTATGCCATCAAATGGATCAATGATACTGATACTGGGGTGCACCAGCCCAGAGATGAGAACAGTACTTGCTTTCCAGATGATCGCAATACTGGCAGTCATTCGAAACGTTAAGGCCCAATATGCTGATTCTGAGCGTGGCTTTAAAATATTTTTTCTCGAATAATTTCCCGAGAAAGACCTGCATGCCCGGTGTATACGGCATCCACCATGCTTTCGTCTGCTTAGCAATTAATGCTAGGATCAGAAGAAACAGTGTACGGGACACCACATAGCCTTGGGGTACATGTAATTAGAGTAAAATCCATCGACAGTGAGTTGATGCTGCGCCCAGTGAGAAAGCTGGCAACCCACTTGCATAAATTCTCGGGAAGTCCGTATGACGGTTTTGCAAGGAGCGCCCCGTGCCACACTCGATCAAAGGCCTTCGCCATGTCCAAACTAACTAACTAACCAAAACCTAGGTGTGTGCAACCCTGCGAGTTATGGACGTTGTATGGTGGCCAGAGAAAAGCAAAATATGAAAAATAAGATCACAAAAAATTAAACCCAACTTCAAAAGTTAGTGTCAGTAAAGGAAACCAGAAAAGTAAGTAATAACATTACTTACTCGCAAATTGCAAAAACAACTAACATTTCTGTTTTTGTTTAATAATAGAATACCACCTTCTTTAATAGAATACTACCTCTATTTTTACGCCGAAAATAAATAAATGAATAAAAATCATGAACTTGAACTGAAATGGACTATTAAAACATCAAAAAGAGTTGCTAGAAACTGAAAATATTGATTTATGTCTAATATCAGAAATACATTTTACTAAGCAATTACATATCTAATTCAAAGGTTACAAGGTATATATACGATGCATTGTTTCCAGATAACACTAAAAAAAGTGACGAGGAAAGTAAATATAAACAACAAGATATTCAGTCTATAACTGTTATTGTAAGAACTAAGCAGTATCACAGTAGTATACTTTCCGCCAAAATATCCTTTTATGAAAAAAAAAATGTGTTTCAGAGTTATGGTACTAGATTTATCATAGGTGGGAATTTTATGCTAACCATACTTCTTGGGAAACTAGGCGAATAATCAAAAAGGTAAAAAACTCTTTGGAGTAATAAAAGAGTCTAAGAAAAATATTGCGAGCACAACAAGCCAACATATTGGGCCTCTGATCCAAATAAAATACCAGATCTATTAGACTTCTTTGTTCACAAAAATGTATCGGCCTACTATGTGGACATTCAAGATATGTATGATATGAACCTTAATATTAATAATAAGTAAACACATAATAATTGTAAGGTTAGTCTACAGATTGGGCTGTCAAATAAAAAAGTTAACCAGTGATCGCAATACAGATTACTCTCTTTGGAAAGCTATCAGGCATTGTTAATGCACCGTGGTACTCACGAAATTTACATCTTCGTCGGGACCTTGTAATGGACTTTGTAGATGAGACAATTAAAAAATATGCTGAAGCGCACGAAGTTAGACTTCATCAACACGTGAATGTTAAGGCCCTCGATAACACAGACTAAAAAGGACGAAGCCTTTTAAGTTAGTGTTGCGTAGTATTAGTGTAAAAATAGTGATAATGGTCTATTTTATAAAGTCATGGGCATATAACTTCCCCTTAAGAGACACTAAGATATTGTCAATGGATACATTCTTAATATAAGTTTCGGTGGAACTTTAGGTAAACTTAAAAACAATTATTAGTCTTAATGATTAGATTGTATTTTTTCCTAAAGTTCTTGTAATGTTGATAAGTATTTGGTAAATATACTGTAAGGTTTGAAACTAAAAAGAGTTGCACTTAGCCAGGCTCCACCTGCGTGATGATGGACTTAATTATATAATATATTCTATGCATATAATAAAATCTGGAAGATATTTGAAAAAATATACTATTGGGGGTATTTATCAACGTAGAACCAACCTTTGGACCAATGGTTTTTGATAATTAATGTTTTTCTTTTCTGTTTGACTGTGTGCTTGTGCAAGCTAACCTCTAAAACGGCTAAACCGATTTTAATGAAGTTTTGACTATTGTATTTTGATAAACGTCTCGTAACATTCAGTGTTAGTTTCACAAGATAAATAAAGAAGCTTCAATAATTTACATTTTAAATTTTTTATAGTAATATAGTAATAGTTTAGTCGTGTAGATTACGCAGGCAAAGCTGCAAGCGGATCGCTAGTTATAAATAAAACAAAATATTTGACGACCATTTACTATTAATGTTATTTACATTGTGACACAGTGTAAAAATATAAACTTGTTAGATAAGGTTTTTTTATTACCGACAAAAACTTTTCATTTCAGATGCCATTACTCAAACGTGTAGGTTCTCTCAAATGAGATTTCATAATTAACGTAAGCCAGGTCGACCCGTCAAGTGCATGTGAAAATTTAACGAGAGGAGCGAGGCTTTAGACCTATCTCAGTGTCATACCATTGAAATATTGCGAAATCGCAGTAATTAATGCTGCCCAAGTACATTTCTATATTGACTAAGAACATATATATATTCTTATAACTGTGTCACATATATATATATATATATATATATATATATACACCAGAGTAAATGAGTATAAAATAATACTGTTACGTTCTAAGACAGCTACAAAATGTTTTACAAAGCGTACAAAAAAAGAAAACCGTTTCAGTGTAGAGCGGGGCCTAATCAGCATTTTTTTTTAATATTCACAGATGCAGCGGCACAACCGCCCTCAAACAAGTTATGTTTCATATTAAAAGAATACGGTGTGCGGGAAAATTACAACTTCGTTCCACGTAGTGTATAATAATTACATTCTCTCAAGACTGTTTAATTAACTAATATTTTTTTTATATTGACTGATATATTGAATACATGCTTTAATTTATTACTGTAATTATTTATTTGACTTTTTAATTATGCCCGGCAGGCCCTTTCGAACCGACACCTCTAGTTGGTATTAAAGCTCTGTTATCTTAGTTAAGGCATGTTAAATTACAAATGTTAATACTTTTAAAATCGTCCCAAATTACTTGACTATATTGGCTTCACAGCTGAATAATCCCGATTGGAAAGTGAGAAATTGGCAATCGAAAATTTCAGGTCGCTAAGGTCCGATACCGCATAAAATAAAAATTTGTAGTGTAAGAAAATATCCAATGTTATTGATGTGAAGAATTATAATTAAAGTTAACCAAAATTAAATATTATCTATAAAAATCTGTTGTATAAAAAATATTTACTAAGATATGCCTAACTTTGTAACATTATGTAAGCAAAGAGACTAATTACACTAGACACAGACAGATTTTATTTTCTAAATTTATTTTTTGCTTTTGAATAAATCAATGTCAGTCCTATTGTTTCGTACCAGCGAAAAAAAAATTTCTTCTTTTTGGACCCTTTTCAACAGACCATGTCCCAACTAACCGTGTCCAGAGAGTTTTATTTCTTTAAATAAAAATCTCTGGACACGGTCTGTTTTACACATTTAATGTTATTTTTCACGCTTTTTCCTTAATAGCAGCGCAGGTAGAGAGAACCTAAGTGTCAAGACACTCTGTTCTCCACTTTCCGCCCAAATCCGGGACATGGCGCTTTGAGTGGCGGAACTCAAGTGCCGCTGAGTGGGAATCGAACCCACAACCATACCATATACAGTCAGACGCTTTCACAGTGAGCGATGGCATGGATGGATGGCATTTAATATCGTACCATTTTATTGGATTATGCTTAAATACGTTCCTATCATAATATCTATCAATTCTTATATCATATTTTGGGTATATTCAAAAAATATACATAAGTGATAAACAAGTTAAGTGTTAAGTGATAACTGTTATCCTACTCTACATAAGACAAGCATGTCGTAAGGGTAAGGTAGGGTAAGGTAGGGTACGGGAGAGCAGGGCAGCTCATGCTATGGCAAGCGCTATCCTGCCTTGCCTTGGGGAGGTCAAAGTAGAATGTACGTTTCTTAGATCTGAACCCGTAACAACGTGTCCAGCAAGTTCACGGGACTGGCGACGCATCTGCCTAGTGTAATATTACACGACCAATTTAGAGTCACTTTTAAGCATGAAATTTGGTTTGTGTATTAAAGTATTTAGATTAGCTATAATCTATACTATAATAAAACATTAAAGTTACAATTTTTGTACGCGCACATTCTTCGAACTTTTCTACGTATTTGAATGAAACATTTTTTGTTGTTACATTTTTTAAATTTGAACAGGACTTAGGCTAAAATTTCATTTGAGGATTGGAACACCTGAGGATGAACCATAAAATACCAGCTTAACTAATAAGAAAAAAAAGGAACATTTTCCGTTGACATATAAAAATAAATGATTTTTCGATGGAAACAGTTGATAAGAAGTTAGTGTAGAAAGGGTCATTAAGACCACGCAAAGGAAGTTGCGGATAGTTACTACTTTAATAAATAAAGTCTTAACTTAAAATCATTTTTAGACAATGTATAAATTTTTTAACGCAGCGGGATTCGAAACCGCCCCTTTTGGAAATCGTCCAAGTGCTCTGAACGCTAAGCCATGCGTTCTTCATTCAAAAACATTTTTGTTGTTGTAAAAAGTAAGTTATAATAAGCTTATAAGAATTTCGACGTAGCCGTATATAGAACGCCATTATCACTCGCCTCCACTGTCCGAGCTTCTCTCTTTACGTAACCGAATTTTGAAAGATCCTATTAATAATGTCTACGAAATACGTGCTAGACATGAATTGATGATAATTGTATTCATCAGTTATCATCAGCTCATTTCTATCAAAATCTCTTAATTTTCTACAAGATTTCGGAATCTTTTAGTAGATTATAGAGAGATTTCGCTAATATACCTCTCGCGCCCAACTTCTACCGCGTATAAGTTAACTCTAAGCCTATTCCTGGTCACTTTGTTGGTTAGTTCAAAGTACTTATTTCTTTCATTTGTTTTACATTTCTAAGCATAATAAATATTATGTAATAATCAAATATTTACTATCAGAAATATAAATTATTCAAGGTTGAAATAGTTTAGAAAGACACGTTACATCATGCAATTATGTATAAAGAAACGGCTTGACACTTTTTCTACTACATATGGGTAGAAGTAATATTCAAATAAAATTCAAGAACATTTGTTCTGCGTGATATGCATAATTAATGTAAAACAAGTTTCATTTTACCGACCTGAAGAAAGTAAATCATAAGTCATATGAAAAAGACAAATAACTTTCCCCACTTTCATTAAAGAACTCATACAGTTTTGTATAACTGCCGTTAGTATCATTTTTCATTGTTCAACGGTATTGAATTAACCAGAGCACTCAAGAATCCACTAGAACTAGAGCATACACTCAAAAGTACACGGGTACTAGAAGATACATTCTTAGTAAAATTAAAAGACGCACAAATACTAATGCACACACTCTCAGAGCACTTAGAGCGCACCATTACTAGTAGACACATAATACCTGACCAACCGGAGAAATCATGTTAAAAAGATCATTAAATATCAAAAACGCTAACTTTTAGTATAAAAAGTGTTAACACATTTTTGTTTCAAAAAATACAAGATTGACTGTATATGACAACTGTTATCGCTGAGCCTGGGCGTGCGTCTAGAGGTGTGCGGCATTAATGTAGATCGTCGTGGTCGGAGAATTTTCACTCTGGGGTCTTCATGTGTAGTTCATTTCTCGTATTCATTTTAAACTTGATAAAAATAGTTTTACATTTTTAAGTGTTATTTACACACTTAGGAAATTGAAAAACATATATTTAGTAAACGTATGAAAATTTGAACGCAGCGTGGCTTGAACCCGCGCCTATTAAAAAACTGTTCAAGCTCTGACCTGATTCGTTTTTCGTAGATTTTTTTATATTTATTATAACAATGATTGTAATGTAAATTATATATAAGAAATATAAATTAAAATCAAGTCATGATGACATTTGTATAGTATGATATATAAAAACTAAATTCATTCATTCCTGTTTCATTGCACCGATAAATTGACTTTTATGATAATCTTTAATGATATACAGCTATTTCATGAATTTTAAAAGTGTTTTCCAGACAAAGAGTATTATAAACAGCAAGAAGGTGTTAGCAAACAAATTAATATTCATAGTATATCACCTCTCAACATTCTATGTTGATTCAGCCCGTATTATCTACTGGCTTCATCCTACAGAGATGTATTAGTGCATTAGCGTATGTACTTACATAGTTAGACAGGTATATAATGTAACGTATAAGTGTTTTGGATTACACGAAGCTTAGGAATGCTATATAATTCTGGTAGTGACGTTACAAGAAACTGTATGTAAACTAATTAATGCCGTTGCTTGTAAAACATATACAGGATTAAACTGTAATTAGTTAGGATATATAAAATATATTAATGATTTATGTAAATGATAAGACATTTTATGATAACCTACTGAAGTATATTTATTAGACAGTATGTACAAATTGTAACTTGAAATTATGTGAGTTATCTATATGAATTTAGCATATTGGAATAACACAATATTGAAAGCATGCTATTTTCCATTTGTTAGTACCGGGTAAACTTTAAATGCTAAAGTTTGGCTTCAGCCCAATTTTTTGTGGGCCATGTCCTTCGCAAAGCGTTCAGCTATGTAAAGTATTGTATCTGAACACAATGCAGCAATAATTTATAAAAGCTTGGGATTTAAACAAGCGATTTTCCTGTTTTATAAATAATTGCGAATAGACTTGTAAGAAATTTGTTTCTGTAAAATCATTTGCAACTTTTGAATTCATGTTATAAAAACTATTTCTATTAGCTTTGAAAAGTAATATCTTCAGCTTTTTAGTATTTATGTTAGCTTTAAATAATACTATGTGATACGATACAAACAATTTTATGAATCTAATTTCAAGATTGTTTTGTAAGAATTCTCATTAAAGTAACCCACAAAATACTCTCTTATTACAAATTATAACAGACATATCTGAGATAGTGTAACATTTAATTCACTGGTCATGTTCTTGCCATATAAGCACATTTAGTCAATTCACATTCCCTCGTGTCACACTTAATAAGAAAAGCTAATTTCGTGTGTCCTGGTTTCGAGTGACTTTAGTAGATTTGCTACAATGCGTAGCGATTGAAGGTAAGTAAGCGCTGTGTTGCAGCCGTAGCAATTAGACGTCGGCATCAGAAAGTAAATATTAACACTGGTAATTGTATCTTGAACGTCAGCTCCCTCGATGTTCGTTACAGTGCCCACTTGCAACCTGAATACAAATGAATCTATTAGCAGAAAGAGCCGAGATCGGCATCGATATCACGTCCCTAATCCTACATGTTGAAGTTCCATCGTTTGGGCCGATATCAAAGCGGATATTAGAGAAATAATTGCCAAATCGAGTGAGCCATCCTACGTTTCAATTAAATGTATACAGTTTTTTTAAGTATCAGAACAAAGTTGCGCAATCCTCGTGATAAACGTTACAAACTTAGCGGCAGTACCGTATGCTATTTGATTTCCGTCTCATTACGTGTCAAATCGGTATAAGGAAACTGTGGGCTCATTATGTAATACAATTTACTGTACGGAAACGGTGATGGCTATTCAGACCCGACCCATACACAATTTGGCTCACAGTAAATTATTTTGAAAGTATAATTTATTTGTGAAACTGGTCGGACCCTCACAGCTCAAAGGTTTTGCTGACTAAGATCAAAAGATTTTGTTATGAAATACTTACAAAGGATCAATATTTCTATTAATCCACTCGTATATTATATTATATGTTATAAAATTGTTCTATTTTCATATATAACATTTACGATATAAATATTTTTAAATAATATACAGTCATGTGTTACACGTTCTAGATATTTTTGTTACAGTGTCAGAATGTGGTTACAAGTATGCAGCAATGCGCTACCAAGTCGACAGGTGTTAAAAGCAGATGTCTCTTCGCTTCGTGTGTTTTAGTAGGCCTTTTATTGTACTTTATGCATACAAAAAAATAATATTTAAAAATTTAAGCAATATAAAATTTGAACAATATAAAGTATTGATGTAAGCTTAAAACTTACTAGTTCATATTAAATCTGTAAATCAATGGAATAAGCCAAGACTTATAGTCTTGCACTTTCAGCCTATACATATTTAGATTATCATCGTATGTGGTACTCCGACGTACAATAGCCGTTTGTGCAGCCAAGCTTGTTCCGACTTTGCCACGTCGGTAACAAAGACTTTTTTCTATTTAAGCCTCTGTGAATTAAAATAATAATTTTCATACATTCATTGCATATGTTAAACAATATTTTGATTATATTTATGTACATACTAATCTATTATCTTATTACTATCTTTTATGTGATAATTGTGTATATAAAGCTTTTCAGCAAGTATTTATTTATTATAAACTGAGATTCTTCCCTGCTCTTTTGTGTGTGACACAAAGTGTACTGCTGAATTTCTCTAGACGACGATATACGAAAATGGATGATAGACTGATGCCTATCATAATATCCAGGGCAACATTTTATAGGCCATGGCGCTGCAGTGACATTGTCTCACTGTAAACGCGATTAATTGTGGATTATAATTTATTTGTGAAACTGGTCTGACCCTCACAGCTCAAAGGTTTTGCTGACTAAGATTTGTTTTCATTTTATTAAGACAAAATGTGCCGATCACATACAGCTAGCTTATCATGAAATGTCTCGATTTCGAAGAAACGTATGGAGTGTTTTGATACCAGGTTGAGTGACTCATCATCATGATATTATGCAAGAAAAAGCGTGAAGTTGCAAAAAATACATAGATATTTTAAATCAACTTTTCTCTAAAAACTATCTTTTCGTGACTTAAACGTAGTAAATGAAGAAACATATTGTTAAAAACATCTTTTTAATGTATGTATGTAGTAAATGTCTAACGTTTCCTTCTTACCGAGACAAGCAAAATGTATAAAAGGTTATTTTTGGAATTAATTGAAATAAAAATGACCTTCTCGGTTGGACATTAAAAGAATGTAAAGTGAAGGCGCTAGGGTTTTGAAATAGGTCGAGGATCACTTTTTCAAGCCACTAAAGCGGGTTGATTACAAAAAAATTCTTTGAAGAAAGTTGCAAAGCTTAGAGATTTTAAAATGTCGCATGTTAGATATTTCTATTTTTTTACATTTATTTATTATGTTAGTTAAGCCAGACAAAAAATTGAGTAATTTTAGGTTATGTATAAAAAACAAAATAATTACCTCTATTGATATTGCATCATAAAATTTTATTGACCGTACGTCTGTACAATATCTATGATTTCATAGATAAATAATATTACTTGTGATGCCAATACATTGAACCACCAATTCCTTACGAGATACTTCCATTATCGGCTTAGTGTCATGTTCATAATCCAAGACGTCAATACTAAATGCGTACATTAGCTCATTTCCCTGGGTGTAAGCCTTTAAGTGTCAATTAGGATAAGTGTCTGCCTGAACACCTACATAGCCGTCGTCTGAGTAATGTTTTATTCAACCCTACGAAGCTTGATATTTTAGTGATAACGTTATTTAGACTAATTACTATTCATCATATATATATAATATCATAATACTAATTATATTTTTATTAGAATGTTTTATATTTTTTTATGAAGTGTAGAATAAAGAAAAAATAAAACAACACAATATTTATGGCAACAATTTAATAAATATTTCATCATCTACTAACTACTGTATTATTATTTCTAATATCTACATTATAGCTTTTACTCATCTATTTTTTATATCTACATTCTATTTCTAGAAATATTTTGTCTATTGTAATCTATTTCTAACGAAACTAGAACCTAAAACAATAATAAAATACAGGCTGTACTTGTTCCGTCACAGTTATTAAATTCAATACAATTTTATTTATTTCAACAACACAATTTTTACATCATAATTTATTTAACTTTTTCAAAAGATATAGTACGATTTTTCGTCATTCCTAGCAATATATTATCTGTAGACGCGGTGGTTGAATTTTGTAAGATATCTTCTTTACTCTGTAAAGAATGGTAGTCATTCATTTCCGCCCAAGCTGGATCTGATTTAGCTATACGTTTTCTTTCTTTAACTTTCGTATACAATAAAACTGTGACCATGATAAAAAATACTATAAACCCTAAACAACACCCTACTATCAACCCTGTGCGTCTATTTAAAATTGAAGACATTTTAAAACCTTTATTTGCTTTCATTTTTACTGTCGACGATTTTTTCATAGTATCGAAGGAAACACACTCGCTTGCTGGAGATTGAGTAATCAAGGCGGCTGCAAAACTGCGACTCATCCTTAAGGTGATATTTGACTCCAAATCTGTTTCATTATACTCCCCTAATCTATCTTCTTCAAAATTTAATATGGGATTATCGTACATAGTTAGCACGCATACTATATAGTTCATATTTAATTGCAAGTTAGTTATAATTGTTGACATCGAACGTATATCGACATCTTTCAATTTTACCTGAAAGCAATTAGATGAATGAATAAGGAAATTTAGATAATTATAAAATATATTTAGTCCTGTTCAGTTTTTAAGTTTTGATTTTCGAACATATTAGTATAGCACAAATCTGTTAAAGTATAAAACAAATTATAAAGCAAAATAAAATTTATTCTATCTTACCCCGCTAACGATATGGTGTTCAGGTATAAGAAAATTAAGTAAAAATAATCTTTTATTTAATGGTATTTAATTATTTAAGTAATTTTCATTTTAGTTTAATGGTGGTAACCTATTTGACGTTATCTTGCGACTCGAATTCTAATAGAATGTATAACATATATAGAAGTTCTTATTGCCGTATAAAATGTACTTGATGTAAAAACATGACCTATTTGCTATAGTATCTTGATATGTATTGTTATAAAAAATACATATTTAGAAAACGTATAAAAATTTGAACGCAGCGGGATTTGAACCCGCGCCTCTTAAAAACCGTTGAAGAGGCACGGTTTCTAAATATGTCTTTTTCAATTTCCTAAGTGTGCGATTAACACTTTAAAAAATGTTAAGCAATGTGTATAGTTATATTATGCATGTATAGCGACGATAATTAATTTTACAAACTATAGATAAATATAAATACAATGAAAAATAATACTTACATCTGATTCTATATTTTCACTGTAGTATAATATTCTTAAAGCTTTTATTGCGGTGCGGTTTCTTATGAGCCAAGATACTAAAACAGAGTTGTCGTTATGTTTGTCGACAGATAAATGAACTATTAATGGAAAGTCGCATTTTTCTTTAGGATAATCGTCATTAAAGCAAATAACCGTGTATGGTTTTATAATTTTTGGGTGATCTTGAATCCACGTCCACGTATTATTTTTTTGGCAACGACAAACTATAACATTATCTGTAATTAAAAATATTCATTATATCGATGCGAATTAAGAAAGTAATTACAAATAAAAAAACTAGAACATACCTTTAATTGATATGTTTTGTATTTGATTCTCTATAGATGTGAGTAATTCCAGAGGTATAGTTTGAAGCTTGTTGTGCTCTAAATCAATTTGTGTTATTTTGTTCAAATTATTAAACGCAGTAGCTGAGAGATATTTAATATTATTATACGATAAATTTAAAATTGCGAGTTCTTTCAAGTGTATTAAATGTTCATTTATAATATTTTGCAATTTATTGTAAGAAAGATCCAAAAGTTTTAAGTTACTTAAGTCTTCATCAAAAGATTCCATTGATTCTATGTTATTATTAGATAGACACAAAGCATTCAATTTAACAAGACCGCGAAAGTTGCTTGTTTTGAGATGAGTAATTCTATTAGAACTTAAGTCCAAGTTTTCCAAAAAAGATAATTTGGAAAATGGACTTATTGAAAATCGCCGAATTTTATTAAATTTTAAATAAAGATGTTGTAAATTTGTAAAAAAGTCGAAAGAAATATCTTCTATGTTAGTTAAATTTGTAGAACAAATATGTAACTCATAAAAGCTGGTGGTTAGTGTATTATTATATAGTTTATCGGTTCCACTCCAATTTATAGTAGGATTTTTACTAAGGTCCATATTAATTAGTGAAACTCCTACGTTTCTTTGAGACATAAAAAAATCAAAGTGTATGATGTTATTATGTGAAATATTGATATTCTGGATATTTGGAAATATTTCAAAAATAAAAGCTGGTAAATTATCTAGTCGATTAAAACTTATATCAAACAGTAATAATTCATTAAAAATAATCTTTTTACTAGAAGAAATCGATTTTACTTCATTCTTACGTAATATTAACGATTTTAACTTGATTAGTTTTTCGAAACCACTTATCTCAATCTTTGGGATTAAGTTATCGGCAAAATCTACTGATTTTACTGAATGTAAATTTTCAAATACGTTATATGGCACATAATCTAAAAAGTTATTACTGATATTAAATTCTAATATAGAATTGTGTGCACTAAGTAAATTATCCGGAACATTGCTTAAAATATTTTGAGCAATGTTTAATTTATGCAAATTTTTGTTGTTACCAAAACTGCCGTCTATAATTCTTTCAATGTTACAGTGTTCAAGGAAAAGAACTTCGAGAAGTGGGAGGTTAAAAAATGATTCCACAGGTAAATGATCTAAAATATTGTACGACAAAGATAAATACTTTAAACCTGGAATATCAAGACATAGTAAGTCAGTAGATTTCAAAGAGTTATTTTTAAGCGAAAGATATTTAAGATTATTTAAGCCCACAAAAGTTCCATTCTCGATATTTTCAATTTCGCAATTATCCAATAACAAAGAACTTAAAGGCAAACCTTGTTGAAGTAGATTTCTTTTTAAAACTTTCAGTGGATTGAAAGAAAGATTAATGCTTCTTAGTTTTTTTAAAGAGTCAAAAGCCATATCAAAAATGAAGGCGATCTTATTATGCGAAAGATCGAGGTCTTCCAATTCGCTTAAACCAAAAAATGTATAACTTGTTATATTTTTGATTTTGTTATTTTGTAAATTCAAGTACCGCGCTGAGCTTAAACGTTGAAAAGAAAAATCGTTAATAATTAATATTTCATTATGACTGAGCTCCAAACGATTGAGATAAGTCAGATTATTAAACGTATTTTTCGTAATAAATTTCAAGTGGTTATTTTTCAAGCTCAGTTGATGCAATCGTTTTTGAGGGCCCAGCGCTTTTTCATTTATTGCCGTAAGACGATTAAAATCGAAGAAAAGTAAAAGTAACTTTGAATTTAATTTAGGTAATACATCATTAATATCGACCAGCTCATTATTATTTAATGCAATATATTTTAAGTGTGACATATTTTCAAATACTCCTGCTTCTATAAAATTAATTTTATTGTGATTCAAATATATATATTCTAAATGTATAGAATTTAGGAAAACTGATTTAGATATGCGTTGAAGAAAGTTATTGTTTAATTTCAACTCTTTAAGGTTTGTTAATGTCGTAAGTGTATCATTATTTAATTCACTAAAATTATTATTGTCTAACCTTAATTTCACTATATTTCTATTATTCGTCAAAATACTATGTGGCACTTGATTTAAATAGTTAAAATCTAATTGCAGCTCTTCTAAACTTTCTAAGTCACTAAAGCTCTCACTGTTTATATTATTAATGCAATTTTTATCCAAATGTATCACGCTAATTTTGCTAGAATTAGAGAAGGAGTCCATTGGCACTTCAAGAATATTATTATCACTTAACAATACTTTAGTAAGAGACGACATATTACAAAGAAGACCGTGGATGTGGTGCAAATGGTTATGACTCAAATCTATGAATTCTAAATTCTTATTATTTTGAAAAAGATTTGTATGTAATATTTTTATTTTATTATGACTCAAATCTAACGATTTCAAATTACCCAAGGAATAAAATGCGCGATGATGAATATTGGTAATAAAATTAAAATGAAATGATAAAAATTGTAGGGACGGACTAAATCTAAGGCAATCTTCTAAAATAAATTCAAAATTATTGGAGCTTAAATCAAGATATTCTAAGGATAAAAGATAAGAATTATCCAAACTAGCAAAAGAAAAAATTTCATTCCAGGCTAATTTCAAAGTTCTAAGATGTTTAAGGTTTGCTATAGACTCTATAGGGAATGAAGTAAGATTGTTTTCGCTTAAATCTATTTCTGATAGACTCGATTCTAAGCTTGTAAATGCTGTATCTGATACACGCCGAATAATATTTCCTTTTAGGTTTAATTTTGTTAATGGAAGTCCATAAAAACTGTAGCTGGGAATTTCTTCAATGTAGTTCGAAATTAGCTCTAGGGTCATTAACTTTAGCATGCCAGCAAGTGCTTTTTGTGGTATAAACTTAATCTTGCTCGATAAAATACTTAACGTTTCAAGGCACTTTCTTAGTGGCATAAATGTTTCATCATCGACATTTTTTATATTAGTACGTGAAATGTGTATATGTTTGATGCAAGCGCCTTGTGGTATAAAATGTGGTCCCAAAGTATCTTCGCTGTCGTCAAGATCGTAAACAGAAAACGAATGCACTTTAGTTATACTTTTTAGTGCATTTTTTATATTTTTTATTGTTGTATCTTGGCAGTCAAGATATATAGCTGTAACATAAATGTGCATCTATTAATTTAAATGTGCTTCTAAACAGATACAAATGAAAAACGAGTCTTACCGTCTTCAAAAGAATAACATGAACATTTATTATTCTGTGTCAGCTCGGGGCATTCCAGGGTATTTTGAGCTCGGTAAATTGGGGGTAAAAATAGTAGCAAGGAAAAAAATTGGAAAACACCATTTTGTTTCTTCTTTGTTTCCCAACGAAAAATCCTTATCATAATTACATTATTATTGTAATTTATTTCATCACATGGCCGTGTTCATTGTGAGGAATCTGAAACAAAAGAGCAATGAGTTATTTCGGTAGCCCATATTTTACTTCACATGGCATACTCTTTATTTTCGTTGGCTTATTATTAAGTTTACCTATCCATATCTTTTATGAAATAATATACAATGAGAAATAATATTTATTTCTGCACGAGACGTTTAAAATATTTTATAACAACGTTAGAACCTATATACACTTTTGGGAAATCATTGTAGAAAATTAAATAAAACCATGAAATTTAAATACTCTTAAAATATTTTAAGTAAGAGCTTTAGAAACTTTTGTTTTATTAAATAAGCGTTTATTTTGTGTTATTTTAGTATAAAAACTGTTTTATGTACAGTATATATTTATTGGCTGTTTAAATACTAGTACTAAAGAAAATAAGTTATAAATATGCTCACCCAAAAAAAATACTGCAGTTCACGCTCACTGTCAATTGAAAACAAAGTTATTTTTAGTTATTAGGGTTCATTTTTGTGACGCTACTTTCAAAGGACCCGAGTGCGCCTGTCCTTGAATTGTAAGGGTTCACCACACGTTACAAGCGAATTTTCAATCGCAGTAAGTTCTTATCTAATACAAAGTAGAGGATGCTTTTTCGCGCAACTCAGAACGCCTGAGGTCATTAGAAAGCTCGACAGAAGACTGCCGCGGCGGCGCGCGCTGTGTAGGTCAACGCTGTTGTAGCGGCACCCCCGACCCACTATTATTATACTTTTATGACGAATCGGATTCTGCTAGTACAGCTACTTTTCGGGCAAATATGAAATAGTCATCTAGCGATGCTACACCTATTATTACTTTGTACTGAGCTTAAATGTTAAAGGCCGTAAAGTTTGTAGTAAATTTCTAGTTTTTAAATGAAATTGACATTTCAAACATTACACATTACTTTAACTCTAATGCATAACAAACATACTTTTATAGAACATACATACAATATAATTTTATATTTTACAATTTCATCGTGATTATTGTTTTAATAGTAAATATTTGTTAATTAAATATAACTATTAATTAACAATAGCACTTATAATGCTTATTAGAATTACGTCATATAGCTCCTACACTTTTAAAATGAATAATTCCTTGCTTTTACTGAAATTTTTACTTGGCTTAAAAATTATTACGGACAGCAGCAATGACGCAGAGTTGGAACGCCAAGTAAGTGCTACTTGTCGGTTCGATTTATGTACCGATGACGTCAGTTTCAGAACTTTTTTATTTTTTACTTATTGCTTTTATTTATTTTAACGTATAATATTTTAGCTAAAATATTGAAAACAGTTACAATTAATGTTCATTAAATACATTAAAAAATAGTTTAATTATTAAAGTAAATTAATGTAGGTACACATAAAAAGTAATAAGGGTATGAATCGTGGTGACTGTGTTAAATAAAAGCGGAGGTCTATACAGCATCTATGTTTTCAGTTTAAGTTTGACGCCACATTCGAGCAACTTGCGAGCAGTAAATCCAAGCAAACGTTTCACCTACGCTTTTAGACACGAATCTAGGTCACAGAAATGCTAGCTATTCATTATCAACTGATAGATATTTCAGTATTACAGTATACCATACCCTGTTTGAAATTTATTTTGGCTTTATTTGAAAATTGCTTTACTTACTAATTTACTTTTAAGTGGGTTTGCCGCAAATAGTTTTTTTGTGAAAATATAGATATTTCTGGATATTATTTAAAACTGAATTGAACTTGAATCACTGAAGTACAATAAAAGTATGTTTATCACATTTTAGATGTGTATAACTATTCCGTTACGGACTAACAGACCACGCATAGTCAATAATTACTGTCCGTAGAACGCTGAAATTAAGCATGTAGGTTACTTGGGCAGTAAAGGGGTACAAGAGAGGATTTTATTCAAATTTCAATGGGAATGGTAAAAGGAGGATATTACGTTTTATTGTCGAATCTATAGAAGGTACAAATGATAATAGCACGGATCATTGTACACTCAAAGTAAGCTACGAGAAATAGCTTGTTAATTAGTTATTAGTATTTACAATATTCTTTAGACCGCGTGTAGACCCCTTTTTTTTTTTTTTTTTTTTTTTTTTTTTTTTTTTTTTTTTTTTTTTTTTTTTTTTTTTTTTTTTTTTTTTTTTTTTTTTTTTTTTTTTTTTTTTTTTTTTTTTTTTTTTTTTTTTTTTTTTTTTTTTTTTTTTTTTTTTTTTTTTTTTTTTTTTTTTTTTTTTTTTTTTTTTTTTTTTTTTTTTTTTTTTTTTTTTTTTTTTTTTTTTTTTTTTTTTTTTTTTTTTTTTTTTTTTTTTTTTTTTTTTTTTTTTTTTTTTTTTTTTTTTTTTTTTTTTTTTTTTTTTTTTTTTTTTTTTTTTTTTTTTTTTTTTTTTTTTTTTTTTTTTTTTTTTTTTTTTTTTTTTTTTTTTTTTTTTTTTTTTTTTTTTTTTTTTTTTTTTTTTTTTTTTTTTTTTTTTATGTAGTCTGCTACAGTATTGAGTAATATTACATTTATGAAATGTATAATTATTTTTATTATTCTAGATTTATAGGTCGCTTATTAGGTTAATTTGAGCTACAAAATGTTCTTAAAATATTAATGAAAACGAAACAATTAATAAGAAATGAACGTGATGAAACTTGGCCTACATGCTATTTTTCAGTAGTTTCTTATAAGGCAAAGGCCTCATTTCATAGCATTGAATATAGCATATATAAAAATATGAATAACCTCTTAAAACTTTAATTCGGCATCAACGGAGTATGAATGCATTCATAGATCTTTACAGTAAACTTAAACGACAATAAAGTAAAATGTTAATTTATTTCTCACAATTTTCTTTCTTATAACATGACGTGCATATTTATTAAGATACTGATGTCCTTATCAAAGGAGAATTAAGCACAGTCTAGTGGCTTTCATTTTTATACATTTATATTTTATAATAGGTGACTGTCAATACCGTCGTTGTCCCATTATAGTCCGTTGTTGGAGTTGAGTTCCATACGAGTGGGCAAAAGTTGATATGTAAGCACTGTCACGGCCCCGGCATTAAAGCTGTACTACGTGGCATAAATTTCCCCGAAGAATTTGTGTATTAAGTGGGGTTTTATTTGTTATGACACGCGTTAAAGGACCCCTTTCAGTCTTTGTCTATTTATGCTGGAATACGTTTTCGGATAATCCTTTTCAATTCGTCATCGAACACGAGCCGCTTCGATTAGGAAAATCCACCTACCGGAGACGTGATGGCGCATTTCGTTATGTATCATACACTATAATGTGAATGAAACGTATAAGTCTACGTTATTTGTAGGTAAACAGCTCAAATATCTGCTTAGCTCATATGTATGTATCCCCGGTGATGTTAGGTCTTGTCAGTAAAATAAGTATTTGGTTAATTATAATAAATACTAGCTGACCTGGGGAACTTTGAACCGCCTCAGAATTAAATAAAGTATTACAGTATCTAAAATTAACAGAAAACAATAAAGAAATTTTCAAGCACTTTCCCTATGGTAAAAAATATATAAGGGAGATAGGGGAGGACACTTTTTCATATGATTTATCCAAAATCAATTTATCAATATAATTCATATTTATTGCTGAGGGAAGTACCAAATATTTGGCTACAAGTTTTACAAAAGATCTATAAATTATATTCTGTCTTTAAGTCATAATAGGATTTTTCAAACATATCAATTGTGCCTAAAGGTCCCCATGGTAGGGATTCCTCATTCTCCCTATTAGGGAGGCTCAGGTACCCCCTGGGGGAGGTTAAAGACTGACATATAAAACTTACTATACATAAAATTTATATAACCTCCAAGAGTATATAAAACTACAAAAAAATATACATAAAACAAATAATGTGAGCAAATCAAACATTTTTGCTCATCTAAGATTCGTTATATAAAGTTTTAACGAATGTATACTTAGAATGTAAACTCCATTTCGTATTACTGCTTGCAGTAGCTTTGGTTTGATGTCATTTATGCCGACTATGTCATCTATTTCAGGAAATATAAAAGTATTTCGCATCATGCCCATTTCATAAACTTAACTCTAGCCATTGTGTGACTGTTTCTTTAATTTGCCAACACTCTTTTTCATATTGAATTTTACGAGTACATACTCATTGACAAGGTTGTTTTTCTTCTTCTTCTTTTCTTCTCTTCAAATTTATGAAATAGTAATTAAATCATCGTTGTCAGTTACATTATAAACGATTCAATAACATATACAAATGTTCCCGTTCACGTGTTTTAGCAAGACTAACAAATGTAATTTCGTTTTTATACATATATGTTATGAGGGATTGTGAAATGTGACAAAAGAATCTATGAGAACCGAGTTTTAGCGTTTTAAATTAGAGTTTTGTATGGAGATTGATTTTTTTAAAAACGATTTTGATACCCATTTACTTCATTATCACACACACACTTCAAAAACACAATGTGTTTGCTCATACATATTTTTTAAACAATTAAGAAATTGGTATGTTCTTCAAAAAAAAAACTCTTTTAACAATGTTTACAATAATATTTGCATTCAATAGTCCAAAAGTTATATAAACGCCGATTTCTATTGAAACCGATCTGTTGATTGCTCTGTGGTTTGTTAAATCGATTTCATTCTCGTTTTGAATGAATGTGAGTGTTTGTAACGAATTTTGTTGTAGTCAACGAATTTGTATTTTAACCGACTTAAAACTACATACCTTTCTTAATTTTATATACTTATGCTATTAAGCCTAGCCATGCATTTAGTTGACTTAATTATGTGCTTTATGATTTTATTTTATAATAAATTAATTTAAAATATATAAAAAGCCCCTGGAGATCTTGACTCTATTTTATGTGTAAGCGGAAAGCCCATTGTGGGTTCAATTATTACCCGATGGGTCTTTATCGTTATTTACACACAATTACATATAACTATAATTTTTTTTTGTTTTTTAATGTTTAATCTTGTGTAAATATCACATGTTATTGTGTTGAGTGCTGTCTTATTATAATATATGTATTATAATTACATTGATGTATGATTTTGCAGATAATATTGATTACAGTCAATTATGGTTTACATTTAAAAGTAATGGAATCTGATAGTGCTTAAATTACAAATTACAGGCTCGCTGATATCGGTTGAACTCTATCGCCTAGTTATTAATTCGGCGTTTAAGATGTAATTTATATTAAAAAGTGTACATCAAAGAAATATCCCACTAGCTTATTTTTCTCTATACAGTAAAGTACACTGCATTGACCTACACACTAATAAGAAAAATCATTTCAGAAAAAAAGCAGCTTCAGCTGAGTAAACCTAGCGTCGAGAGTTTCCGTTCTTTTTCATTTTCGCCCAAATTCGAGACATTGCGTGTTGAGTGGCGAAACTTAACGCCGCGCTTTGTCTTGCCACTGCGAAGAAATGAAAATAATTTTAATATTTCTCCGAGGGGTAGTAGAACGTAAAAACAATCGTGTTACCATTCAGAAGCTGTGCCTCAGCGCCACGATGGGCTTTTTTTAGCAAAATTACTTTTATTATAAAAGCAAGACTTATCTAATTGTATTTCCGTTTTAGTTAAGTCATGTTAAAGTTATAAATTTACGAGGCGATTGTTACTCGAGAAATGGGTTTGTTTTGTCGGCAACAATCTGTAACCATGAAATGAGTTTTACTTTATTCATTAACACAAACATTAGTGGTGCTACTGTACAGCCAGTGTAAAAGCTAGTACTGTACAAGTTTACACTTTTTGCCACATGAAAGTTTTACTAGTGTAAAACTGTTAGGGTATTGAATTACTACGACTTAATGCACATTATTATTAATGCTACATTGCAGATATTAAAGTAATAGGTAGATAACGACTTAATATTTTTTATTGTAGTCTTAACATTTCCATACAGAAAAACATATACAAAAAATACAGGTTGCTAATTATTTAGTACAAATATAGAAAAATAATATATGAGTAATAAGAAATTATATTAAAGAGACTTTATCAACGTATTTCTTTAATTGGTTTGAAATGTGTTAACGCTCGTATCTTAGTCAAGTCACGAGAGAAATGTAATTCAGCTAAAGATGATTGTGGACCGCTTCTTTAGTATGGTTCGTCTCGTCCGACACAATCGCACCGCGGGCGCCTCGTACCACGAAATGAGCTAACTTTGCTCATTAATAGTCACGTTATTGCCATTAACACCGTCCCCGGAATGTGTACTCCACTTAAATTCTGATAACAGCCACTTGCATAATGAAATCTTGCAATTTGTACAACCACAGGACATTTATATAAGATCTTTGAGGTTAAACATACATATTTACGGTATAGCTGCATAGTTAAAAAGCAAACTGCATTTGTCACTGGTTTTGCTCGTTTCTACAGTCATAAATGAAAATAATAAAGGTAGAATAGTTATAATATAGATGATAAGATAATTTAATACATATATAATTAACTTTTGCTTTTTTTTCCAAGAAAAATAAGAGAAAATAAAGTATTTAAAGCCGCCATTGTTACAGAATGAACAAAGACAACCGCCCTAAACACCTCATTGTATTCAAACGGAAACGTACATTACAGTAAAGGAAAACTAATTTATTCATTTTCGTTCTTACTAGTAGCTTTTAGCTTAGCCCTTTGGAGCGTTAAAAAAGCGTTGCTTAGCAACGTGTCTGTAAATTTAATGTATGTATTTTTAATATACATTAAAATAAGTAAAACATACACTAACAAGTAAAGTGTATAACTTATTAAAAAAAATCATATTTTTTCTTAAAAGAGAAACAAAGATATTCCTTCTCGTATTAATTTAATGATTTATTTGGATTCAATTTACTATTTACATTTCATTGTCACTTAAATCTTACGATAATCGCTTTAACCATTAACTATTACTAAGGACATTGACTGATCGCCATAGTTAAGAGCTTCATTAGTGGTTCCGAGATAAAGGAATGATCTCTTAAAATAACAAAAGTGCTCTTGTTTAAGAAAGAAGTGGTAAGTCCTGGCCATGTCAAAATAACTTGCAGCCTGAGGTGAGTTTCTAGAGCTTAGCCGCTCCCATTATGTATTTAAATTTTATGTATGAAATTTACTATTTGATTTTATTAAGACAAGACAATTATTACTTTACCATAAAGCCTTTGTAACAATGTGATTTTTCATTACACTTGTGTTAATAACATTATAATGCAGCACTGCAGTTTAAACTGGAATTTAAAGTTGCGGTTCTTAAAAGCCTTTCGGTGGCCATTCTCACTCTATTCAAACTATGCTGATGGCATAAAGCATCTATCTGCATATTTAAGATGCATTTGCTTGTGACGTATTATACCATATCAATGTGAAATATTTCTAATTAAAATATGTAGTATTATTGAAAAGTGATACTTGTATAGTATTTTTTACGTCTTCACTTTTTAAAAGTAAACATTTAAAAAAATATATTTTTCACATTTTGAATTTATCCTCTTTATAATTTAAAAATAATTATTTTGTTTCGTTACATTATAATTGGACTATATAGGTATCTTAGAAAATTCTAACATAATATTTGGGGTTAATATGAACTTTATTCGTATACAAATACTTTCTAATATTATTTTATTTGAAAAATGCGTGTAGTTTTAAATAAGCTTAGGCGCAAACTGTTTTCTAAATTATCCATTTATAATTATCCATACTTATAATAAGGTATTGTGTATTTTGTTTGCTGTGGTTTAATATGAGACTTTTGAAATCTCTGTAAACAAACGGTAACAAGATATTTCATTGTTGTTGCAGTTGCTACTATTTACTTTTTGCTAGTGTATGGCACTGGATTGTACTAAATCTGCCTGAAAATTTTACTGCAGTGTAGACTGGACCTTTGGTAGCTTAGTTTCAGAGTATTCATTGACTTTTTAAAACCACGTCACTGACAAAAACTATAATACCTTTTACATTTTTAATATTATAAAAGTTTCTTATATGTAATATTTCTTATTAGTTTACTTTAAGTATATTTAATAATACGTTAATGTAAATGAATAGTAAGATTGTTGTATAATACAGTTATACTCGTACAAGTCCTTTGTATGTATAAAGATTGTAGTGTATATATGCTTAAGACTTATTTATTGTAAAAAGAAGGATCTGAAAAATAAAAAAAATATTTATGTTTTATTTGACATTTGGATAAAAAACTTAATTTTTTTGTTTATTCTACGTACAAAATTACTTCTACACACATTTCATTTATAGCAAATAGATTTTAAAAATATGTAAGAATATAATACCTATATTTAAAATGTATATATGTTTTTAGCTAACGATATAAATAATGTTAATCTTATTTTACATTAGGAGAGTTATAAAAGAATTTTCAATTTCGAGCACCTATCGATATTTTAAAATTCTCGTCTGAAATCCAGTCTGCTTTAGTCCATATGTCTCATGAATTATTCAAGCACAGCGGCGGCTTGTTCCGCCCGCTGACATATATGTGTGTTATGTCGGTCTCACTCACCAGGGACAACAAGAGTATGCTACCTTATATATATATATATATATATATATATATATATATATATATATATATATATATAATAACTAAAATACTATAATTAAATATAAAAAAAATTGAACTTGATGGAAAATTATATATTGGACATTTGTTGTTGTAAGCGTACGACGATTGTTCGTAGAATAATCTTTGGGTAGCAGAAATTTCTAAAAATCTCTCTACAGAGATGCTAACAACAAATATAAGTTGTAATAAGCGTATAAGAATTTCAACGTAGCTGGAGGTGGGACGCATGGCTTAGCGGTCAGAGCGCTTGAACGGTTTTCAAGAGGCGCGGGTTCAAATCCCGCTGCGTTCAAATTTTTATACGTTTTCTAAATATGTCTTTTTCAATTTCCTAAGTGTGGGAATAACACTTTAAAAAAAATGTTAACAAAATATACATTTAAAATATTTGAAATATATATACTAAGAATAGATTTGCCTGGTTAGTCTGGTGTATTTACTCTACAGGCACTTTTGATTAGTTTTATTGAGTGGGATAAAAGAAAATGTTGGATTTAATTTGCTCATTTAAAATAACTGAGGCACGAAGCACAGTGACAGGAAGCGAGTACTCTTAGCGAATTCATTTGCCAGGAATATTTCAATGAATAGAATCGAATTGAGGTAGGCGACAAAATACGGGCGATCAATCAGTCGCTTTGATGCTAGCTTCCTTCTTATCACACTATTTGAAAGGGTTCTGGTCATTGAATCGAAACGAGAAGCAAAAACAATTAATTGAATTAATTAAAAAAGTTTATTGTTTTCAAATAACACATATTAATAATGCAATTTATTCCTATCAGTACCTTTTAATGTTTTCCTAAAATATACTCCTTACCCTAGGAGAGCTACCACATAATAAGTTGCAGTTGCAATTTATTATTTAATGTGTAATTTGCTGTTTTGTTTTAATTGTTTAGCTAATAATTGCACGTATTTCATATTACATATATATTTTGTCTGTAATGAACACATTGAAAATACATATTTAACAATTTAATCGAATAATTAATAGCTAGTTAATATTCTAAAGGAACTTTTGAATACTGTTCATAACACGATAAACGTATTTGGTAGTTAGTACGAGGCCCGGGCGGTCTTTATACACGAAAACTTTGCCAGGGTTCGTTAAAAACCTACTGTTCCATGGCACAGCGCGAAGTCACTTTTTTTAAAATAGTATATCATATAAAACCTAAATAAGAATGTAGTCTTTTTTGCTTTTGAAATAGCTTAAGGCATAGCTTTTAGGATTCGAATTTTAAAAAGTTATTTTATATTACTGTATATACTTTATGAAACTTATATGAAAAAGTCAAAATTATATATTCATCAATTAAGTCAATTAAGAAATAATTTGAAGCGAATAACTTGTACTTTAGTAACAAAAATATATAAATCTCCGATAACTCTTGGGCTGTACTTATATTGTCTAGAAGAGAAGGGAAGCGATATTTTTATATATAGTTCTATTCAGGGATCAGGTGTATAATGTAAAATGTACTTTAAAACAAATCATGCTTTATTTTGCTAACAAAGATTTTCTATTAATGTTCACAAATGATATTGTAAGCTATTTTTATCGAACTTATCATTTCAATTCAGTTTAATAAACAACAGATACAATATACAATCAATTATAATATAATTAATATAATGTTTTGTTTATTTCTATTCAACACAAATTCAATATTAGCATAGGTTATAGAATACTGTTTATTAATTAAATAATTGCAAATGATGACACAATTTTGTTCAATTAAGTCTACATAAATAAATGTAAATCTATATAATAATAATAGAGTAAAAAAGTGGTGTCTGTACATTGAATATATTTACGAAAAAACAATTAAGGGGGATGTAAAAATAGTAATAAAATATGAATTCATGATTTTTAAAATTTTTGTCTGTCTGTTTGTCTGTTGGTACGCTCACATCTTCGTAGTTATAAGACCGATTTGAATGAAACTCTTTTTCTTGTTTTATATTTAGACCTGATCAGGACTTCGGGTATAATTGATTTTAAAGAGTGGAACACCTGATGTAGAACCATAAAGGACAACCTAAAGTATAAGAAATAAGAAAAAGCCGCCTTTACACAATTCGTGCAGCGATGCGTACTCTCTCTCTGGCAACATATAAAAAATAAACATCGGGTGCAACTAAAGACGAACCATAGATGTCTAGCTAAACTAATAAAAATAAGCAAATGCTTCATTAGTTAGTATTAAGAAATAAAAAAAAATGAACTTTGCGTCCATCATGGCACAGTAGGTTACGTCTTATAGTAAATGCGATGGTCTTGGGTTCGCTTCCTACTTCAGAGAATGGTTATATTAGTATTGTTTTCATTTTTCTCTCCGGTATGACAAATATGGGATGGGTTCATACCAAAAAACGTAAGTGTCGTCATTCAATATGCAACGTCTCAAATTCAGGTGGAATGCTGAGAACTGAGAGTGAGAGAGTCACTAGGTCCTCTTTACCATTAGAGAAGCGTGAAGCAGGAAAAATATCTCATGTGAAAGACTTAGAGACAAAAACATTATCACTATAAAGAAATTCATTATAATTTTGGGTCAGTTTCAATGCATGTATGTAGTAAATGGAACTAATTCATACTAATTTTATAAATGCGAAAGTAACTTTGTCTGTCTGTGATATAATCACGGCCGAACCGCTTAATTGATTATGATGATTTTTTTATATACAGATACTTGAATATAAAGATCCCTTTATATTTACCTTTTGTGTATTACACATAGTCAACTTTTTTGCATTTTATTTTTAGTTTTTCAAGGAATTTAATTGTTTTACGAAAAGGCCGACGAAAACACGAAACAGCTATAGTTTACGCGGGCGATGCACGAGCGGGTCAATATTGCGTGTTAAACGGCGCAACTAAATACCGAGCTTATTCTTACAAGAGCGGAAAAACGAAAATTATATTAATATTATAATCATACCTCCTAATGGGGCTGGAGCCTACAGCCAATCGTGTCAAACGGTCAGGCGCTGTCCCACTGCGACACAATTAACTCAATTCTATTAGTCAATTGTCGCATTATAACAAAAAAATTATCTGTCATAATGATGTCGCTCTAGTGAAATGAAATTGTGTACAGTCCCTTAAAGTATGTGAACATATTTTTCTACACTCAGAATATTTTTTAAGTGATTTCAGCAAACTCAATTTTTACATTTTATTAAATAAAGAATATAAAAAAATAAAGAATATTTTTTTTTTACTAATTAATTATTATTACTAATACGCAGTTAATTATTTTTGAGAATTACAAACATAGTACATGCATAGTCTAAAATTTATAATGATAACACAGAAGTAAATATTGAATCGTTAAACAACTTTAAGGTTGCTACTCAAATAATACAGGTTGAGATGCGATTGTACTTTTTTAAATTAATTAAATATTACAATCCTATTAAGGTGATAAAGTCTATAAAATAATATGTACTATTTATACATGTTATATTGTATAGTAGGTACTCGTGGCTAATACGACAAATATTATATTTGTGTGAATTGTTGGTACTTGTGATACGTTTAAAATTTATATACAGTACAACCGATACTCGTAATATAGAAATCGTAGAGTATGTTTTAAACACATTAATATTCATATATTTTAGTATAAAAATAATATATTTAAAGGTTCCTATAGTTCTGAGGATTTTAAGTTATTAGGGAAAAATTTAAATTCGTGTCAAAAAACAAAATCATTTTATTTTAATCATAACAATTCTTTTAATTAATATTACCTCATGTGGCCTAGTTATTAAACTAATATTAACAGAAGGGGCAATTACGTTAATTGTACTATTATTTCACTCTTACAGAAACTGCTAGAAAATGACTGATAATAGTTAATCGATAAGTTTTGTAAATTGCGATTAAAATGGTTGCCATAAGAGCTATTGTTGTAACGATTCTATTAAAATATTATTTCGTATTATGATTAATGCTATCTAGTCACGCTATAATTTTCTAGAGATTAAGGTTAGTAGACAAATTGATGGTCGTAAAAATATAAAATTAAGTGTTTTGATATATTTCCATGAAGCGGTTTAGTTTAAGTAATTGACTGGAATGGACGAAAATAAAATAAAATGTTGGAATTTCATATATTTTTACATTATGATAAGACGAATCAATTACAGCTCTGTTATTCTATCAAAAAACCTTTTTACAAACCATTCAGGTAATATATTATATATGGCAATTTGACGTTATTTTCTACATAGCAGGGTTGGCAGAGGCTACATAGTAATTATTGAGTGCTACGTGGCGAAACTCAATGCCGCGTTTGTTCTTGCCAGAGCGGGGAAATTAAAATAATTTAAATATAATCTACCTGAATGGGAGCGAACTCGCAGTCATCCCGTTTATAGTAATATATAACCATAGTTATATAGTTCACATATATTCTAAAATACAATATTTCCAAACAGTTAATTCATTTCAAAATATTAAATTGTATTTACTTTTATTAAAACGATATTATTTAAAGTCAATATCTAAGCAGTGCTACATTTAAATTATAATATTTAAAATTTTACTAATACCATGTAATACAACAAAACGGTGTATTTTCTGCGTTCCGTAATTAAGTACAATACAAGGGATAGTCATAAATAAGTATTGTATATCTAAATAATATAAATATTTAAACAAAATGTTCGTTCTACAGTAAGAAGGCATAGTACAGCATGTCAAAGTGCTATAACAAGGTTTATAAGTGATTAAAGCTCGGGGCTTATTATATATATATATAACTATAACAAATACTGACAAAAGTGTACATATTTATCGCTTCTAGTAGCATTTTTGTTCAATTTTACTCTTTTTCCCGCTCTTTGTCTAAGGTACCACAGCGGAAAATTAAATATAATCATTCCCCCGTGTGGGAGTTGAACCCACAACCAATCGGGTTAATAATCAGACGCGATCACACTACGCCACGATGGCCTCAGCATAATGAAAACTAATAATTACATAATCTACTCTCTGACAATTTAAATGATCGTATATGGAAATGAAGCGTATTAATTATATAATTAACTGTCCACGTGGTCTGTGTAGAATATTTGTACTTTACAATTGAGCTCTTTATCTAATTCAAATTTGAAATTGATGATAAAGTTATTAAAGTGACGAAAATGTCTTTGTGATTTTTATAAACTATTATTTATTTTAATAATTATCATCAATGGCTGTACAGCCCTCTTGTGGGCCCTAGCTTGCTCTAACGCTTTACTACATTCCTCTCAGTTTAGCGCCGCCCTTTTCCAATTATTAAAGCCTAAAGTCTTGAGGTCCTTAGTTACTCTATCAAACTTATCAAGCTTAGGTGTTCCAATCCTGCAGTTACTAACTGGATTCAATTCAAGCAGACGAGAGATATACGCTAAGATAGTCTAATTTTGATTGGTATTAGGGTTTACAGGCTGTTTAGTTAAATTTATACCATTTCCACCAGGTACCGTCGTCACTGATAGAACAAACAAATATCTTAATACTTTACCCTGGAAGATCAGTATGGAATCTTTGCCCCTCTTACTGAGGACTCACGTCTCGGAGTGTACGTGAGAACCGGGCATCAAAATCTTGTAAAGTGCGAGTTTTGTGCTCATACTCAGTAGATGGAATCTGAGGTATTTATTAGATTGATTAGACTAAAACCGCATTTGTTTGCAAGCATCATCCATCTTCTGCTCTCGATGATCACAATATTATCGCTTGTAATCATTGAACCCTTATGTACAAAAACCTGGCATGCTTCAAGCTCTGAGTTTTCGATAATAAATGGATGAGAAACGAGAAGCGAGATGTGCTGATGCGTGCTTTATACTCAAGAAAAACGAATCTGTGCCATTGAACGTGATATTAGGTCCAAATCAGCATATCCCAGTACCTGATCAGACTTATAAAATATTGCCCCAATTGTATCCAGGTTTGCATCTCTGACACACTTCCCGAGGTCTATGTTAAAGAGTTTTAATAATAGTTGTTCTTATTTTGTGCAAGTTTTTTGTTCCTTTAGATTAGACTATGTCATCCAATCGTGGGATAGAACATTAGTTCTCCTTCAACCATAGCAGGCATGTCGCCTATTATTATTTTAATGTCCCTATTGGGACATTTTCTGTGTATTCTTTCAAGATAATCGTAGAATGCCTATCGTCAGTAAGTGTATGGGCAAACAAGTTATTATGCTGTATGCTGCATAAAATTGACCTGTACAAAGCAATACACATAGGCGATTGCATACTGCTTTAATGTTTCTAATTTGACTTGAAAAGCCCGTCCCATAGTATTGGTGGTAATCGAGTTTGGTCCCTGTACTGTTACGGCTGGTTTTAAGCCACCGGTTACTGTGCTTTAAGTATAACTTAAGCTACTGCTCCTGAGTACGGACGTAGCATTCATTTTAAAGCGCAGCATTTCCCAGGGGTACGAGCGGAGACGTCGGTACTAGGACTTGCTGATGTTACCATCTTAAAGCCCTGCCACCTTAAGGCGTAGTGAGTGACAATTTTCGATATTTGAACAGAGTGAGTTCTCCAGCTCAAAGAATATACCCTACCGAAACTTTGCATCAGCAATAACTGCAAACAGTTTAGAATAACGATACTTAGCATACAATGTTATCTAATGTAGAGAAATGTATTTTACATTTAAAATTTCAGCTCCATTATTATTACAGATTATAAGTTAATATATCATTAACAGTTAATAAAATAAATAATTGTACACGAGAATATTCTTCAAAACTAAAACCACAAATTTCACAAATGTGTTTTAAATATCACGAATTCTTAAAGCGCAATAGTAATAATTCTATGTTTCATTTCAAAAATTATATAAATTACCACATAGCAACCGTAGTGGCGTAGAGAACCTAAGACCTCTCTGCTTTTCGCTCGATATCAAATCAGAATTCAACAGTTAAACAAATATAATTATTTCTTCTTGTGGTTGATCAGATGATTGAAAGCACAAGTATCGCGATTTTAGGCAGACGCTGTTTTATATTTCGCCACGTCGGTTTAACTTGACCTGACGTGTAATATAATATACTATATTTGTAATACCATAAGTGTTGTTAAGAGTTGTAATAGTTTTATTTAATAAGTAATATTTAATTGGAAGATTCCGCGACGTACGTTGCGAAGAGTGTGTATTGTTTAGAAAATATAAAAAGTATATTATTTATAGGTACAAGTAATAGAGGTAAGCAAGCAAACATATAAATTATTTAGTTTGTATTCTCCAAGGTAATCGATACGAGCGGATAATCTCACTTGGCGTGTCGGGCTTACAATGTTATATACGAGAGCTTTCAATAGCCAATTTATGTTCAAAAGGATGTTGCCTAATTTAAAAATGATTATGAGAAATACGTTTATTACTTAACAAAGGAAAGTTACTCATTCTGTGTTTTCATTATTACCAGAACGATAGTATATTATTTTTTTTTAAATAAGAATAATAATTAATAAAATACAAATAATTAGTGTATTCGTTAAACGGACACTTAATTTTTTATAAATATTCGTTTATAAGCTCTGTGTCACCTGATTCGTAAAACAAAATGCAGCAATAAGTTCCGCCACTCAAAACTGAGTGTGTTGAATTCTAGTTAAAAGCGAAAAACGGAGTATCTAAGTACTATGTTCTCCGACTAACCTATGTAGAAAAAAGCATGAGACTACTTTTAGTAAAAAGTTTCGGAACACTTTAGCTTTCCGACACATTCAAATTTGGTTGATAACTAGGTAACAACTTATAATGATTGTTTTTTTTTACAATACAAATGAAAAAACAAATCCTATTCAAAACATTAGGTACAAAACTGATTCATGGTTAGTAGGTAGCCACTTAACAACTTATCTCAAGCCTGCAATTCGTGCTATATTTATGTAATATACAGATTCTTATTTATGACGTGCTTGTTAGTGTCTCTTAAGTGCACTTTATTAATGTTAGATCTCTCGTGGGAATATGCGTGTACACTTCAATTTATATCAATGTAATCATTATAATTGTGACAAGTACTGTCTCTATAGTTTGCACGTCTTCTTTGTTTCTATTTATACAGAATTAACTAATAAAATCGAGTTAGTCAAATATTTTTGTGCATTAGTGACTTTGTAATTTAAATAAGATACTATGATGAATGAGTTATTAGCGAATCACTAGCACCGCTCGCGGTTTCGCCTGCATAAACTACATAACTAAACTATTTAGTTTTTTCGTCGGCTCACGTTCTAAGTTGCATTACAAACTTTGGTTAAATTTATAATTTTAATTGTTGTAATTTTTTTTTATGGCCCGATTGAACTGAAATAAATACTTAATGTTAGGGGAAGTGTACCAAAATACAGTATAATCAAAACTGCATTAAAATCAATTATGCCGTTTCTGAGATTAGCGTGAACAAACGCACAGACAAACAAAAAAGGAAATTCAAAATCGTTGCTTCGTATTTTATTACATTAATCAATGCTCCCAATAAAAAAAAATCATATATCTTCCATGTACAGACAATTACATTTTTATTTTATGTATAGATACAGATAATACAGTGAAACAAATAAAAATGTTAATGGAGAATAGCGTAACTCGATAAGGCTATGACAGCATTTAATTTCTTTCTTCTGTACGTTTAAGTTTCTTTACTGACCAGTTAGTTAGATTAAGCAGTAAAAAGTTTTAGCTTATTCATGAATACTTTATTCAGCTTTTTAAATTTTTATATACCTATAAAATTTTATTTATTTTCTTATACTAATTAATTACAAATTTCGTGTTTCTTTTCATTATTTTTTTTCCACGCTTTTTTCTGCATTGCAGGGAATGCAGAGAGCGCCTGGTGTCAATGTCAATGTGCTCTCCAGTTTCCACACGAATCGGAGATATTACGAGTTGCATAGCGGAACTCTGTCTTTTTAAGATAAAAATAATGTGTTATAAAACATTATCATTTAAAAACCTATAAAAAAGTCAGCGATGATATATGTTTATCTTATAATATTAAGTCACAGTAACCGTTTAAATATATGTAATTTCAATTAATCGATTTATTGTTAATGTATTATCTCCAATTTGATACCTTTGATATTTCGTATAAATTAAATTTGTACTTCACAGTATATTATTATAATAAATACTTTAGGGTATAGATTATAGATTGAAAATCACCCACAACAAAAATCGCGCGTTAAATGGCAAGCACACGCGGTGTGCAGGGGCGGGGGCGTGGTTGAACAAATGTGTATGTAATTATTTGGTATTTGTTATTAATTCATATTTTTGGCTGGTTCTCTTCGCTTCCACCTAACCGTTTATCATTATAACAGCTTCATTTGGGCCTAAAGGTTATCTGTAAGAGATGGCTACTCAGCCATAAGACCGCCTTTAGTACAGTCTTTTTTTTTAATGTGTTTGTTTTTGTTTTTGTCAATGTAATGTGGTGTGCAAATAAAGTAATATTTTTCCAATATTAATAATTTCCCTTAGTTACGCTTAATTATTATACAGATCTGTATTCGCACACGCCCCGGGGACTCCGCTCAGAATTGCCGCCTTCCACGACTCCATACGGTATCCCCGAATGGTTCTCACCGCTATGCCCCTCTGTGCTTTTCGAAACTAAGTTTTATTATGAAAGGTGAGAGGATTCACCCACACGGGCGCACCGTATAGTGCTATGGATCACAACACACCGATATAAAGCCATAGGCGTGAAGAACCCAGACCTCCGACATTCGTTAGCAGGGCCCCGGCGGCATTCATAAGCTTCGGTGCAAGTTGAGCAAACCTCTACCTCTACCTCCTGCGCCTGCACTCACAGAGTAGTCTTATGAAGAAGTCTCATGTGCGGGCTATGGAATAACAGGGCTTCAGTCTTTGGCATGTTGACCTTCAGACCTAGCGGTTTGGTGTGGTCGACGGTGAGGTGCTTGCCGGCTTTGGCTAAGCATGCCGCCTTCTGGTAAACCGATCCCCGGGCTATGACGACAGTGTCATCCGTATAACAAATAATACTCGTCCCGGAGAAAACACGGTGACGCAAGATCCAATCATACTCGAAAATAAAATTTTATAGTTTATACTTATGAAGTACAAAAAGAACCACTATTTTTTTAGGAAATTTATTGTCTTACGAAAAGGGCGCTGAAAATACGAAATAACTATAGTTCATACAGCTGAAGCCGCGAGGGGGTCGCTAGTTATAAATAATAAACAAAAAACATTACTGAGAGAGCCAGCTGAGAAATATTTATGCCTAAGTTGTTTACTAACTGGTGTTCCTACAGTGCACTTTATGAAGTTAGAACATCTCGTGCCAATTATTCACATCACTTCACTGCGAGCTTGATGCGCTTGGATGACTCGTTTTACCATATATCTATATTAATTTCTATTTTCGAACGAACATGTTATTTTTTTGCCGTACCTGTGATTTTGACGAGTACACAAATGGAACTTTATCAAGTTATTCTCATGTTCATTTTCCTTCCATTAAGAGCCATTGGTTCGTAAATCTCTGAACCCAGCTCCGCATTTTATCTAAAAAGACAATAATAATATAATAAAAAATGCACCAAGTGAGAATTGCATCCACAACCTCCAGTAGTATAAGTGAGGCTTGTAGACTGAGCGGAAATACACCATAAGCTATTATTTTACGTGATAAATTTGATACGACCTACAAAATAGATATTTATTTTGTTTAACTTGTCGTCGCATTAGTACAAAATCATGAATTATTCTATTAAGGCAACTAGTAATCTGGTAAATTTATTTATGGGTGTGATAACGTATGGAGAGTTTACACTTTACCCCTTCCTGCTGATATCATCAATACGAGCTATATGTTTTCCGACCATGTTTAAGGGCTGAAATTTATCTTGGTTAATAAATTACGACACGCTTACGTTACATCGCTTACACAAACACGACGTTCGCACCACATTTTTCATCGTACCAGTATATGAGATAACTAGAAACATTCTAGTCTATCTGTACTAAATTTAAAAGAAAATGTTATTAAGTATATATAGACAAAAATCCGTTTAATTGTGGCTTTTAAATGTATAGTTCCACGATTATCTTATTCAAGTAAATATATAAAAGGTATACTATAATAAATGAAAAATAATAATATACCAAACATATTCGCATAGAAATGTACTCGTTTCTATCTATAATCGAACTCATAATAATATTTAAAGCATTATTCGTTGAATTTTTTTCGTTCTTATTTTTATACGTTTTCTAATAATGTTCTTTTAAAATGTTCTAATTTTTTTTTTAGTAAGTCTTTTTTTTAAAGTTAGTCAACCTAAATTATAGAATTTTTACCATATAGGTATAAATTTTGCCTATAATATGTCAGCCCAAGCCGTTAGAACAGTAAAGATAAACGCTTAATCAGCATTACAGGAAAAAAACATGGGAAACTCCCACGGTATGAGAGTTCCTTATGTGGACATTCTTATATTTTAATAATTCAATTGATCAGAGAATGAGCTTCTGCTCAGACAGTGCCTTAGAAATAATTAATATAAGTTATAAATTTAATTATTGTTAATATTAAAATTATTGTTTTGTGAAATTATTGAAAATAGTAATTAAAATAAGTTTAAATTTAATTTTGTCTTTTAAAAAGGCCACTCTAACTCACTTAAATTGCTCTACCTCGACCATAAATATAATATATAAAATGAACAAACATAACATATAAAAATATAATTTGTATAAACGTTCCTTAGCTTTGCTTTTATGAATTGCTGTAGCTTTCGTTCGATTTATTCACATAAGAAAATTTGAGACACTAAAAACTTAAAATCAATATGTACCTACATATGTATAAGCGCTGAATGTATGTATATCCTATATGAAATTAGTTATGAGTAACGTTATAAAATTAGTTACAGCGGTGAGGTCATCGTGACGTATTGGAACCGCAATCCGACTGTAAATGTGATTGGTTATGGGTTCAATCTCTACTCAGGGAATTGATTTTGTTACTTTCAATTTCGTCTTCTGGTAAGATAAAGTGCAGCGTCGTGTTCCGCCGCTCTACATAAAATATTTCGATTTCGGGCGAAGGTTCTATATGATCGCTGCGGAAAACAAAACTACGAATTAGTTCTATGTGCACAGTTAATCATAATATAACTATTTTAAATTACACTATAAGTGGGTGCTTTTTACAAGTATTTATTTAACTTGTAATGTATGTACTGATGTTTGTACTTGTCAACTCATTTTTTCAAGTATAAAGCATAAACCAATTGAGCTCAAATTTTGCAAACACGTTTAGTTTGGATGATAATGTGTCGGTGGCTGAGTTACGTCACTCTAAATCCAAGACAGTGAAAATCTTTAAATCAAAGTAAATAATTTGCTGAGCTAACTCGAAACAAGTTAAAAATTTATTAAAATAAAAAAAAAACTATTATTGAAATGCGGATTAAAAAAAAGAAGTTTTTAAATTTTATACTAAGTGATAATAATATACCTTATATAGGTACTGCAAAAATGTAAGTACAGTGCCAGAGTAAGATAAGATATTGACATCATACTAACTAAAATTAAACAAATAAACGAATGATACTGTATATATTTTGTATAATCATTTACAGTTGTTTCAAATTAACTTAGTAACCCTTCAGAAAGCAAATTACATAATCAATTGCTTGTTTATCGGCAACGATTTAATGACGTTTAAGATTGGTTAACCACGAACAGTCTCTACATTCAATTAACTTATATATATATTATCTGGATACAATGAATTACTAATATTATATGAAGTCTATTTTTTTTCTGGTAATAGTAATTAATGTCTTACAGATAAAATACATGTCTAATCAATGTATTAAATACTATAAAAAAGATAAGAAAAGTTTTTTTATTCAACATAATTTTTTAAACATATTTTACTCAAGCAAAAACACTAGGAAGGCGAGAGTGTAATTATTATATTATTAATTAATTTCAAAAAAGTTCATGTTCTTACAGTTCATTTGAGTCAAAAGGTATCAAATTGTGAAAGGTAGTAAATTCGTTATGGGACCCCATAGCGCTTATCATGTGAACGGCCGGCTTGTCTCGTCACCAGATTTACATACAGGAAATATGTTTTATGATTCAAAAGTCATATTTTTAATTTTCTTTACTAAATTAAAAGGTTTTGATTAAGTTTAGTTTTAAAGTTAGTAACTTTCAGTCCAACACCATTTTAAAAATATAATATTTTCCCTTGGTCTCTTCTGGCAGAGGGTTTTTTAAATATATTTATTAACACGCTACGGACATATAGTTCGTAACTTAGGTTTAAGTATTATTATTATTTTTTATTTATTATATATTTTTTTTAACATTTTCCTTTTGCTTAAATTAAATGTAATTAACATTAAGGACAGGATAGGTGACGTGGATGGAATTACCGCTACAGGTAAAGGATATGACCGTTTTGTTTCTATCTTTTACGGCCACCTGCAAATTGTACTTCCCTATGCCCTTGGTTGTTGCCTCTGTTGCTTTCTGTATCAGTCTTTTAACCACGTCGTCCTGGCCACCGCTATAGTTGGAGCAATTGCTGGTTAGCGTGTTATCGTAACCATTGCGTGCGAACCGATGTCGTGCAGGTGCAATTTCGTGGACTTCGTGTTCCCTTTTTTTTGTGCTGTTGTGAAATGCCTTTTGCGCAGACCGCCCGTGTGCAAACCCTTGCAGGAACGGTTGGTACTGTGGGACTCGCTGGAAAGTATTTTCGATACTACCTACTAAAACCCAGCGGAAACCCTCTCCACCCCGGCAAGACGTCGCAGGAACGCTCGCGCATACTACTAAAACGTCACGGTATTACGGGCGCTATTATGCTACGCTATTACGCTACGCTATTACGCTATTGCGGGCCACCGTCACCATCAGGATGCTCCAGAGGTCTTTCCAGAACACCCGCAGCCTCGATGACTTGCAGGAGAATCACCATGATCCTCCTGCAGTTGCTCCTCTAGGGTAGGTAGACTTCGTGTTCCCTACTACAACCGTGGCGGTTGTCAGAACCTGATGTGGCCTCATGGATCATCAGCACCTTTGAACCCATCTCCACACCGTATCCCTGAGTCATCAAAGTTTCCTTCTTCTCTTGGGTGAATGTTAGTTAGAGGGATGCATTTAGATCTCGTCTGGCAGATGATTGAGATTTAAGAAATTTGTACGAGACAGTTTTATGTACCAAACATATATGGTTTGTCTAGTTGACTAATTACATTCCTGGAATTATACTTTAATCACTATGGAAACGTTCCTACAAGGTTTGTAATAAAGTAATAGAATTTTTAATTCTGAGATTTAAGAAGTCGACCCTTGCGTAATAACAGACCTTTCTAAATTGTACCTGGCAAAATGAAATAGCGAAAATTATAATTAGGAATTTCTTCATAACCCTAAGAATTTTAGACTCGTGTTGAATCATAATAAAAGGAATAGTGTAATTATATCAGATTATATTTTTATTTACAGTATATTGATGTAATCGTAGTAAGGGGCCACTGTGGTGCAGTGGGAGCGTCTGACTGCAAAGGCGACTGTAAAGGCGATTGGTTGTGAGTTCGATTCTCACTGGGAAATAAAATAAATAAATAAATCTTTTTCAGATTTTTTTATACTTCTGTGTATAGTTATACAATGGAAAAGATAAGTGAAGTGAAGACTAATAGCACTATATGTACGTTTAAAAAATATATATATACATGAAAAGTCATTTAAACTAAATATTTACAGCTGTTTTTAAAAGTAGGAAATTTAAGTATTTATTGAAAAGCAATATAACAGTTGAACTATTTTCAATGAATATAATCGACATATCATTTGACGAATGGCCAACTGATGGATACAACTCAAACGTAAAATTTCAATAACAATAAAATTGAATAAGTAAAACTGAATAAATATATATGTTTTCAGAATATGATGGTTCTTTATTTATATTGAAATTGCTATGATTTTTTTATTTCATATATATATACATATATAAGTAAATAAAGTCTAAAGCTGCCAAACACAATTCCTATTTTGTTTTAAGCACTTTATGGATTCTAAAACGTATACACAAATATTTAAATTCTTTCCAGAAAATGTCGAAGTGCACTTAAATGTGATTTCGTGAGAATAGGACGTAAAAGTTTATATGAAGAGACGTATTCTCTGCTTGTATCAATTTGAAAGTTAGAATAACTCTTCAGAACAAATAATAATGTTCCTTAAGAGTTAAAGAATTTTATAAGGAAGTATATATTAGAACAGTAGTAATTGAAAATTTACTATATTACGAGTATATATATTTACAAATACTTCTGTGGTCATAAATAATTGAATTTTCAATGTTAGATATCTATGTATATGCATACATTATACTCACGTTAATTATATCATAACTTTAATAGAACTAAGAAATGCAAAGATAATGCAATATTAATCTCACATAAAGCTAACTTTTATCAGCTCTTAGTTACAAACACATTTAACACATAATGAAAGTATTGTTCCATGAACTTCTGAGAAGAAGCGCATTTCCTTGTCAAAAGGCAGCTTTATCATTCACTTCTGGTAGTTTCATTACAGCTACAACTTTATGAAACAACACTTCGAGCTTTTATTATCAAAGTGTAAGGGAAAAGAAACTAAAACGTCGTCGCTTTCGGGAAGAATAAGTTCAAATTTGGCAAGTGGAGGACGAATTTTCATTGCAGCTCGACGGTGGCAGGTGCACATACCGTGAATAAGGAAAACCCGCTTTTGCATTTGGCAAGAACATTTTTATAAGGAAAGTGTATCGTGCCATGCTTTATTTGTAGCTTTAAGTCATAGCTTACGTTTTTGAGAGTTAAAGTTTGTTATATTTTTAGTTTGTACTTATGTTCTTCGAAAAATTTTCGTATTTTTTTTATAGTTTTCCCCCACATTCCGACCAAAAAAAAAGACATAGCATGTTGAGTGGCTGAACTCAACGCCGCGCTTTATCTAAGGTACCAAAGAGGAGAAAACATTTTAATTATAATGACAAAACGTCGACATAACGTCGCGTTAAAACTCTGACGCTGTCCCACTGCGCCTCAATTTTTCTTGTATTATTTTTATTGATATTACTTATTAATTATTTTGATTAAATCATCAGTAAATATAATTTTCAATAATTATAATTAACAGCAAATATTTTTTTTTAGTTCGTTTGATATAAAAAAATACCTTTAAAATTATTATGCCTCAGTATTCGTAAATAAAAAAAATAACGTTTTGAAACAAAACTTTATATTAAAAACATAAATATTCTAGCATTAGAAGCATAACAATGTATATAAATTATCTTTTCTAGTTTACAGGTGAGTGTATTTCGTTTCACGTAATGGTATCCTTATACAATATGGGATGCGGTAACCTCCTTTGACGTCACAGTTCTGCAACTTGCGGTCAGCATGTCGATGTAGATTCTAATGAGTAAAGACACAATATTGAACGGTGGTATCATTTGTATAAATCAATGTATGTAATTATTTACTTTGGTAGGAATTACTAGGAACAGGCTATATAATACACAGCACAGGCTATATAATACATAATCAAATACATAACTATGCATTAGGCTTATATATAGGTCTCATATCACACATTTTGATGTAAAAAAAGTGTTTTTTTAAGAAATTAAAATATAAGTATAACGACTATACCTACTGTAGGTATAGTTGATGTTTTTCAGTGCTTGTCTTTAGCATTTATCCAATATTTGACCAATAAGACGTCATTTTTGTACCCCTTTTTATTTAAGTATAAATATTTAAAGGACTCGTCTCGTCATACTCATCGCCGACGCCTAATAAGCAATCATTAATGCTAATTGTAACAATAGAAAGGAATAAGAGAAAACAAAAATTATATATATAATAATAGTGTTTCAATTTTAAAAGCTATATGGTTAGTTGAGTTAGTGTGACGTATAAAATTTGACAGTTTGGCAAAACACTACGTGTAGGGATGTTGTATAAAGATTTACATTAAAATAAGACTTTTAAAGATAAAATTTATATAAAAGGACACACAGAAACAAAAAAATAGATAAATATATATAACATATGTTTTTAAAGTTAAGGAATATACTAGTATTCGCTTAATTTGAAGTAATAAATACCGAAAAACAACTGATAGAAATAGATATGTCATAAGAATTATGAGTATTCATAAGTTTTCAAGAGCAATTATAGAAACAATTTAAAATAGAGCTGAATAATGTTGCTTTAATTGTATTAAGCTGCTTGCAATCTGTTGAACTGGACTTTTCCAAACTTTGGCGTTTGACAAAATATTGTTTCTGGTACGAAAAGTAATTCATGCACTGATTTACCGTAAAGCTCGAAAAATACAGGACATATAATTTTTGGAATTGAAAATTGGTTTTTATTTGAATGAAATATAAAAATAACGCCAAACTATGTCTTAGCGACCGGGTCTTAAAAAACCTTATAGAATTTGAACCTACGAATACTGCTTTAACGAAGGGTGCATTATCGAAATCGAAATAGGCCACTATAACATCAGCCATTTAACATCAATAGATAACATAAGCGTTCAAAAGGCGGTCTAGTCTCATAAACCAATCTCTTTCAGATATCCTCCGGCAAACAGACATGATAATCTAAGATAGATATCAAATACCATTTGATTCCTTACACGTTTTCCATTTGGTAGCAGCGTACTTACTATATTCTATATCTTATAGTTCAAAAAGTCTTTTATCCACTTAATAAATAGTAGCAACAATTTATATAATATATTTTTCTATCCACACTCAAAGTTTGGATTTGGATTTCAAATTGGAAATAACTTACACCTTATGAGGCCATCATGGTGCAGTGTGACAGCGCCGCACTGTATTTGCTATGATTGTGAGTTCAATTCTCAATGGTGTCCTCAATGGTCCCGGCTCTGGTGACAAGGAAATGCGTGGCTTTGAGTTCCGCCATTCATCATCTACAATGTCTCGGAGGAGGTTCTCGCTGTCTTCCCTGCTAAGCAGAAAAAAAGAAAAACAATAAAAAAAATGAAACTTACACCTTTCGAATAAAGCCCACATAAATATTTTTGGCATATATACAAACTAATTTAGTTACTTGAATAAATGAACCGTGCTCAAAATCAATTTCTATTCTTGTTATAGTTAATGAAAATTCAGAATGTCAATGTTACAAGATTCCTAATTATTAATACCTTTGACAATGTTCTGAATATCGTGACAGAATTCAACTTTGCTATTAAGGTTAAGCTCGGCTAGTAAATTCATATGTGGTGAATGTTATATTAAACACAATATAAATAGAACATGGATATACATTTTTTGTTTATAATTTTCAAATACTGTTATATTTATTGATAATGATGCAATTAAAAGAAGATGAACACGTTGTATATTATAACAAATAAATGATTTTAATGAAAATAAATGATGCCGGACATGTCATATGTATATATTAAGTATTGTTCAAAAAATCATAGTTTCTAGCTTTACGCATTTCCACTTTCTGCCATCACATTACATTGCTTGGTAAATTTCATTTTGTATGTACACGATATCTGTATTTTATATAATTGACAGTTTCTAGCTTTTTCCTGCACTCGAATTTCCACCCGAAATAATCTTTGCCCGAATGGGTATCGAATCCAAAACTAACCGCGTTGACGGTCAAACGCCATCCGACTGCGCCACGATGCCATAGTACTATATAGATAGTAGATGAAATAACATAATGAAGTTTTCTATTAAGACGCCTCACTTTATAATCAGATCATGAAAATTCAAAATACCTATATTAATGGAACACAGTTTTTGTTACAAAATTTATTAATTAAGAATTTATTAATTCTGAAACTGAAATTCAGTATTATATAAGTTATGAATTAGTGCATTCGCTGACCAAAGCAACCCTTAATATATTATTAGGCATGCGAAAAGGTAATTAAGAATAGTAGGTTAATTTAAATTTTTCGTGCTTATACAAATTAGTCAAAGTCTTGCATACAACACGAGTTATATATACTTAAATGGCTAAGACGATTCACTGATTAATTTTCTTTACTACGTAGCCGTGATTATAAATAAAATATAGCAAAAGAAAACAAAATGGGTCAGCTACTAATGATAAATTCGTTAAAAATTATATTTATTTTAGATTTATTGTTTGAAAAAAGATAATTGTGAGTTACTTCTGTATTTAAGTAATTTCAATTTAAAACTGTTATTAGTAGAAATTACTCTTTATTCAAAATAAGCATTACTTTTTGAATAAAAATAATCCGATCCTCATAAACCGAGATCAAATCGTTGTGTTTATATTTAAGGTAAAATTAATTATATTTCGTAAAAATTTATAAAAATATTTAAAGCTCAAATTATCTTTTTGAGCCAATTTTTTTAAAACTGGTAAAAATACAACAAACTAGAAAAATATAGAAAACAGTTATTTATAAGATTACTTTACGGATATAAATGATTTCAAGGCGGCGCAATAGCACTGAATCTAAACAAAATATGGGAGGGTTAATACCTTATCGACGATAAAAATAATTATCTTTAATAATTTAAAGATAATTATTTTTGTCGTCGGTAAATACTAATATTTTGACATGGATGTTTTTCAACTAAAACTATTCTTAATAGCACTTACCGTCAGCGCCTTCCAATCATCTCAAAGCATCTCGATATTACTGGAAATTCTGCACTAATTAGTATGCTCATTTCATACAAACTTGCAGCCGACTGAATAGTATTTTGAAAATAACAAGGAGACAATCATTTGATAGTAGTCACAAGTAACTAGGAATTTATGAGTTTTCATGTTGATTAAATGCCTAATGGACGTTGGATATCTTTATCAGTCAGTCAGTCAGTTATTTTACACTGTAAGAATTTCAAAAAACCTCCTGGTTGTTTAGTGACACCAAAAACCATTGCTTATGAGCATTTATTAGTTTTTTGTAAAAAAATATAAGAGATTTTTCTTCTATATTGTAAATGTATAATGGCTATAAAGTCGAACGTCGACGGCTACGGCATCAATCACTTACGACGCCCGGGATTACTAAAACCGGGCGTCATCCTAGCTGAGGCAACGCAAATTTACATAAATAAGCTAATCTGTATTCAGCATGCAGCAGAGAGGAGCCCATGCAATAACATGTGGCATTCTACAGACCTCTATTATTAATTGTGAACAAGTGACGCGAGCCAACTACATTTACTACATTGTTTTGGTTTAATGGAATCATTTTAACTAGAACTATATTCGTTTAGGTTTGTAATACATAGGTACATTGTACTTTCCTATACCTCATGTTACGGAACAAGCCACGGATGGCTTTAATAACGATAGACATTTTATTGGACGATCCCTTTTCTCAGTTACAGCCCAGCCCAATTTCATTTTTTGTTTAATTAATTCTCAATGTTTTAATCAATGTTTCTTTATTGGAACGTGTTTGTCTCAACATACGAGTATTGCTTATATTCGATACGCATTCGTTCATTCTAACGAGTTAACATATCCATTATAATAAAACTCGCAAATCTTAAGTGCCTACTCTTATTTTTTATATATATTGTGGGTGGAAGTGACAAAGTAATTTCAAGAATTTTGGATACTCGAGGGATTTCTATCAAATTTTAAACTTTACAACTGAAAGTGCTTCCGCGGTGCGGAGACCTCAAGCGGAAATGTGTTATGAAATTTTCAAAAACTTTTAGCAGTTGCGAGCTTTTTAATGAACGTTTATGCGAGCGGATTCTTTTGTAGTCTAATTTGTTAAAAGATTGCCATTGTACAATATATTTTATTTATTATATATCTATAAATATAGAATAATGTATGTTTGTATATTTATTAATTCATTTATATTAATTAATAAATATACAAACATACATAACTTTAAATTATTATTTGAATAATGATTAGCCAGGCGATATATGTATATGCAAATACCCATATCTTAAGCTTAAATAGTCGAGTAACAGGAAACAAAAAAAATATATAATTCAGATTTCAGATTTCGGATACGTACACATCGTGTTCGTAAAGTTTACATATTTTTTTTCTAAAAAATTTTTAAATAGTCAAAATATGTTAATAAATGATTAAAACTCCAATTAGAGAAAAAAATACTTGGGGCAATTGTCAGTAGTGACAGTCAACTAATTGAAGAGTTACAAAGCTGTCAATGTAATTATAGTCATAAGGGTTTATAATAATACAGTTTAACAACACAGTTAAACCCCGCAGCTAACATTAGGCAAGTTGGTCGTAGATTTAAATTTTAAGCTCGTAAATTAACCCTTCATCCTTTTGAAATAGCGAAGGGATTGGGGCCTAATGGTCTATTTGTAAAACGAAATGGGCCGGTCAGGGCAAGCGTATTAGACAATTTAGCCATATTCTGAGTTTACTCTATTCATAAAGTTAGTATATCTATATTACAGCGGTGAACTCCGGTAAAACAAACTTTACTGATTTGTCAGAAAACCAACAAAGCCGTAATATCACTTTTCCGAATGTTTTGTAATGTACGTTGTAGGTTTAAAATAAAAAGGTTTTCCGGTTATAACTGGTTTTTGTAGTCAATCTTTATAGATAAATAATCACAATATATTTATTAATTGTTCATCTACTATTACTACGATGTTGAAAGTAGATCTTTTAGACGTCACTGAACCTGTATACGTTCTATTAATTATATAACGTTTTGTTTCATTATTATTTGTGAAAATAATATATGAAAAGAAATATTATTGGGGGCATTTATCAATGAAACAGAACCCTTGTTTAATTGTGTGTTTGTATGTGCATTTGTGCACGCTAATCTCAGAAATATTTCGAACTTCTATAACTTACTAACTAATCTTACATTTATTTTATTACAATCGGTTTATAAATAAAAAAGTTATAACAATTTCAATTATAAACTTAAGTAGAGTTTGCGTAATTAAGTAAAGTAATTTAAGTAAGAACGCGACCGGGCGAAAAACTAAATAGTTTAGTCGTGTAGCTTACGCAGGCGAAGCCGCGAGCGGATCGGAAATGTTATTTGGATATGTATCATATATGTATATAAATGAAATCTTAACTAGTAATTAGGATTATCTACCGATATCTTAATGTTGCACTTCTATATCCATTTGTAACCGATGGGTCCATTTGAGAAACAAATTCTAGCGAAACACGTGTTTACAACGTGTGCTACGTTGGAAAATTATATTTAATGGTAAAATTAAATATTATTTTTATTTCTATTCTATCATTTCTATCAAACAATAACCCATCTCTTTTTCTGGTCCACGATTACTAGTCTATCGTTAAGGCTTTACAACTTTTTGTCTATTGTAAGATTGTAGGAAGATGCTAAATATAAACTTTCGAGATCAAAATGAAAGTGAAAATATTGCAGATGTATCAGAGTGCCCAAAACATTCATTCACTATTTTGTATAGAGCTAAATGTACCAAAAACCTTTACCAGAAACTTGTATGCTTTGATAAAAGCCTATATATTGAATAGAGCGCGGATAATAAAATAGCTTGCGATAAAAAATTATAGGTGTCCGTAAAATTCATTCGAAGTCAAGCGATCCATCAAATAATACATCGACTCTGTACAGCCATTCACTCCGGTACAGCGCAGTGGTTATCATTGTAACCTAACCTACATTATTTTATAAAAGATATAATAAACGAATGTCACTAATTCAAATAAATTAATGTCTGAATGTTTGTCAAATTAATAAGTGATTGTACCAAGTTTATTACCTCATCTTAGTCAGTGTAAGCGGTTAGTTAAATATTATAAAATCTCAAAAGATTCTGTTGGATTTCATGGACAATAATGTAAACAGCTGTGAGTCTGGCATTACTTTAAAAATACAATAAGTTTTTTACATATTTAACCGGCGAAACCCAAAGAGATATAGATGATAATAAATAATAATTTAATAGCCAATAAATTTACCTTTTAAAGTTGTTCTTCATTTTAAACTTTATTGAACTGGGTATGATTTGAAATTATTATTGCTTAAATTATCTTTAGAATTAGGGTAATAAAATTCATAAAAAAATTTATTTTACCTACTAACCACTTTAATTGTCACGTTCTTTGATCAAAGCCAATTTGTTAATCAAATTAAGTTTGCAAGCAAAGAAAGCTAATATCAATTTTAATAACAACTTAAAATATTATTCATAAATCTCAAATTAATTGGTAATATGTACCTTTGTGCTTGATTACATACATTACGTACAAAGTTTGCCGGATTTTTGTTCGTTGGATATATTCGATAAATAAAACTACATATCATAAGGTTGGAATGAAAGCCAGAATAACAGATGGTAAGATATTAACTAGATTGTTTGCAAATACATCACCTAAAAGTGATTGTACGAATCTATTCTCCTTTTTTGATAATACAATCTCGGACAATCTTTTATCGAATTATAAAATATTGTTAACACTTTTTTTAAAGTGTTATTAACACACTTAGGAAATTGAAACACATTTTTAGAAAACGTATAAACAATTTAACGCAGCGGGATTCGAACCCGCGCTTCTAGGAAACCGTCCAAGCATTCTAAGTGCTAGGCCACGCGTTCTACACCCGGGTTCGAATCCCACAGCGTTCAAATTTATATACGTTTTCTAAAAAAAATTGTTTTTGAATTTTCTAAGTGTGTAAATAATTATATAAAATGTTAAAAATAAAGATTATAAGTATTAATTACATTTATTAATTGTTTTATTAATTTATGAAAATACGCCTTACCTTAAATACCTAACGTGTCTGCAATATTCAAAACAATTATCACAGTCTTTTAGCAACCATCCAAATTGTTAAGAATTAATTTTCTAAGCTACAAGGATTAAAGTTACAAGGGTCTTTCATTAACAAACTTGAATTACGTTAGAGAAGAAATATGAGCGAACTTCGATCATTGAGTGGGGGACGCGCGAACACCTCCAAAATGTAATTTAAAAATGGCTGCCTAGTATTGTGCGTAATTTTTGATAGAACCAACTTTTTTTTTGCAATATTGCGTACATGCACATTAAATATAACTTAAGAAAAAAATTTGAGGAAATAGAAAGCAGTAATAGAATATTATGTAAGTGTGTATATATATATATATATATATATATATATATACATAATATAAGTGTGTACCCATTTAGAGGGTGTGGGTGGTGGAGGGACCGGACGGAATTTTACGCCGCATTTCATCTAACCACACAAGGAAAACACCTGTAATGCATTGGAACCCATCCATATTATGGCACACAATCCGGGCTGTAGTACCTGCGTCACAAAGGCGTCTTTTTTTGGCAACTTAGTGCTTTTTATCGCATAACAGGGTCAAAGAGAACCTACTGTCGAGGCACTCCGTACAACACTTTCCGCCCAAAAATCGAGACATTGCGTGTTGGGTGGCGGAACTAAGTACCGCGCTTTGTCTTAGGTAAAAATGTTTTAAAATTTAATCATTTCCCCATGTAGGAATCGGACCCACAACCAAATCGCAGACGCAGTCCCACTGCACAATGGCATATTATTAATAATGGCTATTATAAATAATCTATTGAACCTATCTATGAATTATGTTAGATATAAAGCTAACACAATACAATGATATTAAAACTATTGTTGTGGGATCGATGAGAGAGAGCTTGCACCGCTCCACTCCTACCAGCTTTTCAGGGCTATGGCACTACAAACTATAAGCGCAATTAAAGCTCGATGAATACTACAGTGAAGAGAGATCACTGAGCCATCATTATAAAAAGATTGCAAATGGCATTATACGTATTTTACAAATCAAATTCTTTATTCAATATAACAATAATAAATTATCAAAATAAATCATGGTTAAAACTGTTTTGTAGCCCGATTGTGAAGAGTTCTATTCGTGATATATGCGGGTTCAATTCCATTCGAGGAATGCTTATTAGGTTATTACTTATAATTCCCTTCACAATTTCTCTTTTCTTCAATTTTTCTTACTTTACAATTTCTAAATCCAGTGTTTCATATAATAATACATTGATATACAATACATAATAGTGGAAATAATTAGTTACAGTTGTAACTGATTATTTCCACTATTGTTGTATTATTGTTGTTATTATTTACACTATATCAGATTGTTGTAATATTTTATTTAAACTTATTAATCATTTTAGTGTGTATATTTTCATATGAAACAAAAACAAACAAAATAATTAATAATAGGCCATAGTAGCGCAGTGTGGCAGCGTCAGCGGGATGTTTACGCGATGGTAAGGGGTTCGCTTTTCACTCGGGATAATGATTATATTTAAATTACTTTAAATTCTACTCTCTGGTGATACGACAAAGCGCGGCGTTGAGTTCGCCACTTAGCATTCAATGTTTCAGATTCGGGCGGAGAGTGTAGAACGGAGCATCTTGACACTAGGTTTCCACTGGCTCACTCCTGCTATGCGGGAAAAAGCGTGTATCTGAAAAGTAAAATAAATCTTCCTGCAAACAAAAATCTTAATTTCGTTAATTATATCGTATTTACGATTTATTAATTATAAAATAAATATCATACAGGAATCAAAAGTAGGCACTATAATAATTTATGACAAAACGTTTATTGTGAACGCAGTATATAGAATATTGAAATATTGCGTATTTTTTTTATATTTTATATATATTTATATATTTCTACTTATAACCGGAGGCTTTTAAAGATTTGCCCAAATAAATGACAGGTGATATACTGTAAAGGTAAACATACATGTACAGTTTTGGCAACGGCCACGGGATATATATCACACGACATTGACAAACACGAGTGCGCGCAATCACGGATGTCGCTGTCTACACGTTCGCGCCACTGTGAGTAATATCGGTATGAAACATTAGCTTTATGCACGGGTGCACCCATGCCTCGTATAAATATTAAGTTGCCTATGCTAATTAAAAGCTAATCTTAGATATAGATTTTTTATTTTTAAAATTGTCGTAATTACTGCGTACCGACAAGTCCTTGATATAAACAAACTTCTAACGAGTTTGAGAATTTAAAAAAATATATTATTTTCTTTGAAATTCAAGCTTTATTTGTTTATAAGTTTTATAAATACTAATTGTCAACGTAAGTAAAATTCGAGGCAGAGTGCATGTATATGTATAATATGTTGATGTTTTAAACGAATATTCTTATATATTAAATAAACAATATTTTCATAATATTAAACATTTTGTATCGTACCTTTTATCGCAAACTACTGTCCAAACACTCTCTTCTACATTCCTTGCTCGTATCTGAGAAATTAGTTATAAAGTGTCGGAATTCGACGCCCGCTTTGTCTTATCAGAGCTGAGCTGGTAATAAAAATATTTTTAATATAAACATTCTCCTAAGTGGGGATCGAACTCACTACAATCGAGCATACAGTCAAACGCTATCCAAATGCGATACAATGTTCTCAATATTTTGAATATTACAACGTGGTTACAAGTTCCATTAAAAATGGTAACAAAAACTACTTAACAGCGAGTTATGTTAAAAATTTACTTTAAATTTTATCATACTAAGTACATCAGCTGGATTACTAACTTGCTAGTAGTTAAGAATTTTTTAATATTCTTACACTTAATATTAAGACGTTATAACATAAATACATCGTCTTAAATACATAAATATGATGTATGAAGAAATTGTAATAAAAAATAAATATTTATAGAAAAAGTAACTTCGAAACTATTGTAATCTTTGTGTAGCAGAAATTTGTAAAAAAATATTATTTTTATATATTATTAAAATAAGTTGTCATGAGCGTATAAGATTTTATTGTAACCGGGAGTCCAAGAGGCGCGGGTTTGAATCCCGCTGCGTCATACGTTTTCTAAAAATGTTTTTCATTTTCCCAAGTGTGCGAATAACACTTGAAAACTAAAAAAAAATTGTCATAAAATTTTATTTAGATAACGGTCTTTAACTTAATACTAGGTACTACAGATTTCCTTTTACAATTAGTATCTTATAACGGACCATATTTAACTAAATTATCTTTTATAAGTTATAAACTTTAGTTTTATTTTATATAATAACTTTTTATATTATAATTACTTTAGTAAACGAAATATATTAATATTATATGTTATCAATATCTTCCTCGGAATTATCGTTTCAGTTATTACTTTACACATTAATTATTAATCGGAAAAGTTAAACATAAACTTGCTATAAACACTGTTCATAGAAAAGAGATTCTGCGAAAATCTAATTACTGCTTAAGTAAATAGCTGAGCTGTAAGACAATCTAGCTTTGGTTAAATTGTACTAATCAAATTTATCACTTTAATTTGTTAAGTTACAGACTAGGTTATACGCAAGTATTATAAAACAAAGGAGCTTAACGTTTTTTCCCGTTTGTTTTTAGTGTTGAAGAAACACAAAATTTCATCCCGCATATATTAACTTAAAATACATTTGAGGCTATTCCGTGATCAGTTTGATAGCTTATAAAATAAAAATAGGTAGTAAGTGTATAAAGTACGTACATTGTACATGCCTAATTAATAATAATATTTATATGAATTTAATTCGTCTTGATAAATTGCGAACTTATTTAAACGTTAAGACAAAAGAGTTGTTATTGATAACTTGAGTTAAGTCTATAATTTTTTTGGATATATCTATATGCAGCACATGCACATTATCGAATATTTTCTACATTTTTACTCCGAAGTTAAAGTTACGTACTCTAACCGCATTTCTTTTATTGTGCTTGTATTGCAGTAGAGAAATGTTTAAAATTATTTTTGTACTTAATTATAAAATATTTTTATGTATTCACACAATAATAAACAAACACTTTATAATATGTGAATTGTGAGACAATGATTCTCAGAGAATACAAGGTCAAAAAATAAGAAAAGCAAATCCTATAATTAGTCATTGCTTTCAAATAAGAACCCCTGAAGGGTTATTGTGTATTGAGAGGCTATTGAATTGAATTTTATTCATTAGTCCAACGGAGTATGTATAATTTTTCACGCAAAACTTCACCATTTTTCTGAGGGAAGATACTAACCTTCTATGCAGGCTCTGGCTGGTTTATTGTACTGATTTTTATTTAGCACAAAAGATCCTTTTAGCCATTTTGTTAGGGTATCCCATTACGCATGCCAGGAAGTATGAGTACAAAGGGACGGAAGCAACGGTGTGGGACGGCCTTCGTTTTATTTATTCAGGAACTCGTAGAGTGAAAGTGAAAGTATTTCATGCGTGCTTATTAAAAGTGAAGTGGTTCTCCCGGAGAAATGAATTAGATTCATTTTTTACATTCTCTTTTAATATTTAAAAATAATGGTAGATAATACCTTTTCATAGTATTTGGTATGTTACAACTCACTTACGTAATCTTGAAACATATAAGCTACCCAGGTATAATTATAAAAATTATTATTATTATTTTTTTTGTTGACTATTAAAAATAGCTGACATTACTAATTTGATTGTATTATCAAGGGTTCATATTTCGTCATAATTTTGTGGTAAAAAATGTCATAACGTGTTTAATTTGCATAACTTTTTATATGGCGCCTTATATATTTGATATATATATCCTACATTACAACAATCCTTCATCTGTACAATAGTCTAGTCCGTAGTAGGCTTAAATATTGTTGCCAAGTATGGTCTCCTGCTTACAAAAATCACACAAAAAGGCTCGAAAGTGTTCAAAAGAGACTTATAAAATATTTAATGTGTCGTTTCAGCGCTTAAAACTGTATCGAAAGCTACGGAGATAAGCTAAATCGTTTTAAATTCAAAACACTTGCCGTAGATTTTTAGAGAAAAATTGGTGATAGCGAACTATTAAGTAGGTTTAATGTTAATATACCTCGGAGGTCCCCTCGTAACCCAAGTCTTTTCTTCCAGACTGACATCACGCGAACCAAACTTGGAAATAAAGATCCAATAATATGTATTTCAAAGTCATATAATACGTGTTTAAAAAAAGATGCAACAATAGACATTGGTTACGATAGACTCTCCGTGTTCATGTAAAAATGTTACCTTATATTTGTATAATTTGTCACATAGATTAATAAGAGAGTAATATAATTAGAGAGTAATACACTGTTATAATTTGTGAATGATGTGTTGTCCTATAATTAGTTGTACGTAGTTACTAAGTACAGTAAGAAACTGTGAAATGCAAAGAAATATGTATAACTGTTGGTGATCCGAATAAATAAACATATATCCCTAAAACTAATTTATTTGTTTAAAATGTTTGCAAGTGGGTTTGTTATACAATGACCGTATGGTGTACACAAGTAATTAGGTTCACGTTGAAGTAAATAAACATTGGTACATATGTAATTATATCTATGTATATGTGCGTGTCTTCGTCTACCACTATAAAGGATTATAAAAGGACTGAAAAGAAAGGAGAACACCCCCTTACCACCACGATTTCCACCACTGGGACCACACCAGCTGTACCAAAACCCCAGAAGCTCTAGCTACCCCCTTACCTTGATCGACCACTCTAACCTAACGCAGACACAGCCAACGATGTCCTCATGGGTGTCCTGACCACTGTCCATGAGGGCCAGAACCCCGTTAGGAGGCTAATGAACGGATTATCACGGATGCTTTACAATGTCTGAGCTCCGTGTCATTTTCTGGAATGCTTGCATTAATTCCTTTGGCTCCTCCTGAAGGAGCAGAATACTGACGTAGCCTTGATTAATGAAACTCACTTGAAGCCAGCAGAAAAGGCTACTAAATCTCCCAGGCTACCACATTCTAAGAACGCTTCTCAATAGCGCCCCTGGCGTGCTCTGCTTATTGCTGTGCGGCGATCTATATCGCACCAACTCTTACCGGCCACTGTCACGGTGACACTCCGCTGTGCCTGTACGCAATTTATCGCCCATCTACCATCCCGCTGAAAACCAGTGAGGTGCTCAAAATCCTGAACAATTCCACACTCATGATGATGGCTGGCGACTGGAGCATAAAGCACCCAACCTCGAGGTCCAGCTCCAGATGGCCAAATTACAGAAAGATGTTCGAGGACGCACCAGTACGTGATTCTCGGTCCTCGGTCCTGGTCCTCAGTCCTGATGCCTAGGACCAGCCGCACATCCGGGACATGACCCCGTGGCATTCCCGAAAATATGAAACAACTGTAGTTCACGCAGGTGCAGCCGGGAGTGGGTCGCTGTACACATATATAATCGTGATTGGCTAAGGAAAATTTATTACATTATATTTATTTAGTCACAGTATTATGAAACTGTTCTTAGGCTCTGCGATTGTTAATTTTACCAACTGAAGCGATGCACTGCACGACAATGAATATGATAATTATCTATTGTTCTCATGGTGCTGCATCAAATGTTGTCGCTACCTGTTCTACCGATGCAGAGTAGGTCAAATCAATATACGAGTTGCTATCTCGCAAAAAAATTATGTAAATAATTTAAAAATGAATGACACTTGTAATGTTTGATTTTGATTACAATGTTTGTTTTTAAATTAAGAAATCTAAAGCTTAGAGGAAAAAAACGTAATTTGTTAAATTGTCCTTATTCATTTGTTATTTTGTGACGGCAAAAGTAAATGAAAATCTTACAAGTAAGATTAATTGATGTGTTACTTGTTCATCGATGCGTCTCTTCTAATCAGTGTTAAAATATAGAATGTATTTTAGATGAACAAATTATAATTTGTAAGCAAAATGTATTACTCTTTATACTTTATATTAAACATTAAATCTTCTTTGTGGTAGTAGAATAGTAATTTCCGTTACAAAGTAAAATCTACCTAACAACATTTTTGCTCGATAAGCTTATATTTTGTCTTTGTACTTAATTGTGAATTTGTCAAACTCATCATTTATTGCGGATATTGCTAAAATAAAGTATAATGAACCCAAAATATGATTCCTAATGAAGTCTCCGTCTTATTAAAAACAATGTTTAAAAATGAAATGAACGCAGCTGGATTCAAACGTGCGCTCTAGGAAACCGTCCAGGCGCTCTGACCGCTAAGTCGGCTCTACATCCGGCTATGTCGAAATTATTAAACGTTTTTTACAAACATATTTTCGTTATTAGCATATCTGTGGAGGTTTTTTAAAAAATCTACTATCCAAGGATTATCTTGGATAGTAGATAGTACAAACGTTTGGCAAGAGAGGATAAATACTATTAATTAAATATTTTAAACATTTTATTTGAAAAAATTGAGTATTATTCACACTCTTAACAAATGAAACACATTTTTAGAAAACGTATAACAATTTGAACGCGTCCTGCTGGATGCGAATTCAAAAATTCAAAATCAATTATAGCTGAAGTCCTCCTAAGCTTGAAAGCTATACAACTAAATAGGTTTTATTCAAATCCAACAGATCCTATTTTAACGGTTTTAATCTAGTATTAGTCGATGCCCGCAACTTCGTTTGTGTGGACTTTGTGTGTGACTTTATGACATATATTGGGACCTTTAAAAAGTTCTCGCTGTTTCTTAAAAGATGGCGTAGTGGCTGTACATGGAATTTCGTACGGTAACGCATCAGCTAAGTAGTACTATATGTAACCTCGAATTCTAGTAGATATAGGTACCACAGTGTCAACCACGTTTTTATTTACCTATTGTAAAAATGTCTACTCGTGTGCCAGATAAAGTATTGTTGCGGGGAATTTTATTGTACTGCTCTATTCAAAAGAAATCTGCAGCTGAAGCACACGGAATTCTTGTTGAAACATATGGTGACAATGCTCAATCCAATACGATGCACAGAGACTGGTTTAGGCGCTATAAACATAATGTCTTTGACCTTGAAGTTAAAGAACGTTTCGGAGCACCGACGAGGTTTGACGACGAAGAATTGGAGGCATTGCTTGACCAAGATCCATGTCCGACGCAAAACTTCAACTTCAACATGGCAAACCCAGTCTAAACTTACCTGGAATAGCTTAAATGGGATGTTCTACCCCACCGATTTCACCGTACGTAGAGACCTCCGAGTATCACTTGTTTTGGTAGATGGCAAAAGGTTTGAGTGAGCAGCGCTACCATTCTTTCAAAGAAACTCAAAATGGGTTGTTTTTTGGATTGCGTCAAAAGATGAATCGTTTTTTCGATTCGGGGATTCGATTACTGCCTGAAAGGTGGGAGAAAGTGATATCTTATGATGGACAATACTTTGAGTAAAGTGATTGTATATAAAAAAAAAACGAGCAAAAAGAAGTTAGTCAAGGCCCATTATAATACTTACATTTAACGTGTTGAATTTAAAACTTAAACACAAAATTATAATAACTTTCGTAAAAGTTGTAATTTCTTTGCTCCTAGATTTTAACATTAGACGATTGTAATTTTTTTACTTTCTCTCAGTAGTCAAACCAGACTCTCAACTCAACACGACTCTCAACGCCAAGAGAGTTATCGAAGAGAAGAAGTGAAAACTATTTAAATATAAATATAATTAAGTAGAGTGTAAATCGAACCCAGAACCATCGCGTATACAGTTAAACGCTGTCCCACTGCGCCACGATGATATCAATGTTCAATTAATTTTGATTGTCACAAATATTGCCGCTCATGCTGAAAAACTATTAATAATGCGGGATTTACTTCTTTTTTATAGTTTTACTGGTAAATTATGGATTTTCATTAGGTTTTTCAGGTATTTAATGATATAGTACATTGAAAAATGCTCATCACACACGACAATTTTTGATTAGACGATATTTATTTATTTCGTATAGTTAAGTTAATCATAATTCCAATAATGGCCCTTTATCAAATATCCCAAATCATCATTTTTATATATCAACGTATAATGTCACATCACACTGAACACTTTTATTAAATTTCATTGCTATTACTATATATATATATTACTATAGAGTTTACATACTCTATTATGGTTTTATTATTATTATTAGGTCTTCGAAATCAATTAAAACCCAAGTCCTGCCTAGGCTTAAAAACTATTCACCAAACCATTATAAATTATATTCTATACATTTATATTCTATTACTGTTTCTTTGTCCCGCTGAATTATTTTTTCATAAATATGTATATTTCATTTACACACTTTTTTACTGTTTTATTATAATATAGATAGATATTACTCTATACAATATTGAAGCAGTACATGTGCTCATTTTATTTCTTTTTGATAAAAGATTAAATAATTCTTAGTAAAATATATGATTACTAGACATTTCTATGAAGCTTCACAAAATCTCTAATAACACTAAATGTGACTCGCAATGTCTAGAATTAAGACGGCTAACAGAGGACGGAGTGTCTTGACACTTGGTCCTCTCTTCATAATATGCTATGATAGATAGATATAAGTGAAACTCATAGATAGATATAAGTGAAGATAATAATAAAGTGTAAGAGCAGCATACAACCATAGCAATTCCTCAAGAACTATGACCCGTATTCATGACAAAAAGTAAGTACGTAGTAAAAGCAAAACTAAATATTATTTTATAGGCTACGCTTGCGCTCAGGGTAGAAATTCATTTACCACTGCCCTTCTATTTGATCAATATAAATATTTGCCCCACGCGCAAAACTAAACTTACACTATTCGATTTCAACCTCATTTAAATACATGTTATCGTTGTCATTGAATCTGTTAAAATTACTACCATGCAACAATATAAAAATATTTTTTATAAATGCTTTTATATACCTAATTTATATATTTTATATAAATTTACGAAATAATAAATGAGATGATTTTTTCCAACAAGTCATAGATATTGAAAATACTTACACAAAATGGCATAAAAAAGCTGAAATAAATCTAATTTTAAAATATTTTACAAATCAAAACATTTATTTGCGGCCTCACGTTTTTTCCCGCTCACCAGGGTAGGCAAAGTGAACCTTGTGCCAAGATTCTTCGGGGTCGACGGAGTCTCTATGTTCCACTCTCTGCCCGAATTCGAGACATTGCGTGTTAAGTAACGGAACACAACGCCGCATTTTCTCTTATCATTTAAACATACTAAGAGTCGAAACCACAATCAATTGCGTTTACATTCGGACGCTGTCCTACTACACCAAGATGGTCTTAAACATTTCTTTAAAAAAAATTACTTTGGATTTATATCGTTGGATTTTAATGTAATGTATTAAAAAGGTTATAACTAAAGATGAATGGAAAAGACCACGACTTCCACCAGGTCGTTTCAATACAGCCTAGTTTACCCTATTACTAGTAAGTGCTAACAGTAGGACGTTGAAAACGCGGATATCCGGTAGCTGCATCTAATCAGCTCACAACTCAAGCTCACAGTGAATTATGTAAAATTTACTTTCGTTTTTTGTATTTAATATTTTATTATTATATTATAGTTACTGTTTTTATTAAATTATAAAATGATTATGAACTCTAAGGGATTCTCTTCATTTGCTAAGAGACGAATCTCTATATGTTATATCTGAAATATGAGTGCAGCGCAGTAGGCGTTTTCTTGACTGTATAATTGATGGTTGTTGGTTCGATAACCACTAGGAATACCCATATTTTTCTGGTCTTTTTAGACAAATTGCGTTATTAAGCTCCAAGAATCTCTTAATGAGTGGAAAAAGTATAGATTGACTTATTAATAGGTTTATCTATGAAAAATAGCTCATTTATGAAAAATACATACCTAAAGAATCAATTGATACTCGTTTTAATTTTATTTAAATTTTGTTATTTTATTTAAAAATTCTGATAAAAGTATTACGAAAAAAATGCTGACAGCATACTTTAGAAATTTATTCTTAATTAAAAATTCATCAAAGTTACTAACTTGCCAAAGTATCCGAAAAGTATGTTATTAATTATTTGATCGAAGCATATTTTTGAAAGGCATCCTTATGAATTACTAAATGTATCATCGAAAATCAGCTTGTACTATAAAGAAGTCATTTAGGTGTTCATATTGGAAAACACTATTAAAAAATAAATTTAATATAAATTAAAATTGTTAAAATTGTAAACGTGCTAGCTGTGGGTTTGATTACCATTGGAAGGAATTATGATATTTATATTGCTTTCATTTTCATCTTTGTCTGCCAAGCTGAAAATAAAAAATAGCAATCGTCTGCAACATATTTGTAGATACGAGAATAGTACCTTACCTTACTAGTAAGTAAACCTTAAAGGACAACAGGTAGTAAATGGAATTAGTATGTAATAAAGTCGTGCCTTAACTCTAGTGTTCTAATATTTTTTCTATCTTTATGCGTTAGCAGTCAAATAACGCAATAGAAATTCATAATAAAAAGGTAACAATATATTATGTTAAGGTTTAGATTTTAATTTACTTTTGCGCTAAGATAGCTAGATATCGTAATTTATAAGTATTAGAATAAGACCAGAATGAGACGTGAAACTTAAATATCCTGCATACGGTTGTGTAGTCGATGTCGCTTGCTAATGGAATCGTGTCGCGCGCAAAATTCTAGATTAACTTTAATTAAGCGGATGTTATTTGAAACTTCAGCCGGTAGAAATTTATCTCGTTTGATACATAAATTAAACATGAAATACAGCACGCGACATTTGACTCGACTTTCCTAATTTTGAAACTTTAATTAAAATGTTATTTGTATCCTTATTTGCTACATTAATATAATTAAAGCATTTAATGGCTCAGATTATTAACTCAACGTAGAAGTATTCTTGTCTAATAATACAACAAAGTTTATAATTGGTGTATGTATGAAATCCCGTTCGCTTACGTTTAATGTTTTAAATAATAATTAAATCAGCAAACTATTATCCAAGTACAATTTAGTTTTTGGATGAGTTTGCGGTCTTCACTTTACACAATCTTCTTCTCGGATTCAATGAGTTTTTATTATAGCATATTTAATTTTGTCATACTTAATGGTTTCATGTCTAGGTAGAATAATTCAGAAAAAATACATAGAAAACTAAGCTTATAACTCGCCACTATGCGGAGCATTACAACAATGTAGTGCCAATGTAGTTTTGTAGACTATAATAAATATATAAAGCGATTGATTCGTCGAGACCTAGTCGAGGTCTAGTACTCCAATGCTTACAGCGATGTCAAACCGACTACATATCAAATACAAAGTCTATTACAGTATTTCATAATTTCCACGTAGAAAGTAAACGAATAGAAAATGTATGTTCTCTCTTCTGCATTGATGTTACATGAACATTTTTACATGTTGTACTTATAACAAGCGTAAACGACCGACACGCCAAAGTAATCTCACCCAGCAAATTCACTTTGGCTCGACCCATAAAAATGATACATGACGGTACTTAAGGTTCGTAACGCCTCGTGGTTTACAGGCGCTAAAGGCCGGTAAGGAATGTGTGTCTCATAAACATAATCGCACTCATCAGCTGCCCGTACATACCGATGGTATACCGCGTTCCCGTCATTTCCTATATTTTATTCACGTACGAATGATTAACTGTATTTAGTGATAAATCGTTTCTAGTAAGAGCTAGATGCATAATATATTAATTTATTAGATATATTACAGGTAATACATCATTAAGTTATCGTTACATGTTACAGAAAAAAATACCCATTTATTTATTTGTGAACATCTTCGATCCGCAGAGTGGGCTGAAAAAACACGGTCACTGCATATAGAATAACAAATAATTCTAATAATGTAACAAAACAGATTCGAGTACAGGTAAAATTTCTTGAAATTACGTATTTTAAGCGTTATGTATATTAACATATTTTTTTATATTTTTACTATTATTTTAATAATGGTTCTAAAATATTAGCGTAATAAATTATTCCTACCTCACAAATTAACGTTTAAAACGATGAATTATCCACATTAAAACTTGTAATAAACCACACATTTGTCACTTGGATAAAGATATATTTATGCATTGCATGCAGTTAGAATCAACAAGCTATTGCAATTACCTTTAATTGTTACTGGAAGTTATCCATTTGCAAGGCAAGATACAGAGTATGGCAAGCAATGATGCCCGGATCCAGCTGCAATAAATTATGCAGTATGTGGCCGACGCTTAACTAAAATCTCATTTGACGGAAAGCGAGCAATGCAGTCTAAGGCTAAATACGCTCACTTAATTAATTATTCGCCGGTTTTTGCAACCAGGATTTTAGTGAATATATATTAAATTTACTCTCATTATGGTAAAAAGGCAAAAGGCATTGTGAAACAACACTTATGTTTATAATATGTGCTTCGATTTTGTGTTTAGTGAAGAGATCAATTGTTATGGCACAGGTTTTCCAGGTTTTATAAACCAAAATAAACATTTCTTATGGCTCCTAAACAGCTGTAATAAAATACAAAATAACATTTTGGTTATTACATTATGCGTTATCCTCTTTTTAACCCAACAAAATCGCAGTAAACTCTCCCACGTTCAACTCCTCATGCGTACAACATATTATGTCCATAAATTTGACCGACGTGTCCAATATTTCAGTCGTTTTCACTGACCTGACCTGTTTTAATAAATCCTACAGGGCTTTCATGATTTAGTTGCTTTGAAAATTATTTAATTTCCACTGTGAATACTTTAACACTAAAACTACGCTGTTTTTGAATAAAAAATTATAATTCTTTATTGGAGCTTAAGAAAATAACACCAAATACAGTTCGATAATAACTACTCTAGTTTAAAACTGTATTGCAGTCATTTACGCCTTCCTCCAGAAATTATTCAACTGATTCCAAAATATATATATACTAAACACTAATCTTACTTAAGAAAAAAATATTAAAAATAGCATGCAAATTTTATATGTATGCATTGTGTGCGTGTTAAAACCTAAAATATAGCGAATAAGAGAAATTAGCCTGATGAAGACTAAAGCCAAAGTCAAAGTCAATTTTGTATGTAAATCTTTCTATACATAACATTGATATTTGATTGAATATTTCACGGTGATCTGTGATTATAAATATATAAAAATCTTTGAATTGCAGTTTGTAATACAAAGTTGAATGTTTTAAATTGATAATTTATAAAACAAACACACTAAACAGTAAGAGGACACAGGTCAATCCGCGCCGCCCGCAGGCATGATGATTAATCGTAGTGGGGGTTCCAACGGATAATAACTATTTCTGCTGTTTTCCGAGTAACTGCCAGAATCAGCCGTTATCCCTTACTTACATTTCGCTACGTCTTGAATGTTGATTCCAGTGTGAAATTGGCAAGTTACTTATGAAAGTATTAAAACTGATTGTTTGTTTTGTTGACAAGGGAAAATAGTTTGCCTTTTCTTATTCTATATTTAAGATTAATTCATAGAAGTCGTTATATAAATAAATAAATATACTTTTAACAATTGACTACAAATGATTTCAAAATCATAATTGTAAGATATACTTTCATAATTTTAATATAATTGCCAAAATATGCTCATAAATATTCATTTTATATTGAACACTGTGTACCAAGTAATTTATTTATTGAAATTCACAACAAATGCATTTTCATAGCAAGATTCTATTATTTATAATAAAGCCATTAATTGATAATTTTAATGTATTTACAAAAATTTAGTAACGGCTAACATGACATAGTGAAATCTACAGGGTCCAACTCAATTAAGGTCCGCTCCCTATCCAAAATAGGTTTTAAGGTCAGGTCAGGTGCATCAGGTGTCAGGTCATATTAAATAGATATACTAAAGTATTCATCACTAAAGTTTTCAAAGTTAATATGTATTTATATTTTATGTTATATAATTTAACTTATTATAATGTAAATAAAAAAATAATAATTTTGTTAATACATGAAAAAGGGACCCCTTTTTGCAAAAAAAGCAATATATATATAATGAAATTCGATATGCTTAATGTTTACAGGAGAAAGGAAGAAAGTCGATATAAAAAGCGAATATTTTAAAAGATAATCAATGCATTGATTAGAGTTTGGAGTCGCTCTGGCCGATAGAATACTTAGATAGACTTTAAAATGAAGTCATTCGCTAGAAAACCAAAGTGACCGACATTGCGCGCAGCACGCTGAAGTGGAATTGGGTCAGTCCTGTCTCCAGACGCAACGACAGCCGATGGAGCTGACACGTGTTAGAGTGGAGACCGCGCTGAGGCAAGCGTAGTGTAGGACGCCCTGCAGCACGATGGACACACAATTTAAAGAAGGTGACTGGCAGCGGATGGATGTGAGCTGTTTAGGACCGGGATGGTTGGCGCACTATGAGGGAGGCCTACGTTCAGCAGTGGACGGAGAGAGGCTGAGATTAATAAAATAAATATTACATACATTATGGCCACGCGTATTTTTCGCGTTAACAGGAATAGTAATAGGCTAAATATATATATATATATATGTATATCTTACGTTATGCCATCGACAAGCTCAGCATTTAAAGCTTTTGATAACATCAATAGTAAACTGAAGACGGTAATCACTTAGAATACGAGTAATGAATCTCTATACAATTGGTATGTTAAATAATATGTTTAATCTTAAAGCGCACTGGTTTCCGCCACCCATAAATTACAGTAAGTTCTCCCTGTCTACTCGGCTAACAATACGTTTTTTATAGTGACATATTATGTACAAAAATAAGTTTAATAAAACGTACAAAAATTTTGACGGAACCGGACGTCGAACACATGGCTTAGCGGTCAGAGAGCTTGGACGGTTTCCGAGAGGCGCGGGTTAGAATTTTTATGTTTTGTTGAAAATGTTTCTTTTTATTAATAGTTTTTTTTTATTAAACACTTATTATAAGGTATGAAAATATATGTAATGTAAATATATAAAACAATGTATTATTATTCGTAGCAATTTAACATTTTCTATTAATAAATTGTTTTCTTTAAACATTTATTTAGAATTCAACTGATAGAACTTATTTATAAACATAAATTGAATAATTCATTTCACTGTCACATAATGAAGTTCGCTAGAGATCTAATTAATATAAAGCTTAACAAAACCTATTATAATTCACGCTAAGTTGCAAGTTACAGAATTAATTTTTTTGAACTTCATATATTTTTAAAAATAACAGGGGGCACTAGATGCTAGCTTCGCTTGCCAATCACTCGGCGTACCGGCGGAATATATTTATATACTTAAAATTAATATAATATAGTTATCTGCTTTCTGGTGATTTAGAAGTAGATATATTACACAATTTAGTTCAATGTTATGACAAACGTCACTGGAACTAACAACCCTATCTGAGAAATAACAATGTGTATATTTATCACCTTTACTGTAGCCCACTGGCCTGCTGCGGTACTTCAAGCTGGTGCGGACGAAGACAAGTACGTCCCTCTCACTGCTGTGAAACGATTATTTCAGGTACTTGTAAGAGTTCGATAGAGATGAATATATATTTCAGCTTATGGTATAAATTTTAGGCATTTCCCATTAAAACCTTAGTAGTAGGCCTTTTTCGGCCTACCATGCACTGACGGTGAAAATCAATCGCTCTATATAATCAATGATGGCAAGCAATGAAAGAAATCACACTTTATACCATTTTACAAAACAGAGTAATTGTTGATAGTGATAGTGACAACAATGAAGAAATATTTTCCACTAACAAAAATAAAAGAGTTCAAAAACAAATCAAAACGCTAGAGAAGAAGAGCAACGGTAAGTTTTGATTATAGCTTTCACATTAATCATTTTTATTATAAGTCATTACAGTGCAATTTGATATGAACAACCCTCAATTTTATTTTCAATAACAATTTCTTTTAATTAACTAATTATTCGATATCTCCTAGAATTGCCCGCTTATACAAAATATACATTTAAATGACGAATAAATTTATCAAAAACCTTTTTTTTTTTTTTTTAATTTATTTCATATATTCATAACAAATTGTACAGAAACTTAAAAATAAAAGTAAAAATGTGTACAAAGGATGACTTATATCTGATTGAGATCTCTACCAGACACCCTTGACTGTCAGAAAGTTTGAGGTGAACAGAAGCTATTCAACTACAGTAATTGTACTATGTATTTATTACAAATATAATATAATAAACCTACACACAAATATACTTAAAACCGATAAATACAATACATATATAATTATATAATATAATCCTACATATATATATATATATACCAATAATAATAAAGAAGAGGGTAAAATATAGATAAAAGTAATAAAGAAAAAGGAAAGGAATGAAGAGATTAGGTGAGGTTAAGAAAATGCTGCTTTAATCTGATTTTAAAAGTGTTTAGTGATGTATTACCAATGACTACAGAAGTGGGAAGTGAATTCCATATTCGCACTTCCTAAACTGTAAAAGATTTTTCCATTGAATAAGGTATTAAATATAGGGAAGTCAAGCTTTCGAAGAGTGACACAAGTGCATACAAGCCTATTGCATGGAGTAGCTAGTGCGCAGTAGCGCAGTGAAATCTCTTAAATAAGAAAGAAAGTATGATTTTAAAATATTGAACAGAGTTATGAGTGTGTGCATATTACGGCGTAAGCGAACCGGAATCCCATTTAATTAACGCCGAGTTTTCAATCACTGCAAATAAAAATAGAAAGAATTATTTACCAAACTTCGATAAAATCAATAAATCGGATGCTGAATGCGAGAAAAAACCATGAAAATTTTAGAAAATCGAGTATTACCTAAGGTCTATGCTCATGTCTTTAAGATGAGCGATAAACGGAAAATTAAAATATTATTATTAAAATATATTTAAATACAAATTCAATCAATACAAAACTATTAAAATACAATATATTTTTTAAATTATATCATTTTAATCTATCCTAGTGCTGGTGGATCGAGAAGGGCCTGCCACGTACAGGATGAACTATCGTTGGGGGCGCATTTCGCATGAGCGTACATGGAAGACATATGAATAAAAAGTATTATGGGGGCATTTATAAATATAATAAAACACAAAACAATGATTTTTAATTTTATTTTCTGTTTGCATGTGCGCTTGTGCACGCTAATCTCAAAAATAGCTTAACTGATTTAATGCAATTTTAAATGTTGTGTTTTGTTAAACTTCCCTTAATAATTAGTGTTAATTTTATTTCAATTGGTTTATGAGTAAAAAGTTCTAACCATTTAAATTTGAAATTTAAGGTAAGTTTGTGATTTAAGTGAGACCACGGGCGGGTAAAAAAAAAAAATAGTTTATTCGTATAGTTAATTTGCAGGTGAAGCCGCGAGCGAGTCTATAGTAACAAACAAATGTGTATAAGATAGGGTAGTCTTATGGATCCCAGCACTCTGGTCTCTTGCGCTATCCCACTAGGCCAACAATCCTGGGAATAATTAAAAAAAGTTCGTTGGATATGAACTGTTGGGCATAACTCTTACATAAATTTTTGTAGTATTATAACGATAGTGAATTAATTTCGTGTTTATGTTTTCTTGTATAAAGAGATTATTCGTTAAATACAACTTCTCCAATAGATATTAGAATAATTATTCCATGTACCTATTAAATATTTAATTAGTCTTGCCATAAATATTGTTACAAAGAAAACCAACATATTTTATTGTACGTCACATTTATTACGATAACAGTATGTTAGCTGATTACATTAATATAAAACGACAAAAAATTAAAGCAAAAAAAAATGTTTGCAATACAGTCCTTCAAACGTTGAGGCCAGTTATCAATAGCAGCATGCACTCTTTCTATGGGAAAACTCATCAATGCTAATCGTATGGATTGTATAAGGGATTTCAAATTATCATGGCGTTTCAATCATAATCCAATGTATTAAGATCACGACTAGATGGCGGCCAGTCTTCAGTTCTGATGAAGTCCGGAATGTTCGTTTCTAACCAAGCGTCGTGGAAGATTGGGTGAATCGATATAGAAGACCTGGCGCCGAGTTTTGCTGACAGGGCCATCCTTGGTTATTGAACAAGGTGTTATTGAGGAGCTTAACTACCTTCTCAAGAATGGTATCTTGATACACTTGTGACGATAATATAATACCTTTTTTCACAAAATATGGCTCAAGTCATTTTAATTTTTAGTTAGTTTAGTTCATAGCTATCACCCCACCAAACCATCACTGAAGTAGGATAAAGGCCACGTTGTACTCTGTTGACTCTTTGTACTATTTGACGTTCAGCATAAATAAGGCCATTTTAAAAAAAAAAAAAAATACTAGACTCTTCTTAGAGTAAATTTCGCCAAGTAAAGCAGTTAATTTTTACACCCCTATTCTTTTTAAAATTATCAATTTAATAATGACCAGTGCGAATCTCTTATAGTCCTAAATCATCTTTAAAAATACGCGACTTGGGTCTAGGTGCTATGTTCATATCCCGAGATAAAATCTTTTGTTTTCGGACAGGATTTTTTTGAATTCTATCCCCTACTGCTTTGATTGCCTTTTTCGTGCGGATACTACGTTCTACAACACTGTGATCTTTTTCTCTCACAGACAGAGGAGGTTCATTGTACTTATCAATATCCCGCTACACAAACATTTGACTAATACCAAGCTTAAGGAGGATTTAAAAAAATTGTCTTTGGCACCATACCTACTTTACCTAACCCATTCCATTTTAATATAACAAAATGTTTTACAATATATTGACGAGAAAATAAGAAAAATTAATGAAAAATTATATAAAAATGACAGAATCCAAATTCGAAAGAAATATTTTTAAATATAACATTATTCATGGATAGACTAATATGTGTTTTTAAATATTGTTACAAAATTTCTACAAAGTGCAAGAAAACATTAATATGTATATATATATATATTAATAAGGAATATATAATTTAAGAACAAAATTTACATGGATAGTTGGAACATGCTCTCAAGTAAACGTGCCGGTTAAAAGTTAAATTAAAGTATAATTTAAAAGTTGAAAAGTCACATAAAGCATTTCGTTGACATTTTATTTATAAGAACATTATTTTGTAAAGAACTACTCCAGGTAAAAGTCTTTCATATTGAACGAATTGTTTAAACTTTTTAAGGAGGCGGTCGCTTTATTTATTACACATCGCATCAATTTAATACTTGCAGATACCTAAAGTAACGATATCGGCGAAGTGATTTGTGATCGGCAGGCGTTGTAGAAAACCATGCTTTTACTTGTCTTATTTTGTACCAGAATTATTTTAGCCAACAACTATATTTTACCAGTATAAGTACTTATTGAGTACTTCAAATATTGATTGTATTTTATAGCAATATTATGTATGTATTATACGATAAACGTGTAATGAAATATATTGTTACTATTACAAAATTAACAGGTAATAAAGAATAGTTATGATCGATATTTCGAAGCACATTCATATTTGAAATACAATCCTTCCAAATATCACACGTATAAGGATATGTTGGTAACATAGTAAATATATAGTAATAAATAAAAGTTACAATACCCTGTTCACAAGATTTATGTACGGATCAATCTGGATAAGAACTAAAGTAATAAGGCGCAATGAATCCAAAGGCTTTCATAGGTTTCTTCATAGGCGAATGAAGTTCTGCCGCACAACTTTATAGTTGATACTTTACTTGCATTGATACTATACGCAATACTCTCCGACTTTATGTCTGAAATAAATAGCTGAAAGTTCTTATTGTATGTTCAATTTTAAATTCAATTTCTCTTTATACAATTTATTATTTTGAAAAAGGTAAACCTTGAAATATATATATAAACTTAACTTGTTATATTTTTACTGTTCGGTAACAGTGTACGGTAACACGGTTATTGCCGTTACTATTGAACATTTATTGAATTGTTGTGAATGTAACGTTTGAAAATAACATTTTTTTACAATTCAGACATAATAAATCTTAGACTTCAAACGATTGTTAAACAAGACCAGATAAAATTAAGTGATAATCAGAATAACTTCTTATAAATTTATAATACAGATTTATTTTATCTGTTAAATATAATAATACAAACATTACACTTATAAGTAACTTGAAAATATGTGATCTGAATACAGGCTAAAAATTTTAATGATAAAAAGACGTCATGTACATGTTTATAAGTTCAAGACTTTTAAGTGTGGCTTTCGAAAGTTAAGACATACCGTGAAATGGAGATTTAAGTTCGTAAGTACTGGGCTCATTGTGTTTTTGCTTAATCTTGTTCAACATGGAAACTTTTCCTAGGTAAGAATTCAAGGCACTAAATAGAAGGATGTCACGTTCCTAGCACTTGTCGTCAAGTTTCCTAGTGGAGCCACATCGTGTCCACAAGTTTCCACATAAACTCTACGACTTCGCAAAGTGTCTAGAAACGAACGCCGATTTTCTGATTATATATAATATGAAGTTTATTTTTAATAACATTGTATCAAAAAATATTTATTTTTGTGGCATTCATTAAGTACGCTACAATTAAGATGCGTCCGTCCATGCGATCCGTTCTTTAATAATATGTATAAAATATAAACGACGAATACTGCCTTGGTTTTTTTATATTATATGATAATCATACTCATCTTTATTAGTAATTATAAATTACAAGTAAAATTGAACAATAATTAGTTGTACAACACGTAAAAAAATTATATCAATAAGGTTACATTACAATATTACCCTTAAACAATTTATGTAATCTATATATATAGTTACAAATAATATGAGTTTCTAAGAATTCTTTATATCTATAAAACGACTTGTCGATCAACCATTTCTTTAGCTTTTACTTAAAAATATTAAAATTTGAAGAACTTCTGACATACCCATACCTATTAAGTTTCCGGACCCATAACTTGAATAGATTTTAAATATTTGTTAAATAACGATTAATTGAGAGCAATCTACTTGAAAAGCGAATGTTATACCATAGTACGTCGCTACGTTTGGAGAATTTCTTGTTTTTCGTCGCCACGTATAAAGCTACACTGAATATTAGTAAAAAGGGTAAAGTCATGATTCTGAGCTGAGAAAAATAAGGTCCCGCGGATCTCCGCGACCCTGTCATATTTTAGCAATAATACGCACGCACTGCTCGTTTTTGCATTTTAAAGAGACGTTCCCAGTCTGCACCACGACCTCAAAAGTATATATCTTACTGCAGAGACGCTTCTACTGATGAAAAATAGCAAGTTTAAACTGCGTCTACATATAGGGTTGAAGCTATGCGACTTAAAGCCAATTATGCCGACGATAGCTTTATAGTTAACTGATGTATGTGTTCGTCCCAGTTCAGATATTAATATTGATTAAGATACGCGAATTAAAATGCATCTTGCTTAAATCATTTAATTTTTATTAATAAATACTAACGAATCTCCCATATCATAGGGGAATCCAGTTATCCAATCCATCGTTAATACCATTACGATTAAGTAAATTCAAACTTTCAAAAACAATTAAAGTATCGACTAAAATATTTTTTGTACAAATGTTATGAATTTATATAAAACGTATGTAACACATCTAAAACAAATAAGACTACTATCATTCAACTTCTTTGTTTATCATATGAAGTTTTCTTTATAACAGCTTAACATATTACTAGAAAGTGTAATTATTACGCGATTTATACTTGCATATGAGCTTTTTCTCGCGTATAAAGTATGAAGCTTATTATAAAATTTTGCAGTTTTGCACAGAAACGCAATTTGGCAAGTTGAAATATTCACCCGCCTTAAGGTCGTCAGGTTTTCCGTACCAAGTTTACAAAATTCTTGTCAAAGCTGTCTTGATTATGTCATTATACAAAGGTTTTTCTCAAAAAATGTATGTTTCTACAAAAAATGTGCACAGCATTTATTTAATATATTGAATAAATTGTAATCTATATAATTACTTTTAAAACTATATAAATGTCGATTTAACTAAAAGTAACGGAAAATATCAAGAAATGTATAATGACTCACATATAATAAAAGAAAAAAAAACTGGCTTTTAAGTCTTTTAAATGTTTCAAATCATGTTATAAGAAAGTTGGAATTCATAGGCGACAAAGTGAGTTGTGGTTGTGGGTTCAGTTTGGAAAAAAATAGTTTCTTAAAATATTTTCACATTACCGACGTGAATACATAAATTGCAGCGTTTTTATATACAGCCTAAAAACGGCTGCTCATTATTAGATTTTGAATATTTTCTGGAATACTTCTAAAAATTACCATGTCAAAATAAGTCAGCGTTACCAAATGTATAAATCCTTAAAGCTCATTAGAATTTTTCAACACGTGAAAAGTTATTTTTTAACTTACATACATTAATACTAATTTCGGGCAGTCAATTTTAAATAGTGAATAATTTTCTTACAATTTTCAGGACACGGCCCAATGCGGTACTATTGTTCAAAGTTCTCACACAGGCATACAATATGCTAATTAAAACCTCAAAATTAGTGTACCTTCGCTTTACCAAAGGAATTGTGGCTTTGTAAAGGGTTGTCTTACAATATATATATATATATACATATATATAGTCCAACTAATTTTATATACACTAAAACAATTGCTTTGAATTTAATTGAAACCGCCTAATTGAGTAGTAAAACAGTTACGGTAATAGGATCCTAATCATAATAGCAAGCAGTTATTATATTTGTCAGTAGTACCTATTCTTTTACGTTGAATATAGCAAGGTATTTTAGTAGTTTCAATTGCGTGAGATTATAAATTAATATTGTTTTGTCCTCCTTCCGCCATGTTGATCATATTAAAGCAGTAACGATTATTTTCTGCAACTGAGCTACAAGGTTAACAAAATAACTAAAAGCTAACAAAATTTTATATACTGTCTTATTGTGGATTTCTTTTCGCTATAGTTCTAATATAATTATATTGCTAATTTATTATTTCATTCTCCACACTCTGCTGACTTAAAGATAATGCATCGTAGATAGCGGGTACGCCAAAGCCGTTCTCGTTATAAACGAATTATATAAAAAATTGCCTTTACTTGAATCTACAATTACTCATCACAATCAGCCTAAAGAGATGATATTTTATATATTATACATAAGTAAAAGAAGTTTAGGTCAGTACTACTCGTCAGTTACATATAAATCTGTTAGTGTAAACTAAGTCAACAAGTTTGAGTGGAAATCCAGTAAAAAAACAGTTGGTTTAAATTTGAGTATTACACAACATATCCTGGTAATACGCGATATTTTATAACAATTTTATTCCATTCTCTTTATATTCGAATTTTCAGGCGTTGAAGTTCAAACATAACAGTAACATTATTTTTTACGCTCTTGTAAATAGAGTATTGTAACAATTTGTAGGCTTCATTTTATTAATATTTTCATCTCGCAAATAGAAGACTAAAGATAATTGAAAATGTGGAAAACGGAAAGTAATTAAGGAAATAAACAGAGTGTTTGGTAGTATAAATGAAATATATATTATATTTTTAACAGTTTTAAAAGTGTTAGCTTAACGGTCAGAGTGCTTAGACGGTATCCAAGAGGCACGGGTTCGAATCCCACTGCGTTCAAATTCTTATACATTTTCTAAAAATGTTTTTTCTAGATATTATGTTGTCTATTTTTTATTAATCAGCATATAGCTGGTTGAAAAGGTACCATTTTTGAAGGCCAATATAAAAATACAAATATTTCTTATGAATACATTACAAAGATATGAATGAATATATAAACATTCTTAAAAGATTTTTAGGTTTAGTTTTCATATATTAGGATAGTAAGTAATTCATTCATAGCACGTTATTATGTAACTAATTTTATAAGGCTTTTATGTAAAGAATATTACATTCGCACAGTGAATGTTAAATAAATTATAATTTATTCGAAAAGCCTGACCTTTCTACTTTTTACCTTTATAACACATAAATTTAAATAAAGTCTATGTAAAAAAGTATCATACGTCATTAAAGAGAATGTTAGGCCAAATTTTAACAAAATATACTCGTTGATTTCGATTAAGCTGGGGGCACCTATAGTCAAAAACTTCACTCTTGCTGGGAAAAATCCTTTTATAGAACTGGTATTATGAAGACGGTGGATGAAAGGAGTAAATGGTGCGAAATAATCTGAGCTCTTAGTTCTACGTAGCTGAAAACGAATTTATTGCTCCTCGATACTCATAGCGACCCATTTTATTGACACCTTAATACCGCACCGAATACCGGCACAGCTATAGCGCGTGCGTTCCCTCATACTTTTCTATTTAATACTGGCTTCTATGTGAGAAATTGTGCGCATTTATTCCCTTAATACGTAATAAAAACACTAGCTGGTACTTATTATCGAACAACATCTACTTAAAGTTTTAAAATTAATTACCGTAAATGTGATTCGAATAGGTATATCTATGTATACTTTGCAATACAGAAAACAAAATGTTATACATAGTCACGCCTAAAAATTTTACTTATCGATATGTAAAAAATTAAGCAAAAGCAAAGTTTAAGCTAGAATATTTATTGCAACTTAATAAAAAAATATTTAATTAATCATAAGAACTAAGGTTTAATTTAAAAATAAGGTTGCGGAACTATAAAACTAAAATACGTAAGCATTATGGTATTTATATGGAAGCTAAAATAATATGACTTTTCTACAGAGGCAGTTGCGTACAGCGAAGAATTGAAAAAAAATTTTGTCGACTGGGCTCCCGACTCAATCGAAGCCCAGAAAAAGTCATCAAAAAGTCGCCCTGTTGTTACAACTGGCACGTAAAGCTGAACAAACTTTTATGCATTCAGTCGGCACCGGTTAGGAATTAACTACATGTACACTTTACACAAATTTTCATTTCTCTACCAACAGCATAGATTGATATATGCGTCTATATCAATCTATGCATATATATCAATCTATGCGTCTATATCAAATCTATGCATATATAGTCAATCTATGCAGTTACTATGCAGTTACTATGCAGTTTAAATGTAAAATCATAAACGGGTATTTCTCTCTCATCAGTTATATAGGTATTTTGCATACGGATTATATTTTAACATAATATATAGTACACTTTTTAAATATAAGCTATATTACATTATGTTTTGTCTCCACGATTCACATCACATCAGAATATATTTTTTACGTACGTGAAAATTTCTGTGATAATATTCAATATAAAGGCTTAAAATTATTCAAGCGTTTAGCTATCGATGGCAAAACATATCAATCGTTAGTAGGGTATATCCAGGCGAGCGATTTTCCATTCCGTTGAATATATTTTAAGGTAGCTGAAAATACGGACGGTGCTGTGTACTAAGCTACTCTCACTGAAGCAAAGTTATAAGTTAAATATAAATGTTTTTATTTATGTCTTTTATATTTTTAGTTTTTGTTAAAACTTTATAGTAATATACGAGTTCAATTCAATTTGAATTCACGAGATTCAATTTTGATAAGATGTTAGTGTTATTTTTCTTTATGCTAAAATACACTTGTTAAATCATTCGTTGGCTCATGAAATGTCATGTTATTAATTATTTATGTTGTTTTTATATTAATAACTAGCGATCCGCTCCCGGGTTCACCCGCGTAAATTATAGCGTTAAGTTTAGTATTTTTGGCGGCCTAAAACAATGACATTCCTGAAAGATCTTAAAAAAATGAGAGAGGCATTTGTTCGTCCCGAGACCCTCAAGTATCTCTGCAAAATTTCATCACAATCGGTTAAGCGGTATGGCCGTGATGATCTCACAGACAGACAGATATGTATATCAGACAGATATACAGAGTTACTTTAAATTTTATAATAACAGTAATTAAGTAACTATACTTAATTACAATTTTCAGTATGGATGTAATAAGAACTTACCAAGAAAATCTTCATAATCTCTAATTATGTACCTTTCTACCCTATAAAACAATTTTATTTAAATTTAGTAGTTAAATATACACTTTCTCATATTAGATTTATATTATTTTAAATTTAATATCAACAAATTTTCGAGCGTCCTTTCTTTAGATCACGCCAAAATCATTTGTTTCTTTTTTTTAAATTATAAAAGTATGACTACAGTAACTCATTCAGCCAGCATTATATTCTATAAAATATAAATTATTTTTTTCTTTAAAAATATTTAATAGTGTAGTGTTATATAATATTATTAAATTAATTTATAAAAACTTATTATATACCTACGTATTTCATATATGGTATGTATCGATACAATGAGTCATACACATACTGAACCTTGATTATGCACTTGTAATTTTAACAGCGATGTACAATAAAAGCGAGTGATTTTTTTACTATGTTAAACTAAGTAACTGACTTTTTGATAAAATATAATTGATGTATTTTCAATTTAAACCTTTTCACCCTATCATCAACCTAATATTAGCATGGCTACTGTGTCCTATTATTATCAGTTGCTTCATTGTTATAACTTTTGTTACTGGTGAATTCAAATTAACTTTTGAATTGAATTCATTAAATATAAATTAACAATTAGGACCTTCAACTTTTGAGATTACAATATGAGAATAAGCTTTATTCAAATATACAATCCCACTTAACTTGTCTACAACATTTGTGATTTCTGATGTTCTAGACATTATAATACAGAATGTTACTTAATAATGTAATAAGTAAATACGGGTGCGATAAACACGATGGTTGTGGGTTCAATCTCTACCCGGGGGAACGGTTATATTTTAATTTTCGTTCGCTTGCTCTGATGTGGGAAAGAGTAGCGGTTACTTTCATCACCTAATGCACGATGTCTCAAATTCTGTAGAAAGACGCAGTGTATCGACACTAGATAATCTATGCCTACCTTGTTATGCGTAAATCTGTTTTTGTTACCAAAATTCAATATATAACGTTTTTTTTTTTAATCTACGAGCTTGCACTTCACTGAATCCAAAATTTATTCAATAAATGATATTAATAGAAGATTAAATGTTTACATATATTACAAATATATATACAGCTAAGGGTTTCATTAAGGAAAAAATATTGTAAACGGAAAATATTCCAATTTAATATTTTGTCAGAGGTCTTTAATTAGAAGGTTTATTGTAATTAACCAACATTTCCGTTACACTTTAAATTTAACCCGAGGTTAGTTTGTTTGGGCTTCTTTTATCTTTTGGCTGGGAAAGCGTAAAATTAACGTTCTGTGTATTTGTTATAATGTACTTTATTCGGGAGGCAAGGGTTAGAAAGCGGCAAACGTTTCATTATTCTAATGTTTGTGGTGGGCGGCGTCTAGCTAGGCCAGGTGTTGCGAAGTAAATGTAAATATTTTATTGTGGAGGCACAAACAACGCCGGAGAGATCAATAAAATTTGTTTGTTCTGTAAAATGCTCTCCGTTGTCTGGTTTATAGATTGTGTACATGAATTATTCAAATATTCGAATGGAAAATACCTTGCCAGTCCATTTGTTTTAATGTCCTGCCTGATGAAATGTGCCATTTATGATTTTTTATACAATACAATGAGTTTGTTTTTAAAAATTTGCGATATTTTACTTATTGCTAATTATTTATCATTTACTTTGAATAGATTTGTGTATTTCACAACTTTAGCTTCGAAATATTTGCGTAATTTTATAATTACGCAAATATTTTTTGCGTAATTATAAAATTACAATTATAATTATGAAATAAAATTATTTTTTACAAAAAGTTAAAACGTATAACATAAATAAATTAAAATTACTAAATAATAAAATTATAATGATATGTATAAAACTATTTCTAAAACTTAATTTGCATTGCCATTTATGTTTGATAAAAATATTAATTCCTCGCCTTATCTTGCGTCGAAACGATGTGTAATTATGTTATCATGTACTTAATTTTTGAATGCTTGATATACACTAATGGTTGTATTTTTTAATTAAAAGTAACTGACCCGCCCAACTTCATACTGCCTCAGAATTAAATAATCTTTACAAATTTCTGCTACCCAAAGATTATTCTACGAACAATCATTTGGCAAGATAGAATGTTATTTATTTATTAAATATTTTTAACAATTTCATAAGTGTGTGAATAACACTTTAAAATGTAAAAAATATGAAATAAATTAAATAATCTGTCAAAATTTAATAATAATGAATAGAAAGCCACAAAAACATTGCGCAAGGACATTTTCTACGTATAAATACATAAACATATCATAATCATGATGATTGGTTGGGACAGGACAGGAAAACCTGATTCCACAAACATCCAACCAATTGACTTATATTTCACAGATAACTGGTCCTACTTTTAATTGTAAATAGTAGGATGAAATCCAGTGGATAGGATATCCATGAAATCAAAAACTCATAGTAAAAAGGAATAGCTGACTACGTCATCCTGGTTTATAATTGTCAACGGATAATGAAAAGAACTATCCCGGAACCCGATGTCATTTCCTTAATCGTTGCAGATTTTCTTAGAAACATAATAAATATTTATGTAAATGACTAGCCAAACTATTGTGTTCATTATACATTATAATACGTTATATCATGCGGCCGAAATTTTACTTAAGTTTATACGAAAAAATTAAATAGTTTTTTTACTACTATCCGTGCAATCTCCGCCCGAATTAACAAAAGCATGTATGTTTAATTCTTTTCAAGAATTTATTTACAAGACTAAATAAGCTTAATTGATTAATTCTGTATTTATGCACAGACATGACAAATATCAATATTGAGTTCTCATCGAAATGTAAAAAAATATTTACAATTCATTTAAATTTATTCGCCCTTATTAGATAATAACGAAATATACAATAGCATCATTCAGTAGTTATATACATCAGTAGGTATATATGTACTAAGTCTGGCTATAAATTCTGGTACAATTAATCATTTAAAAAATATTACTTTTGAATTTGGAATCTGTCATTTTTATATGATTGTTCATAGTGTTTTCTTATTTTATGAATATAGATAAAATGGATTGGGGTGATAAATATAACCGCAAAGAATAAAGTAGGTATGATGCCAAATACAATTTTTAAAATCCTCCATAAGCTTGGTATTAGTCAAATATTTGTTTACTGGGTTATTGATAGGTACAATGAATCCTCGTATGTGTGTGACAGAAAAAGATCTGGCCGTTCAGATAGTGTTCGTACGAAAAAGGCGATTAAAGCAGTAAGGGAAGAAATTCTGTTCGAAAGCAAAAGATTTTATCTCGAGAAGTAACGATGAACCATGTTAAGTTCATGGTTCACCAAGGTCATGTTCTAGAACCACGTCGCGTATTTTAAAATATGACTTAGGATTTGCAGCCTATAAGAGAGAGAAAAAAAGAATAGGGTGATAATTTTAAAACAACTACTTAAGCGGTACGCAAAGGGAGGTCACAGAAGACTTTGTTTTACGGATGAGGCATTTTTTACAATTGAGCAATATTTTAATAAATAAAAAGACCGCAACTATGCACAAAGCTCTAAAAAGCTTCCAAATTAGTCAACAGAGTACAACGTGGGCCCTATGCGACTCCTGTGTGCGCGATGCGACTATGTGATGTTTTGGGTTGAGTATGAAGGAGTGACTAAGCCATATTTTTGTGAAAAAGGTATCAAAACCTCGGCACAAGTGTATCAAGATACCATTCTTGAGAAGGTAGTTAAGTCCCTTACCAAAACCAGTTTCATTAACCTTTCAGCAAGACTCAGCGCCTGGTCATAAAGCACGAGCTACCCAATCTTGGTTAGAAACGAACATTCCGGACTTCATCAGAGCTGAGGACTGGCCATCATCTAGTCCTGATCTGAATCCACTAGGTTAAGATTTATAGTCAGTTTTAGAGAGTTAGGCTTGCTTGAAAGGCCATGATAATTTGGAGTCTCTAAAATAATTTATACGATTGGAGGAGTATATTGCCGCCAATAGAGACCTTTATATGTTTTTAATGGTTTTATATTATTGTATTAAACTAATACACTATAGTAGTAATTAGTGTAACGTACAATAAAAAAATGTCCATCTAAGATATTTACATTCCATTTTTGTTCTATTATAAGTTGTAAATATAAAATAAAATTACCTTATATTTTTTTTACAGTACATGAAATACTTGTGTCTTGCACAAAATAACTAATGTGTATAAATTACACTTGGATATAATCACTATGGTATAAACTGTGTGAACAATAATTATATTAAGTTCTGTGTTAATCTAGAACTACGACGTAAATATAAAAACTTAATCTAACTGAGAAAAGCACCGTCTTTCAAAGTTTTGTAGCCAGTCGTTTTTTAGTTATAAAAACTCCTATTTCATCACAATCTAATTAAAGTGTTTGTAAGAAACTCTGTAGATGTCGATTCAGATCCGCCCGAAAACTTGTAAGTAGGGAATAAGGGACCCTTGCTAAAACAGTAACACAATTTTACCTTTACTTTTATAAAACTTTCCAGAGAAATGAAGAATTAGTTTATTTTATATTGTATATTGAAAAATTCTGTAAATGTAAAATTTAAATATTTAATAAAATAAATATAATTTAGTTGTTTGCAAATATCCTAAATATATCGTATCTACATTTTTAGACGCATCTTTATTTGTATAAATTATAAAATAATTACTTAAATATATCAATAAGGTTCGCTGCATTTTCATAAAGCAACAAAATTCCTAGAAAAACTAAAAAAAATGGCAGAAAATAGTATGTTAATCCAAAGACACTCTTCAAATAACATTTCATGACAATCGGTTCAGCGGTTTGGCCGTGATTGCGTCACAGACGGACAGACAGTCACTTTCGCATTTGTAATGTGAATTATTTGATCATATTATAAGCACAGCGACCGTGCTGTGTAAAACGGACTAGCTATAGTCATAGTCAAAGTCTAATAATTTTATTCAAAATAAGAAGTTACATGCTTAATTTTTTGAACATCAAACAATATCAGTTGAGTTCTTTAATTTGGCGCTTATGGTCAAACAATTTACCATTTTCTCACTCATTTAAAATATACTTTTCTAAAATATACCTGCCAAAATAGACAGACGTTCATACCTACGATACGATATAAACATGCTTTTTCTTCTCAAAAACTTCATAAAGTTAAAAACGGTCTCTTTGATAAAACGAAAAAACTTTTTACCTTTAGACTTTTCCCTTGAGAAGGAACAAGACATTAAAAGCTAGAATAAATAACTTTGGCATCTTGTCTCTAAAAACGAGCGTTTTTACGTTTCAATTATAGTTTTGCTTACTTCTTATCTTACTGTTATTTTATTATAGTACTACAGAATGTAAATTTTCTTTGCAAATATTTTATAGACGGTTTAAAATTATCTCACTAGTAATAATTTGAAAAACAATTTATTTTGTCTTTACATACTATATTTAACGTAAAACGCACTCCTGCTCGATAAGCCTACGACCTGAAGAAGGTTGCCGGGTTTGCATGAATGCGAAAAGCGAAGGACCGGGACCTCCGGCGCACCCTGGGGAAGACCAGCAGTGGACAAGAAGAGGCTGAATTGATTGATACAATATTTATTTTGATAGTATATTATAATTTACCCGATTATTGTGTCATAGTATTCTAAAGATACATTAATAATATGCATACCAACTCGTATACAAAATTGTTTACTATGAAATAATGTACATATTTTAAACTATTTTTACAGCTATGTAGGTATATACGTAGCTATATTTATAATAATGTTAACAAATTTACATTCTTATGAAACTTGAAATTAAAGACTTGTCATTCTTAATTATATCAAATAATCGATATCAACAGTAGTCATAATTAGGATCTACCGATCTCTTTATTTTGTGTTATTATTTGTATGTGTACTTAGTTATCTGAAATTTTACTGTTTTCAATTTAAAATGTTGTACTTCAAGCACATTCCAGTGTAGCAAAGTGTAATCTCGATAAAAAACTTAGCTACACAATTAATTAGACTAAAGCATTTTTGAAAATTAATTTTCGGCTTCGCTGAGCAAGTCCGCCCCAATGATGCTGCATTATGCATTTCACTAACGAACGCGTATTCCGAGAACTACGTACAGGAATTTTGAATTCTGAATATAAAACGAAGAAATCGTTTTTAACTTTACTTAAGCAGCTATTAGAAAATATCATCTACTAAATTGTCATCTACTATATATTTGTAATATTAAAATAACCACTTTCTTCCTTCTTCCTGATTGTTCTGGCTACTGATAAAAAAATATTTGAAAAATTTTTTTTATCTAAAAACTATTTAAAAAAAATAAGTATATTTTTTAATAGTTTTTTATTGGCGCTGGGAAATTTATTTTATGTAGATCCGTGTAAAATAAAGACTGACTGACAGCGCTTTTAGACTAAAAAGTAAGTAAGTTCGATATATTCCACTAGACCCTCTCCACCTATATGAAACGCCGCAAAGATTCGTTCGCGCATACAACTACGACGGCCTCGTCCACCTATTTCGGACCACAGTCATCTTTAGGGTGCCCTTCTGTTTCTTATACAGCATCCACAGCCAATTAGTTGCTGGAGGATCACCTCTTGCAGTAATTTTTTCATCCCCTATCCTACGAATGCACATCGTGTCTGTATTTGCTGGACTTGTGAATCTGCTCCGCGGCCTTCTTGAGTACCAATCGCAAAAATGGCCATCGAAGACCAGTTCTCACTATTCAACACAGTCCCGCATTAGATAACAAGAGATCGCTAGCCAGGTCATCAAAGCGTGACGTTGCGGTTAGCTTTGCTTGTATTAGAAGTTAAAAAAATTAGTTAAATATATTTTCTTATGAATAAACAATATTTAGACGTTACAATAATGTGTACAAATCTTTTCTTATTGCTGACATCGCTTTTTAAAGTAAAGGATGTCGACAATCCCGTTAGAAATTGGATCATTCTTTATATATTCAATTTGTTTGTTATCTAGTATTGAAGAAGCCACTACAAAATGATCATGGGGCCTTTGTAGGTTTCTATCTTTGTACTGAGTACTTGCTGTGTTATTGTGGATCTTATGGAAATATTACAATTATTTAAATATATATTAAGTAAATTTACATAGCTACAAAAATAATAATAATATTATTATAGACATAATGTAATAAGAGTGTAAAAATGTATATGTAAAATACAAAATTTCCTACAAGATTGGTGTCATTTATACGTTTTTTGACCACCTAAACGGATTGAGTGGCAGTCTCGTGCGATTTTGTTTACAATATAACACCAAGTGCTAGACATAGGCCTCCCTTAAAAATTGCCTGCCGACTGAGCGTTGTCCAGTCCGTGGTAGGCACTCGCAAGCCTTTGTTAATTGCAATTAATAATTCTTTTATATTTCTAAGCTCTATATTGTTTGGTAAAGGCATTTTTAAAAATGATTAATATGATAATCTGACCGTTAAAGATTTATTGATAAGCATTTACTCTAATTTAAATAATAATTTGATACATTTACATTCAAAACCAGTTTTAGGCACTTTAAGAATGTTTCACTGCATGTGACAATTGTAACTTTCATAGAAATATTTATATTTTATACACAAACCTTTTTGTCTATATAAACTAAGTAAAGTACTAAACTAAGTAAGTAAAAATACCAAATATGGAATACAGAGTGGTTTTATAATCTGTCTTCCATATTTGGTATTTGAACTAATCTCATACAATATTCGTGATATATTTCATTATTTCATAAGAATTCATGGTAATTATTCCTATTATGTCAGCAGTTACTTTATACTTTATTTATAATTAGTAAAAAATATACAATTTAGAAATCGAACAAATCTTATTTCTAACATAACTTTTCATAATTATATTATCAACAAAATTATGCCAATCATTTTTGTTCGTATATACAAATTTAATCAAGATAATTATTTAAGAGCTGTCCGAGTTTAAGAAAACAGAAAAGTTATTTGTCGGAAAGCCCCAATTAAGGGCAAAGCTTTCTGGACTTAATCCAATAAACCTACTCATTTAGTGAACGGAATGAAAGGTAAATAATTTTAGGGCGAGCGCTGAATTGCGCGACAGAATTTCGTTCTAAATGAAGGGTTACACAAAACATAAAATGTATTTGCCTGTTTACCTCAATTAGATACACAATGCAAAGCGGAATCCAATGTATGATAAAATGTGCGGGATTCAAAAGTTATTACTGTGAATTTAGTTCTGGCATTGTTCTCCAATTTTGTAATTTTGTGTGTATGTTTTCAACTTACTAATGAAATGGCTTATAAAGCTATCTAGAGCTATACTAGATACAAAATTATCTTTAATACATTTTATACATTTTTAAGTCTTTCGTTATAATAATGATCATTAAAAGTGTAAAAAGTTGCCTTAGCCTTCTTTTCTAAAGTCGTAAAAAAATTAAAAGCCGTAAAAATTTGCATATTTTTTCGAAAATATTAATTTCAAATTAAATTTGGATATGAAAATTTTACACAGTACAATACACTTACTAATGCAGTGTAACGTTAAGAATAACACACTTCACCGCTGCATTCAATCATCTCACACGCGCTATATAGTTTATTGGCTTATGACCATTAAACTGATATATAGTAATGTTTCCAAACTACTGTTTGACAATAGGGTGCAACAATTCAAAGAAATATACTTAAATATTTATGCGAGTTATCATAAATTGTGTAATAAAGATGTGAATATCACGCTATTTATGACTTTTGATTGTGAAATTTGATATGTAATTGACGTAAATATAATTCATTTTTTTCTTCAATGATCAACATTTAAATATTAAAGGCAAAGCTTTCTGGACTTAATTCAATAAACCTACTCATTTAGTGAACGGAATGAAAGGTAAATATTTTTTTGTGTGTAATATTATTTTTATTTTTTGTTCTGGAAATAAACATTTTCAAAGTGTTATTCACACATTTAGGGTATGAAAGCATTTATTCTCTTGCCAAACGATTGGAATTAGAAATATTTTTTGGGTAGCAGAAATTTGTAAAAATGTCTTCAAAGAATATAAGAATTTCGACGTAGCCGGACGTAGAACGCATGGCTTAGCGGTCAAAGCGCTTAGACGGTTGCTATGAGAATTCTGCAACGTTCAAATTTTTATCCGTTTTCTAAAAATGGTTGTAAGACTCATTTTTTATTCTTATTGTTGTGTAAAGTTATTTAGAAAAAGTTTTTCCTAATATTTAGAACTTCTTATTTAAATTTATAAAGATGTTATGGATATATTTAGTTCTTCAAATATAAGAAACTCTTAAAGAAATCTTAGGGTTAGGGTAATAAATCACACGAATAGGTCGGTTCTGTAAGACAAAAAAGTGTTAATGGCAATATTGGCAATGAGGTTGCTGTGGCGAAATTGTGACATTCAATTTATACTCGGTGGACGTCAGTTCGAATTGCAATTTTAATTATTATATTTAAAAAAATCCTTTTATTGTTACAGTTTGCAAAAGTTCAGAGAAATGATGATTAGTGGACGTAAAAATAGTATCAATGCTATAGCTTTTTAAATTTAATCTGGTAAATAAATAAAGTTGGTATACAACTTAAATATTGATGCCAAATTGTTTATTTAAAATAGCACAATGCTACAGTTTTAACACCATACTTGAATTTACTTTAATTTTATTGAATCTTATTGAAATATGAAAATATTTTTTGTTATTGTAATATGTACAAAATATAAGTATGTATTTAACATCGAAATATATAGATTTAGTTCAGATTATGGAATGGGATAAGTTAACTCATATGAAATATAAGCTGTACTGATTCTTTTGGTTAAACTATATTATTACTAATATAAATTGTGTAAATAGTTATTCAATTACAAACTTATAAAGGAATTAGTTGATGAGACAATAGGTTCTATTAATATATTATCTTAGTACAATAAGCTATTATAACTATACTAAATACTGATATATAAAGTTATTCAGTAGTATACGAAGTGCTTTACGTAGCGACCACCCAACGCGTTTCCTTCTTACATTTATTTATAGCGGGAGACAGTGCAGCTCTATACACACTAAGCGTTCGTTTCGCAAATTGCTACTTTTGTTTTTTGTTTCAATAAGACAGACAATAGTGAATTTGCAATAATACCTAAATATATTATATTAACTATCGAATCAACATAAATATTCATATAACTTATTATGAATTTAAGGCAAAAATCGATCCTGTGACTGTGGCTTTCGATTTAAGAATTTGTTTTTTTTTTCTATACCTTTGATCTAGCTCTTCTACATACTGGTTTGATAATTTTAATATATATGTTCAATTTGAGCGTATACAATTACGCTTTGAGAGCTTTCAAAACATCTTAACATTTACCTTGAAAATAAATAAACAATTTTTCAATTTCCCCATATTATCTTTTCAGAATTGGGCTCATACTCGTGCGAGTAAACGTCGGCTACAAACGCAAGTAATTAAAATGAATATGTATTCCATTATCCAGGATCCAGTTTACTTCAAACACCGTGTGATGTAAGTAATGCATTGTGGAGCGAGGCTCGGCTAATAAGATTAAAAGTGTCTAGAACCACAATAAAATTAAGTAAGCACAAAGCGGAATGAGGTACGTGAATGTGTAATGACTATCTGCCAGATGTTCGCGTTTCTGGAACCAGTATACGCGTTCTCGCGTATATAATTTTAGGTAGGCTTAATTATTAAACGAAGGTTCACAAGGAAACGTTAAAAATACAATTTTATATGAACTCCGAGTTCGGAAACGATTACTTTCCAGTAATAATATATGAGCTCTTTTTTAAAAACAATTAATTTTATAAGTCAAGGAAATATATATAGAAATTTTCAGTAGGTACATATTACGTCGCAGCCAGGGTTCATGGAAGATTGTAGTCCCCGTGGCCCTGGCCAGTGGTAGTGGAGGAGGTGCAGCGTGAGGTTTTGGTGGGTAAACGGACGGCCCATATCTGCCGGTCCGGAGTCCCACATAACCGCGTCCGAGTCCCCAATCGGGCGGGTATTAATATAAGGTTCTCATTACGTCAATATAACCCCATATTTTAAAGATTTACATTATTAGAAATTCATAGAAATTTGTAATTTGATCTTTTGATACTTGTTGTATGCATGCTTTAGTATATTAATGGATTTTAATTCCAGATACAACAAATTGCCGTTGCAGTGATTTTTTTTATTGTAAAGTTGAAATTGTCCATTGTGTCCAATTTTAATTACGTACGCTTTCATGTGCGATCGCTACGTTCGCATTATTCAAATTAACGACGGAGTAGCCATTCAATAATGCAAAAGGTGGTAAAACAATAATGCCATGGCTACATAGGCAGGTAATTTATACAGTGTACGCGATTTAAAAACATAATAAATGTGCAGTACGCCTTTAGTTGTAAAAGCTAGCTTTATATCCGAGATAATTTTTGGACCTACTATCGCGAAAATGTAAGTCATCACAAATGAGACTAGACTTAACGGAAAGGCTAAAATGTTTGTTATAATAATCTAGTAATATTAGTTACAGTATAACATCAAGTTGATTCTTTCAATATAAAGCGTATGGTAAATCAAACGGGCTAGCATCTATTTAATTATTACACAATAAAAATACAAAAAATATACAATATAATAAACTTAAAACTTGATCCATATTTGAGGTAAATACTGCATGCAACTCTGGAATGAGATTTCAAGAACATATATTTTTGAAATAATCTACTAAAGTGTTAGTTGCCTACAAGAGTCTTAGAAACCAAGAATCAAGCTAGGTGAATATACAATATATCAATTTTGTTTTATCGTTATATTATTTTAAAGTATTTAAATGATATAAATATCTCGGTGTTACCGTAATTTGCACTAAAATAAATTTACTAATAACTTTAAAAATATGACTTATATGATATGTGATTATATTTCTGATTATTTAAAATTTCATAACAGCACATCTCATCATAAAAGTATTTTTTTTTATATTAAATAAACTAAATTCTATCGATATTAAATTATTCGTATTTTTAAATGTTATAACAATACGTATCATGTAAATACAAGTCGACGTAATGTAATAAGCTTACCTTCTTTTAAAATCCCAATTCGTTATTTTTTCAGTGAGTTGGAAAACGTGTTTCACATCATCATTTTTATTCTAATACTATAAAGAGAGTAGATATATCTTATTTATTCGAAGAAAATAAATATATTTTAACATAGCGAACTTTAAGGAAATAAATCATATTAAAACCCTTCAAATAACATTTTATTAAAATAAATTTCTTCTTCTGTTGTTACGTATCAAACATAAACAGAGGAAACGGATGACGTCATTTTTAAAATTGGGGCGTGGCTGACTAGTATTATACTTACAGTCGTGATGGGTTTGATTTCTCTCAACGAAATATTTAAACATTAAACTAATTCCGACAATTATATATACACAAAATTATTCCATTGCTGAGTGACTTAAAGGGACGCACAGCCCAACGTATGTAATGCGTGTATAATGAAATTTTCTGAAATCTTCCATGTACGTTTTTTAGGAGTGTAAAGGATCATTAAGAGAGAATTTCCCATCCCATTAAAGGGGTGTACTACTCGTCAACACATATGTAAAACTCTTCAGGTATGAACTAAGGGCAGTCACTTAGTTAATAACTGAAAACGTTTTCAGCCCAACGCACAGCCGAAATTACTGTGCGTAAGATGGAATTTGCTTTATAAGTAGATTTTTGGTAGATACCTATATTCATACTACATTTTTTCAGGATGTTCAACGTATTTGTTTCTAGACTGTTTTAAATATATTTTAGTTATTTCTATTAAAATCCATAATGGATTACCACTAGCCATTAGTCTATGAGAATGAAAATAATAATGGCATTTACTATATATTATTTTAATATTATGTTCAATTTAATAAAATCATGTCAATATGTCAGGTTTAATCTCATCACTATGCTATAAAGTGAAACTATTTATTGGTAATTAATTCCAGTTATTCAAACTTTGTTTTAACAGTTATATAAAGTTTGTAGCGTAGAACCATATATAATAAATTCCTAACAGCGCAAGCTACGATATGTATACATATAAAACTTTTTGTACCATTGTATTTCTACTGTCATTTTTATCTACTTGATACTTTTGTAAGACTATTTAGAAATGGGATACTCTACAGACACAAGAATAATTAAAGCTTAATATGCCTTGAACACGTTCCTTTTGAAACATTCACTATCCACAGATCGGATAGATGTGCATATATATGGAGTATTAAAGACAGTTTATCTGTATTTTCAGTGTGGGTGGCTCTTGTAACTTTCTATAAAACGTTTGTTTGCATATAACGCATTACATACAATGTTTAGAAAAACATATATCAGTTATCAATGAGGATCAGAAAACGACAATAAAGTTGAAATTGGCATAATGCGTTTTCGTCTCTTGTTAATATTTTATAATGTTTCTGTTTAAATTGTCTAGATTGGATATAATGTGATATTTTGCAAAGAAATCAAAACTGTTGTTTCCTGCTGTACAAATAAAATGAAGACAATAGTCCTTGTGCTCAGTTATGCACACATTCAGGTCACCATGTATATGCGAGCTAAGAACATATTAGCGGGGACTTCAAACCAATCAAGAACACAGGCCCGTTCGCGTTCACGTTACGGGTGTACGATGTTGGTAATTTATTAGCGTTTATTCCTATATGGCAATCTGTAGGAATGCCGACCTATTACGCAGACTCCGTCGAGATCGCTCATCCAGTGAGCTGCGGGAGTAGGGACGCGACGGTCGCTCCAGACGTTCTGAAAACGCTTCCGGAACTATATCGCCAGGATATCGTTGGCCGTGTCGTTAAATACGAAAGTGCGTTTCGAACTAAAGTTTCACGTTATTTTTGGCTTACATTTAAAACGTTTACTGTGATCTGGTGGCATTATGGAATTTAGCTCCAAATTTAAACACCTAAGGAAAGTGGTAAGTTACATATTTTTATAATTTTAAAGTGACCAATGAAGAAGTGAGAAAAGAAAGTTTATATTATTTTATTTGTATTTTTTTTTAAATTAATTATCTGCTATTTTATTAAATAAATGATATAACTGTGCATGTGTCTTTAAAAATAAATGTAGTTTCAATATTGAATTTCAGAATTAAAAGGAATATTTTAAAAATGTAAAACAATTAAGTGTGTCTTGTATTAAAAGAATATTGTACTGTTATTATAAGATATTATCTACTATTAGAAAACCTGCTTTTTAATTTATTCATTATATCATATCAAGTTTTATTTACTTGCCTTGTTTAACTCCTCGCAATAAGCTCCAATCCATAATTCTCAGCGAGCCGTTTGTAGATATTTCAAATTCGACAAGCCCGTCGTTCAGCACTTCTCGGCGGTCGTTTATCTCTCGAGAAGGATAAGCACCATTTGTTAGATTCAAGCGAAAATACCACGACGATATTTTATTAAACTTTTCATGTTTACAAACCCTTTTTTTCTTGCGTTTTGCTTTTATGTAATTGAGAAATCAAAGAAATGTATTTAAAAAGGAAAAAGATTTAAGGTCAGATTTAAAGGTATTCAATTAAAGTGGATTAGCAGTCCAATAAGATGTCTTGTTTGTAAAAGTACTTGTTAAACAGTCCTAAGCACTCATGCGAATCAAGGTAGAATTTTTTCGCACGAATGCCACCTGCGCTTGCAGAACAGAGGGTTCATCTTTCATTACTTAAATATATATTGTCCTTTCGACTTCTATAGATATTTATTTTTATATCCTCCATATTTACCGTACTTTATATTTCCTTTAATCGTAATATCATGATGTATTTATTGACTTCAAGTAATTAAAAATGAATTTAAATCCCGCTTAATAACTATATATAGCTGTTTCTCCACACTACACCGGATAAAAAATATACTATAGCAATACTGCGTTTACTTACAGCAAATGAACAATTTAAATATTTATTACCTACTTCTAAAATTTACTGAAGCTCTACGTAGCATTCGTACGTAGAAACAAGTCTTTGTGCAATCTTAAGTTTGTTATATAGCGTTTCACAGACCCTTATTTGACGAAGGTCAACCCTTCAACTTTGCTCATGTTATATGATGGATAGTTTGTTGTTACATTTAATAAATATTTTTATGTCTAACAAACAAAAGGGTACTAATCTAACTAGAATCGAATACTGTTCTAGCAATATCAAAGTGCCATTCGTGTATATTTCTTAATTTTACAATATAAATCTATAATAATACACACAGACAATTGTATTTTATAATTGTTTAACACTAATTTGATAAATCAATTCGTTGCTTTATTGTAATCATTGTTATCTAAACGAAACATGAATTAACTATGAACTAACAATATTGTGAACTGTGTTATCAATTGTTTTAGAATTAAAAAAAACTCGTACAACTCTTGGTATATAAGTTGTACAAAATATAAGTTGAACATTATAATTACGTCACAACTGAAACTTCAGATTAGAAATTTGCACTGAATATATTAGCTAGAAATATTTTTTTTTATAATATTGCAATTTATTAAGAATATTTTATTATTAATGCTCTAATGATAAATTTATAGTAAATGTTTATATTAAAATATATTTCTGACTATTGGTCTAGAATAAATAAATGAATCTTGCCTAGCATATGAATCTGACTCGAAATTGACCTGGTTAGTTCTTGAAGCTTGCGTTCAGAAATAATTGTAATTAAAATATTTTAGGAGAAAATTTCTTAGATTTATTAAATAAAATGTTAGTATCTATTTAGCTGGTATTAACACATTTTAAAAAAATATTTTAAAATAAACTCATAATTATAGTGATTGACGGTCCGACCTCATTAAGCTTTAGATTTAAAGCTCATTAAAATATTTTTTGCACATGTCACCGAAATATGTATAATTATGAATAAAAATATAAAAAGTAAAGCAAATTAGACAAAATAAATAATGTAAATAGGCAAAGAAAGCAGAGAAAAAATTATTTTACAGCAGTGATGTGTGCGTACACATCATCAAGTAAGTATATATTATATACTTGTCGAAAACGGAAATAATATGTCACTTTTTTGATGACATAAGTAATAGTAAGAATTATAGGTAAATTAATTTAAAAGTCTTTGTTATTTAATTATAAAATTGATTTGCTTACAAAATAACGTGTTATCTGACACTAATTTGTGAGAATTGAATAATAACGGATGGGACAGACAGGCCATTGTCCTATTCCGTAGCATGTTATCTGATATTTTGTGAGAAGAGAAGCTTCTGTCGTGGTGCGGAAGCTGTCGTCCTCAATTTTATAGCGGTAACGACAAGCGTACATCCCTGCAGTAATATTGCTTCCATAGCTTACGTTCGTAAACAAAACGGCACAGTCGGCAAAATATAGAGCAATTTAGTAAAATTCCAACATTTCTTTTTTTTTGATGAATATTAAAGGCATTCGTTGTTTAGCTTTGTTTATTCATATATTTATACTTTTAGCTCTAAATTGTTACTAATAAGACTGAGGATATCGTGGCCCAGTGACTGACTGTGAACGGGATTGGTTGTGAGTTCGATCCCCTCTCAGAGAAATTATTATATTTAGGATTATTTAAGTTCCTCCACTCTGGTAAAAAGAAGCGTGACGATGAAAACTTGAAACTGAACACGCATCTCGATTTTTATTGGTGATAAGATTTCGTTGTGTCTATGTAACTAGCTAGTAGCTATGCGGGAAAAAGCGTGAAGTTGAATTAAATCTCAAGCTTTATCTAATATTTAGTTTTCTAGACTTGCTTGGCATGAAGTTAATTTTTAGCTGGGCCCTGGCATATGTATAAATTTAATTAAATCATTATCATCTGACAAAAATGACGTGATTGTCAACATTTTTTACTTTTATAACGTACCTATATCAAAAAAAGCTAATATTTATTCAGTTTTCTGATCATTCACTGCTTTATTCAAAATTTACTTTTACATGTGAATGTTAGAAAATTAAAAAAAAGTATTTATATATTACTGTTTATGTATGTTTTTTGAAATATGAATATTTATTAATAATGTCACCTGTTCTATTCTATACATACAACTCATCGCTATTTCTACATGCAAGATATATGAAAAAACTATATATTGAAGCCATTTATTACTGTAAGAGATTTTTTCTATATGTCTTTTTGTCTGTGCGTGTGTGCACGCTTAGTGAAATTATGACTATTGTATTTGGATAAACTTCACGTAACATTTAGTTTTCATTTTATTTCAATCGTTTCTTAAATAAAAAAGTCAACTATTTAAATTATAAATAAAAGTATTTTGCGAATGGACGAAATAACGAAACGAAAGTTTAGTCGTGAAGTTTACGCAGGCGAAGCCTCTAGCGGGTCGCTAGTTTAGCCATATATTTACTAAAAATGTTTCTTTGTTCAGCTGTAAAACCTTAAACACAATTTTCTTAGATCTCTAAGGAATTTTGGAAAATTCTATCTAGTGCTCCATATATTCCGTACGAAATTAAGAATTTATAGTCAATTCTCAGCTTTCTAGTGCCAGTAGTTTTGGTGTCACTCAGTAAGTTACAGAAGAGTTTAATTTACAAAAACAGCCCCGATCACGTGTCCGCAATAGTTAAATAAAACAAAACAGAAAAACAATATTACATTAATAATGGTATAGCCGAGGACTTTTATTAATCTAAATTTACCGTTACTATTTTAAAATGAACGAGACCATAATTAAAATTCTTCAATTTTATTCTAATGAGGTGAAATTACTTAAAGAATACCTACAAAGTAGAAGTGAACCACTAGTACTTGTTAAGGGCTTTAAACATCTTTCGAAAACTATAAATCTACCACAAATAAAACACGACGTACAATTTATTTCAGTTTTACGCTCACTGCATAAAATTTAATCTATGTGGGTAGAGTCTCATAGGGATAATTTATTAGATTTCTTATCCATTAAGAATGGAACAAAGAAGTAAAAAATGAAAGTAATGTAGATTAAGCTTTATGACCGTTAATTTTACCCAATCTTATACATATAACTTTTAGGTTACAAAATAATTGTGTTTAGTAAAATTTAAAAGACATTTAATTCGTATATTGTTTTTAAGTTAATATTCGAAGTGAGGACCCTATACATCAGAGAACAAATACTTGCAACATTATATATCGAAGAGCGATATGAGCGCTTGTACCTACATGACTTCCGATATAAGTACATACTATATGTGCTTTATTTTGTGTAATGTCCAGTGACCATTCCGTATGTCGGTCAATTTACCATTTTGTCAAATATTTAAGCACACTTTAATGTTAAATGTATTTTTTACAAGTATAAGAAATAGGCGAACCAATACTTCCTACCTGCTTGACGCCTATTTTATGAGGCTTGAGAGGATCATAATCATCATTTGAATACGCGCGATTCCGCTAGCCACCACGCTTTAATAAATGGACTGAAATTGGAAAATGTGAATAAGGTCTCTTTGCCTTCTCTTCAAATATATAGGAATTCATATATTAAATGAATATAAAAAAATATTTATATGCAAATAAAATACTAATTAGTTCAAAATATATGCATATATACTAACTAGTACATGAATATATGTACATCGTATGTGACACGATTTGTTAAACAAGTCAATACTTTTTACTCCAAATAAAATTTACCTTTACGCCTAAAATTCATTCGGGTGAATTCATTCGTTTCGAGATTGAATAACAAATATCAATCAAAACTTTTATATTTGTAATTTAATAGATTTGTATTTTATATTGCGGTCATACTTTGGGAGTTAGAAGTTAATAAATAGTATTATTTAATCCGTCATTTTGTTTCGTATTCAAAAATAAAAAATATGTATATAGAATTGTATAAATTTCTATAAATATTCTTTTTACATTTCTATGTATTAATTCACTCAACTCAGGTAGTTTATACAAAAATTACACGTCTTTTATTTCCCAGTATATTTGAAAAAAATATTTTATATACTAAATTTGAATTATTTAATTTTCTATCGAAAATAAAACAATGTATTCGACAAATAAGTAAAAACACATTGCGAAATCGAAACTAGAAAATAATAATGATTGGTTAAAAAATCAAAAGTTTGGAACTTTATAAGGAAACATAGAAAACATTCTGGAAAATGGAACTCAAGTCGTTCAATTGTATCACAGCTGATGTTACAATTTCAAATAGTAAATAATATGACACGATTATTGAACACTTAAACAAACATCTCAGTCTACTAATTTTAAAGCAAATAATAAGAAAACCAATTTACTTGGACTGCATTTTATTTCCTTTCAATTAAATCAAATAAAAGAAGACAAAATTAGTTTGAATTCAGTTAAATAGCAAACGTCTATATAACTTGGTTAAATCTACTAGTTACTGAAACGCAAGACAAAACGCTTGCCTGGAACTGAGTAAGAACGACCAATTAAATGTTAACATTGTTAAGAACTGTGTATAAATTATTATTTTTAATTTGAAAGTCTAATAAAATATAAATACATTAAAAAACGGAGCTCTTTACAGAAATTCCAATATACTTGATTTAAAGCACCGTTCTTTTTATGAAATAAAGATAGATAGATAGATAGTTATGCTACAGTAAATCATGTCATTACGTTTCTAATAAATTGATTTAAAAAATATTCTCCTGTTTCTCAAATATATATGAATTGTTAAACAATACAGATATAGTATGGATAGTGACAGCCTAAGTTTGAAAAACCTCAAAATGAATAAGCTACTTTTCCCTCATATCATACTTTAAAATATTATTGAAGTTGAGCTTGAATTATTTAGAAAACGGACTAAAGAAAATTTATACTGTAAATCCACTTGTTCTCGTAATTATAATAAATTAGTATAATATTTTCAGTGTATGAGTATTCTGAAAATTAATTGGCCTACATTTGCAAGTAGATTACTAACCTAAGGGCTCTAGGGACGGGCCATTTGTCAATGTAATCATCTTTTCATGGGTCTGAGTAGGTACTATCGCAGAAACACAGTTAAGATACCGCACCTATCAAATAGGATTGTGGAAAGCGTTTCGCCCGTACGTACTACAGAGTATTATGAAGGACATTGATTAAAACAGTAATAATTCTCTGATGAAGAAGATCGATCGGATTAATTACAGCCTAACGTGTGGTATTCTACCTAATTATAATTCATTAATTATAGATTATTAATAGCTCGGTCTAATCAATTTTATTTACGATCTGAAATAGATAAATAGACACAAAGGTTAAAACATTTTTTATAGAAAATTTTAGATAACTCGAGCTAAGGAGTAGATTAAATGTTTGAAGATTAAAAAAGTCTTAGAGTTATTTCAGTTAGTTTTTCATGTATACGTTGAAGAAATTTTATTTGAAAAAACATATACAGAATAGGTATACAGATTTAGCGGTGTAATATTTTTATATATGAATATGAATTTCACAAGTACAGCATTAATATTCAACATTATATTTTCATATGTCACGTCATTGTTAAATATATGACGACTACCAAAAAGAAAACCTTTTTGGGTCACAATACAATGTTTCAAAAGCATGTAGTCCATGTATCTTGATTAAAATGTTGCATAAATCGTATTAGACACAATCTCTATTAATATTTAATATAAAATAAAAATAATAATTAAGATAAAATATTAAAAAAAAACACTTATTGTTTATCTTGAGCAATGTAGCGATGATAGAAATTTTTTTTTTTCAAAGGCCCGTTCATTTTTCTTATTTTAACTAATATAATACTAAGCTTAAAGTTTCATGTTTCTAACTTCACTAAATGAATGCATATGAATTAATCTACAAATTATTCCGCATCGAATAGTCAAAGTCCTATCAGTTATTTTGACGTGTTCGGAGAATACAAAAAAACTTTGCTTTTATATATATTTATAAATAACATGTGTTTTAGAGCTTTGTTACTCCTTGATTAAAAAGTTAAAGAGGAAATAAATATATATAGTAAATACAGATTCTAATAGATTAACAATAATTTGTTATGGTCAACTCTGTACATATTAAGAATAATATTGTGTAATAGTAGAGTGAAGCAATATTCCCAAAGTACTTGAAGCACTAAAAATAGTTGAGCTTTTTTGTGTTATAATAAAAAAGAATCTACTAAATGTTACAAATATTTTTCCTTTATTGTCAATAAAACATATATTAAAAATACTTAAGGCGAAGGTGTCTTAAAATAGTAGTAGTAATATTTAAATAAAATGTACAAAATTTTAACAATGTAAGATTCAAGATTAAGATTGTAGAGATTGTTATAAATTTCCTCTGTTATCCAAACATTGTTTCTAAGAATACTCACTTCGCAAACGGTAATTTCGTTGTCGAGTAAATGACACTATCGAAATATTAAAATGGAAGTACTATATATAAAATTCTTCTTCTTAGTATATTCAAGAACATAAACAGTACGCGGAAGGAAGACTTATATACTTCAAACAATGTTTTAGTTTTATGACCGTTGAGTTTGCCATTTTATTTATTCGAATATGACATAGTTTTATTGAAATAGCAAATTCGTTTATGCTGAGTTACCCCTTAATATTTGTTGGTTCTGCCCGCGTTATTTGTTTTGTCTTTCGCCTCAGCCTTATAGAATAACTTATATTGTCTTTTTTTATAATATTCGAAATAATGGGGCTAATCATTGAAACCTCATCTCTGCGCCTTTCGTAGTCAGAACGAACATATGTCAAGTCACCCCGTTCTCCATTTTGCGCCCGAATTCGAGATTGAAATTGATGATTCACTATCGCGTCTGTGTTGGTTTATGTGTAACGGATAAGTATCACTTCAAAAACAACTGAAAATAAAATTTATTTAGTATATGTGTATAATTAATACTATAATTATATACAGCATAACAAACATTGCACCTTGACCGTGTTGGAAAATTATTGTAAGAATATTTTTCAAAAATAAGTTATTTCACTGACTCAATAAAGATTCTTTTCATTCAGAGCATTTTTTGATCTTCACAAATTCCAATTGTTCTTTCTTATTAGAATTTTTTACATTATTTTTAATTTTAAGTAACTCAAGTGACTTAAAACAAATTTTAAATTCCTTTGGAGATTGAAATTAGTTGCTTATTTCTGTATATAATTATGACTTGCTTTATAGATAATAATGTTTAGTTATAAATTATTATATTCAAGTGTTCACAGAAACCTTTGTCATTAATTTTGTCATGTCACTCAAAACTCTAATTGTGTTTTTGTAGTACAAAATTTTATCACAACTATGCTTAATGATAATATATTTTATTATTTTTTTATTGTTATTATTTCCTGCAATACTTTTATAAAGAACTACTTTATTATTTTTAACTCTAACATTTTAATTAATAAGTGGATCCACTTTAAGCTTACAACTTCGTCTATATGAATTATTTTCTAGTTGCAATTGAATTTACGTAAAACAATGATAAATTACAGAATATTTTACACTTTGCGCTAGGTTTTTTAAATAAACAAAAACATTTTTTGATAATATGGCGTTGGATTATAGTTTACTTTTCTAATACTAATGCTTGAAAGAATGAATAGGAATGCAGTAAAAACGGTATAGCTGCAGCAAAACGCAAAACATCTGGACTTATATACCTATACTTTATTACTTTACTATACCTATACAGATTTTTTTAAATCTAGCTCTAATATTGTAAGAAGCAATTTTAATAAATATTATATACTTATATTCTTCTTTGCTTTTACCTAACTTGAACAATCTTCTTAATGACATATTGAGAAATAGGGGTCTCGAAATCTTCTTAACAAGTTGTCCGTTACACAAAACATACAAGGAAAAGAATGTTAATGAAAATATATTAGGGCGTTAATAATATAGAACGAAATGGAATATATATTATTTTGATATGAATTTGTGACTGATAAATATATATATACACGAAAAATTTGTTGAACGGAGTGACTTAACTAATGCTAGGTTCTCTCTGTCTATTGTAAAGAAAAGTCATTAAGTATAACGTTAGTATTTAATATTATATTAAATATCATATTATGCTCCTTAACTTATCATAAGTTTTTGGAACCTGAACACAAGTATAATGAATTATTAAAAAAGCGACGGTTGAGTTTCACCCGGGCTCTTCTTAGCAGAGCTGGCTTTCGAGTCGAAGGTAGCTTAAGCTAGGACTGACAATATAGCCTATTTGAATTAAGAACATTTTGATTTTGATTTCAATTTAAATTTATAGCTCCATTGACTAGTAAGGCCGCGGGTTCAATTTTTACTACATTATATTTTATATTTGCAAATTTAATGTCACTTTTTTGTTTTCTCGTCTCATTTTAAATTTGTATTTATTTTTTCGTTCATACGTTCATTTACTATTTATAAATCATTTAATATATATAAGAACGTATAAAAATATTAATATACATTATATAACTTAATTTTTATTACTACTTTATTAAAACCCAAAACATATCACATATCGAGAAGTAAAATTAACCTATCCATCAACAACAGAACAATTATCAATAATAATTCATTTTTATGTTTATGTGTCGTATGTTTGCATCATTGGTAACTAATATATGTACGCGTATAGAAATTTAGAACTGGTATTGTACCTATCTAATATTTTATAGCTTCAAGCTTTTTTCCACATAGCAGAGTAGTAAGATTAGAGAAAAATTTGAACACAAAATATAATTTGAATCCACCAGTACCAACCGCGTTTATCAACAGACGCTGTTCTACTGTGCAACGATGGCCTCAAGTTATGTTATCTAATGTATAACTAAGAAAGTAACTAGACATAATCTACTTTATCAATATATAAACCTTTTTAGGCCGTGTGATCTCTTAGAATAGGATCGTCCTGGTATTGGAGGTCTCGTAAGAGGCGACTAAAATACGTGTGCGAGGTACCAGCGATGACGACACGCATGGGCCGAGTTGACCGGTTCATTACCACCGGTGGCTTTCTGCCACTGCGTTTCGCATTAGGCAATGCCAAGCTCCTGCGCCCAATCTCTTAAAGGCCGGCAACATCCCTGTAGCTCCTCTGGTGTTACACGGGGTCGTGGGCGGCGCTGATCACTTACCATCAGGTGACCTGAATGCTCGTTTGCCTTGTCTTTAGAATTAAAAAAAAACCTTTAAAAGCTCCAAGCTCAATTTTAAATGCTCAAAATTGAGCAATGGTTCAGCTCAATGGTAATGATTTGAAAGGAAAATTCCATTAATGTACAATAATGGTGCTTATTTGTATCGTTTTATATAAAAGCATATTAATTACTTTGTAACCAAATTACATAAAATATTATACTGTACTAATTAAACCACATACTGAGGTTTTCTGTTGTAACTGATATTATGATAATAAGAAACTTCTAAACATACCCTTTTTGGACTTTTTTGGTACGATAAAATCTGGGATATTGGTAGCTGCTTACGAAATTCTCCGATACTGACGCTCGTTTTATCTGTTTGTATAATAAATGCACACACCTGATTATATTCTTACTTGATAAAGACGTCCAGTAGGTTATGGGCTATGTTAGCAAATAAAAACTGCTGTCGAGTCTTATAGAGTATTCATATTTTATTTTAAATTATTTAATAAATTAATAATTGAAATAAATAATGATTCCGCTATTGTTGAATGACAGATACGAACTCTTATTTTCACTGGGTAATTTATTTATGTGCAAATATTCCTGTCGGACGAGTGGTATTGTGTAAACAACTCATAGAGATTAGTAGGATAAAGAATATTATTATTGTCACACGCTGTGACTGAACTTTTGAAATTATTTGAAATGGATTTATATTTAATTGTGATGAAATATTCCAGTACCATATTTTTAGTATATATATTATCTTATTTTTAGTTTATATACTACCTACCCGCTTAAATCTAACGCAAACTGTCACCTACATTGCAACATCGAAAGAGGACTTGCGCATATGATATGTCGCGGAAGCCTTGAAGGCGGGCAGCTGTACAAAATAAGGAAGCTTCATAGGACGTGAATTCAGTTTCATATACTTAACCCTCCTATCAGACACTCCTGTCTACCTACCATTCCTGTATCGTTAATTTACTACAAGAGACACAAGACACTCGCTAGTTTGCATGAAACTCCTTATTTTTTTTGCTTAATTTTACGTATGGCAAAAAGGTAGTTAGTAGACGACTTCCACTTTAAAGGAATTTAATCTTTTTAGTACCTTTATATATTTATTACTACGCGAGCAAAGTATTATTCAAAAGCTAGAAGACATATAAGAAAGAATTATATATATATATATATATAAAGTCATTTAAGATTTTAGACTATTTGACACTATTAGTAGAAAAGGTATATTTACAGTGCTAGACAGAATTGGACGCCCTCCGAAGCTTTTAAAGTTAATCAATCTTTTCATGTCAACATGAAAGTTTCTGTTGTCTTCAGTAGATTTTTATTTAACAGTAAGATGAAGAGAAACGTACTATTAGGGATTACATTCTACCACCCCCTGTCAACCAAAGAAACAAGATAGGTTGCCATATGTTTAGAGGGAATTCAACCTATGTATGTTAAAAGCGGATTTAGCTTTGTTGGTAGGAGTGCATCTAATCAAAAAGCGCGAGTTCAATCCTGGTCCGATGAAACTATTGTTATATTTTTTTGTATTCGCAATATTCTAGATATAACAGATAAACGGTCTAATTGAGAATACTCAAAATTACAAAGCTATCTAGTGTAACCATACATAATAAATAACACATGCGAATTTAGTTCATTGTAAGAACTTAATGTGCTTATGTTATAGTTTAGTGCATTTATATTGGAAAGTGTAAACGTTTTAAATGCATTTGTGCTAGATTATATATAAACTATATATATATGGTTTTTAATAACCACCTGGGCTTTGTTATAAATTTCGTTAATCATAACTCGAATCAGCTTATTATTAAAATTATAAGCTATGCGTTTATCCACATTAATAAATATAATTGTAACTGCTTATGATTATATTGTATTACGCGACAACACAAATCCCTTTAACATAAATTAATGAAACCGCAGCTTTTACAAAACTGTTACAGATTAAACACAATTTTTTTGTGTCATCACTCTATAAATACTATTTCCAAATGACTATTTTTGTAATTTTTAACTGTTTATTACGTTTAAGACAGACATTTTTTATAACACATTTTATTTGTAAATATTTAATGCTTGCCTAAATCTATTTACATTTTTTCTTAACTGTCTATTAAAATAGATTTAAATCTCTAGGGGGCAGAGCTCTTGGGAATTTTAAGCTTCAGAGTAGGTACTTTTTCCCTGATGATAAACAAATTTTTATTTTATATTAAAGTATAATACTTTATTTCATGATTTTCCCACTGACGAGGTCTAATTCCATTATTTGTATAATTCCATTAGTTACCTTGTGTTTTAGATAGTAATATTAAACATTGAAGTTTTAAAATAGAATATTTAAAAAAAATATATTATAAACATATTTTCTTAATTCAGTCTTGTTTATCTGTTTGTAAGAGCAACACCATAAATCCGAAATGACTATTATTCTGGTTAGTGTCATCAAATGTGTATTTGTTTTTTTAACATAATGCTTAAGTTATTTAATAAATGAGTAGTTAACAAAAACTAAACAATTTTATTTTTATTTTTTACGTTTCCTAGTGTCAAGACAATCTATTTTGGTCTTTCCACCCGAATTTGTGGTATTGCGTGCTTAGTGGCGGAGCTCAACGGCGCACTATGTCTTGTTACTAGAACGAGGAGTATAAAAAAATTTCAATATAGTAATTTCTTTTACTCTCTCTCACATATTAATCCAAAATCTTAACCTAAACCAATTTTTACATGTCACTCGACAACAAAATGTAAACAATATATATATATATTACATTAGTAATGACTGACTATCAAGTCGAAGGAGGACAATGTAGGCTCATTTTATAAAAAAATATATGGACATAGAATTCCACTTAAATGATTTCACATTGAAAGCGAAGACATTCGACGTTTGGTTAGTATTCTTTTAACATTTGTAACGCACATGCTACACAAACTGTGTTTTATATAGTGTGTTAAAAGTTCAGAATAAAAAAATATTTTTTTCCTTGTACATCATATAAAATATATAATTCTGTATGTCTCAGTTAGTAGGAACGTAGAAGATTTCTTTTTTTATTATTATTTTATGCCAGTCCCATGAAATAATTGCTATTGTAAATTCAAAGGAATAAATTGCAGTGAACATTTATAAAGAGCGTTACAGTGCATATCCATGGAAACGACAATTAATAAAGCCCCTCTCGTGGTGTACTTAAATTAGAAACGCCCTTGCTGTTTTGTTTAATTATAGGGGTGACGAAAATATGTTTTTAACATACTTGACGGCTAAGAAATTATTTTGTATGAAGAAAGAAATGTTATGAAATATTTTTTGATAATAGCTCAAATATTTTGTACGTACAGTATGTAGTATATGCATAAGTAAAAAGTATTTATAATAGTAAATATAATATTTGAATTAATATTATTTTCCACCAGACAATAATTAATTAACACAACATTATTATTATATAAGAGAAATATATAAATATAAAAATATTTTCACTCACTCACGTGTGTAAATTATAAACTGCAAAGTGCGCTCATGCATATTTTCCTTATGAATGATATAAAAAATATGAAGCATTTTCAAAGTAATCTTCTTAGAATTATAATGATAAGATTAATTTTAATTATAATGAATAATATTTCTTGTTACGATCATAGTAACAGTTCTTTTCTGCACGGTAGGCGGAAAAAAGAAATGTAATAAGACATTTCGTTCCATTTTCCCTTTAATTTTGAGACTTTGCGCGTTGAGTAGCGAAGCCCAACGCCGCTCTTTGTCTTACCAGACTGGGGAAATAGATAAAATTTAATTATATACTTAGAGTAGATATCAAACAAACAACTAACGCGTATTCAGTCAGACACTGTCTCACTGCGCTTTGATTCGCTTCGAGGCTTTAAAACCTATGTTATAATAATATTTATAAACATAATTAATTTGTTTTAGATATCAAGCTGCCAAAAATTTGACATTTTAAGTGGAAAATGTTATTGAAATGATGATTAATGAACATGGGCATATTTATCCGATCACACATTGCGAAATGTGGTGTTTTCGCCTTTTTTATAATTGTCCATATTCCGATACTGCAAGGCGAAGAACAATCAAAGTGTCCGAGCTTAGCAGAGAACCCCATCTGCCCCTGTTATACATTTAAAGATGGTAAGTTTTGCAACGTAAATTTGTAACACTGCTACTGTATTTCTTAAATAAATTTCTAACATATTGATTTTGTTTCAGATTTATTTTTAGAGTGCCCTAGTGCTACACCAAGTGTTGTAAAAAATATTTTGACCAAAATAAAAGGAACCATACATTCTTTATCAATATATGATTTGGAACGATCGACAACAGAATTAAATGCAGATTTTCTCCCGCCTCATATTAAAATAAATCATTTACAAATAACACAATCTGGATTAAGTAAAATAAGTCCCAACGCATTCATATCAATTCGGGATTCATTGGGATCTTTAAGCATTATCGCCAGTAAATTAAAGAAAATTCCACATGAATCTTTTTTTGAACTATTTAATATAGAAGCTCTTGACTTTCAACTCAATGACATCAAAGACATCGAAGCACATACTTTTAAGGACCTGAAATTGAAAAAAGTTAATTTAAGAGGAAATAAGATAGCGAATATTTCCGAGTATGCATTCCAGGATCTGGATAAAACATTGACCGAGTTGGATATGACGGAGAATTATCTGGAAATTTTTCCTTTAGGGCCTTTAGGGAATTTAAATAAGCTTACCAACGTAAGACTGGCTTGGAATAAAATTAATTCTATACCAGAAAATATTAATACCACTGTACCTAATTTATTAAATTTAGATTTAAGTTCAAATATGTTTACTAAAGTAGAAAAAAATTGGTTTAAAAGTATGCCTAATTTAAAGATGTTAATTTATTTTAGTAACGAAATTCAATACATAGCTGAAGAAGCTTTTTATTCGCTAGAAAACATAGAAATAATAGACTTAAGTAGAAATAAAATTGTAAATATTGAAAAAAATACGTTTCGAAGAAACATAAATGTACGGTCTATAGATTTAAGTCACAATCATCTTCATTATATTAATGGTGTTTTTGCTAATTTAAAACATCTTTCCGAAATTTTCTTGTCAGAGAATAATATTCTTGAAATACCAAACGACGCTTTTAATAACACAATAGGGCTGAAGGTTCTTAATTTAGAACATAATGCTATACAAATACTGCACCCGAGCTGTTTCGATTCTCTGCACAACTTAACTCAACTTCATATGGGAACAAACTATTTGCAAAAACTTCCAAGAAACGTATTTGAATTTAACCGTAAACTTGAAATAGTAAGTTTAGATAATAATGAAATCGAGCAGTTAGATGATTCAATATTTGGTAATCTAGTATTATTAAAAGAAATTAGATTACAAAACAATAAACTTAATCACATTAAGCGAAATGTATTTAGCCCATTACCAGAATTACTGGAATTACATTTACAAAATAATGTAATAAAAAATATCGACTCTCATGCTTTTATCACACTACGTAAGCTTCAGCATATTAATTTGCAAGGGAATAATTTAACAACGATAGGAGACGTTTTTCCTAACAGAAACTCCTCATTGGTTTCTATACAACTAAGTGCAAATCACTTGTCCCTATTGAAAAATAGTTCTCTTCAAAGTCAAAAAAACGTGCAAATTATGTGGCTTACGCAGAATAAATTAAAAATGTTAACGTCTAATTTATTTCTCGATTTGTTAAATATTCAAAGACTATACTTAAATAACAATTCCATTGCACACATTGAAAATAAAACATTTATGCACTTAAATAAAATTAAATATTTAGACCTCAGTAACAACAAAATCAGTGATATAAATAATGAAACATTTTATAACCTTGCAACCCTGGAAGAATTGTTATTAAAAAATAATAAAATTAAAATTGTATCTAGAGATTCTTTTAAATACTTATATAAATTAAAAATTCTTGATTTGTCTGAAAATGAAATCGTTAACATCAATTTTAATATTTCTTCGCTCTCGATAAAACAATTTAGGATCAATAATAACTTAATTTCCACCATCGAAGAAGATTCACTTCGAGCTATGCCGAATTTGAATGAATTAGAATTAAAAAAGAATATATTACATTGGCAAGATATTATTCAAATACAAACGCCTGGATTAAAGTCGCTTGTACTGTCTGAAAATAATTTCACGGACTTGGAAAATAAAACCTTTTCACACCTACTTTCTCTTCAATCTTTAACATTGGAAATGTCGAATATATCGCACTTACCTCCGGCAACTTTCTTTAAAAATCAAAATTTATTAAGAATTAATTTGGCATACAATAACCTGAAAGACTTGCATAAAGATGTTTTTGCTTACACTACTATTTTACAAGACTTAAATCTGAAAGGTAATCATTTTACAGACTTTCCGCATGTAGCTTTATTTAATATAACCTCTTTAGAAACATTAGATCTATGTCATAATGAACTACAAAGTATAGATTTTTTTAAGTTAGTGGGATTGCATAATTTAAAAACCTTAAATTTATGTAATAATCACATATCTATCCTTAATGGCTTTAAATCTCCGTCGCTGAAAAATTTAATATCCATCAATTTGAGCCATAATATGATATCAGTTCTCCCACCAAATTTCCTTCAACATTCGATTTCTTTAAAAGATATAGATTTGTCTTATAATTACTTTAAGTATATTCCTAGCAATGGCCTATCTGAATCTTTTTTTCCAGCCGTAACGTCTTTAAATATATCTTCAAATTCTATAGAGCAACTGCTTCAAACATATCCTATTAAACAATTCCCGCTCTTAGAAGAATTAATTATTACCTATACTAACTTAACTATTATTACTAGCAAGGACTTTGAAAATTTTCAGTTTTTAAAAAAGTTAATATTAAGTCATAATTCAATAACTCGGCTTTCACCTAGTGCATTTTTAAAACTACATAATCTGGAAGCTTTAGACTTAAGTAGAAATAAACTAGAAAATATTCCTCGGGAAAGGCTACAAGGATTATATTCAACTAGAGTTATAAACGTTTCTCGGAATACTATCAGGGAGCTGGAAGAGTTTACCTCAGACTTACAAAATTTGCAAATTTTGGATCTCTCTTTTAATCATATCACAAGAATAACTAAAGATGTGTTTCGAAATCTTCTGAGTCTCAATGAACTTTATCTCAGTGACAATTGGTTATCTTCAATAGCATCTGATGTTTTCTCAAAATTAAAAAAAATAACCTACATCGATTTATCCAGAAATTATTTCGAAAAAATTCAAACAAAAATGCTAACATCTCTTGAAATGCAAATAAAGTCGATTGCTTTTAACGGTAAGTTGCACCTTTGAAATATAAATAACTTTTTTTTTTATTAATATGGCTCATTACAAGTTACATCAAAAGTACATATAAATTATTAATATTCAGTTAAAATAAATAGAAAATGTCTGTATATAATTTATACAATACACAGTAGATATTTTTTTATATAGCAATATGCTTTAAAACATTTCATCATGCACTTCGGAAGTGATTAACTGTAGACGTTATGATTACGGGTTCGATCCTGACTCCATGTTTTTTTTGTTGCACACTATTTTATCACCTAATACACGATATTACTGAATAATAATGTTTGTGAGAAACTGAATAATGCAGTTTACTTTATTAGTTATGGGTTTCGTCCATTTCCGTTGTGTACTAATATTGAAATTTTCGTATCAGATCCTCCTATTAAACCCACATGTTACAGGACCAAGAAAAGTATATATATAAAAGCTGTTGTAAAATTTGTTTTTTTTCGCAGAAAACCCACTGACGTGTAATTGCGAGTCCCAAGATCTGTGGATATGGATGCGAGATCATTATAAAATTATACTGAAAGGTAACAGCAAACTGCGATGTGAATACCCAGAAGATCTCCATGGATACAATTTTTTGGAGCTGACTTCTCAGAAATTATGTGATGTTCCTCTCGTAATACGAATAGCCATACAAGACATACAGACTTATTCAGTTCTAGTTTCTTGGCACAGTCGCAATCACAGTGGCTTAACTGGATACCATGTAGCTTACTTCAGAGATCAGATGCCAGCAATCGTACGTATCTTTACTTAAAATATAAAATATTTATAAGTTGTATTATATTGAATGGTTCATTTGTTCTTTTATTTTGTACTACATACACATTTTTCTTCGTAGATTATGCCAAATAAATCACTAACGATTAAGCGAAAAATAAAGGCAACATTGGTGTACTCGTATATTTATTTGAATATCATAAGTAAATAAATATGAATAAAATATTTAATAACTTTCTTTTACTAGTACTATTTGATATATAATAGTTATATTTTTTACATAATTTGAAAAATATATCCAATAAGCTCTATAGTATTTGAACAAACTGTATACACACATGTATATGGGTATTGATTATTTTAATAGATATTTGAACATTGTGTAATTTGTTTCAACTAGGTAGACCAAACATAACACCAAAAATTTGAATACAGCGGCTGTGTATCACTTCAATGGACCATAAAAAATATTTATGTTCCTCGCTCGAGGTTATTTTGTTTGTTTTGTGAATCCGTTTAAATCTTTTATTAACAATGGTTTACACAGCCCACAAAGTTTTCTAAAGCTAGGCTACGATAAATATGTTAGTAGTATTAGTAAGCATTGAGCACATACATGTAATAATATCTTATCATTGTCAACACAGATACGAGGAAAAGTTTTGAACTCGACCGTCAGAACCACAAGGTTAAATCATTTGACACCGGGAGCGCGATATATAATATGCGTGATAGCTGTTGGCGATTTTGGAATCTCTGCAGGTTCTTCTGTGCCCAATGCAAGAATAGCTTCTTCAGCACAAGCAAACCCGGGAGCTACTTTATATGGCGATGAACAAGTATTTAGCAATCTTCGGCCCCTAATGAACGACTCTCACACAAGTAAATGTACGAGTGTCAGTACTATTGAAATATTTAGTGCAGCGTTAGACAGTCCGTTTTCCAATACGTATATGGGTATTGCGGAGCTTTTGACGAGAAGGCTTAGTCTTGTTGTAGGCTGTTGCATAGGGCTTATAGTTTTCATTGTATTAGTATCGGTTTTAGGATATATGAAGACTAAGAAACGACCTGTTATTCCAAAGGACATTATACCACAGCCTCCGCAATACATCTCTTATGACAATTTTACTACTACCAATGTTGATGTTCAATCTACAGATATAGACATAAATACTATATCTAACAAAATGACATCACAGTTTAAGTCACACGAGTAAGCAGAATAAAGTCTTTTAAGAATATATCAAATTTATTCGATATATTCGAATCAAAATCTTTGAATCATTACTTACATCTTTATTTTATTATTTTTTGCACTTTCACAAATCTTCAGAATGGTTTTGTAAGTCGGAAAATACCTACATTGATGCTACCTAGAACTGTCAGTAACGAAATATGTGATATATTAAAAAAAATCCGCCAGACTTTGTTAATTTATTATATTATTAAACATAGTTTATAAGTTTTTTAAGCGTACGAATTGTGGCTTTATATAATTCTATGAACCTTTATGGAAATATTTTTTACATTTTAAAATAAATTTGTAATGTCATTTACTCTTTTAATATTTTTTTTAAAACGTGCAACGTTTCAATGTTTATAATTGACTATTGAATTGTACCAAAGTTGTAAAATAATTTTAATTACTAATAAAAATATTAATAATGTATAAACAAAACTTGCCAATTTGGAAACGAATTGTACGTAAGCTAATAACATAAATACATTGTAGCTTAATACACAAACGAATATTTATTGGATTTTTAAAACTACAACTAAATTTTAGGTGTAAGCATAAGCAAAAATATCATAATTTAGCATACAGAATAATGTAAGCTATAGTAAGATTACTGTTTTAAAAATGACAATCTGTTTAATATAACAATTGTAGTGTTGGTAATAAAACTATTAAAATCATATAATACTTTTATTTTAATTATCATACACCTTAAATAATAATATTCCAATTACAATATACGAATTTATTAAATATCAAACTAAAATATAATATAACAATTTAAGCATAACATAACAGATAAAATTGACGAATTCACTACAAGCAAAGTGGAAGGGCTATCGGTAGTATAGCAGAAAAACGTCTTAATTATTTTCTTATTACTTCTTTTAATATGTGATACCTTTCCTTATATACAGTAACCCTTTCTTATTAAGTGGATTACATGAATTATTCAGCGTTAGAAGTCGCATTCACACAGTCACTTCTCACTAGTACCCACTTTATTATGCTTTATTTTTACTGTATAGAGTAAATAAAGAACAGTCTTAATAAATCTTGTATAATTTACGTAATTATGGTAACTTCTGAGTGCTATATATTGATGTTAATAAATATTGATAAATTCGAATCTGCAATCGAAAATAGTAACGAGGAAGTAATAAAGCAGGAAACTTTAAAAGAAATCATTTGTTTTAGCCATTAACTTCTATTCGTAGAGTAGGCCGACAAACCGCTGTTGTGAAACAGGGTCGTCTGTACCGGACAGCTGTACAGCGAACCCACTTCCTTTTTTCTCGCTATTGTTAAATACTCGTGACTCTTTGAAGTTCAGTGATAAATTGCATCACGAATCATGCATATCAACGTACAGCAGATAAAATAAATATTTATAGAGCGATTCATGTACTGTATATTTCAAACTGAAATTGAGAAGTGGATTTTTGGAATAGTTTAAATATATTTTCACATAAATATAGATTGTTAATAAAAACTTAATATTTTTTTACAATTCTTAACTATATTATTACAGCATATTACAAATTTGCACTAAATATCTTAAAGAATACTCGAAAGTATTAGAAAATATTCAAATTAAAATAAAACTATAGTATTATTTATGTGAGATAATTATTTGTAAATGAATAGAAACGATTTAATTTAATAAGTTCTTTGATTTTCGCGATTATTACACATTTTGAAATGAAACTATTTTAAAACAGATTAATCGCGTATAATTTCGGTATTCGAAAATACATTTTTAGAACCCGACGTTTCGAACACTTTACAGTAGTCCGTGGTCACAGGTAGACTCACCTACCTGATATTAATCCGTTTTAAAATAGTTTAATTTCAAAACGATTTAATTACTTAATTCCTTACAAAGCTGTAAAATAACAAATAACAGCTAATGTAGTCCTATAAAATAATACTATTTGTGATTAAGAAGAGTTCACAATGTGGAAACTGAGAGCCAGAGACAAAGCGGTATATTCGTACACTGTTATTGGTCCTATCGGAGTCGTAATAATAACGTTATGCTTGTACCATCACCATCAATGTTCATAGATGGGTAATCAATTTTAGAATACGATGCTTTTAGGTATGTAACATAAAATGCTTTTAGGAATGTATTGATTAGTCCCATGGATATTATTTATTTACATAACTACACACAAATAAGATATCGTATTATAATTGGGGCGTTGAAGAACGAAAACTATGTTTGCTGGTTCAAATCCAATACGGGGAGATTATAAATTATAGAATAGAGAACTAATAAATATAATCATTATTATATTTTAGCTTCACGCTTTTCCCGAACTGCACGGTAGTTAGTACATAGTGTGAAAACAATCCGTTCTGTACTATCCGCCGAAATCGAGACATTGTGTGTGTTAGTGGTGTGGAAGTCAACAGTCAAGTAATCATGACAACGTTTAAATATAGACGTTCAAACGAAGGCAATAAAGAAGATGCTCTATGAAAATATAAAGTACGTATACCAAATTCCAAATACCACGTTCAATTGTATGTTAGAGGGCATAGAGCAACGCGGAGGGGAGTAGCCTTTGCGATTTTTTTCCGATACAAAACTGTCTGCCATTTTTTTGGAAGCTTTACATAGCAACACCCTGTGTCATGACAATGTAATTACGAGTTTCCTTTAAATAGACGAATCTTAAGCAGCCGTGGCTGTATACGCATTATCGGTTAGTTAGAGAAGTTTGTTAGGGAAATCAAGTTTAACTAATAGATACAACAGTGGTTGTGATAAAAAAGGATTTTATTTAATATGTTTTATAATTAACTATTAACAAAAAAAATAATAATCAATAGTTTTGTTATTAAAAATGTCATTGATTATTTATTTATTAATATGATTAAGACATTTTTGTGTGTCTGGTTTTTTCATTATATATCCCTTAGGCCAGGATGTTTAAGAAACCTGCATTAATTATATAAATAAACGAAAACGTCCGAATTACGAACTCAATATTTATAATTAAGTACTCGTAAGTATTGCATGATTATTTTATTAAATGCAATATTAATATAGCACTATAAGCTGTTATAATAGATTTTAATCTACATGGACGCGGTACAACACTATCAGTCGTTCGTAGTAAAAAAACTCGTATCAGTTGCTCGACCGATACGCACTAAGTATCAGAGCGAACGGTCTGTGTTAGTAAAGAAATCGTTAATACCAGGAGCGTTAAGTATGTAATTTTTTAATTTCTGATAGAGTAAAAGGTAAGAATGTTATTAAAATGATTTACTTATAAAAGCTGACGCCATCTTTTTGAAATCTCTTTTTGCAGCGAGAAACGGAACAATTCGGCATTTTCAAAACACGTTGTATAACGTACGCAACTATATTAAGTCTAGTGAGTAGTCGGGTTGCAACTAGTTTTATTACTCGCGTAGGACCAGTTGGACTTATGTTTTGACAGAGGGGTACGCCATCGTATGGCTAGTCCATTCGGTGTTGCTCTATGGCGAGAGGACCACATCAAATCTCTTACACAAGGTAATAATAAATAAAAATATTATTATTAAAAAAGAATTACGACAATTGCACTGTTTATATAAATAACATATATAATAACTTTTGCTTTCCGCCACTCAACACTCAATGTTCTAAAACGGCAAGGTAAAGAAGCGGTTTTTTTTAACACTAGATTCTCTTTGCCTGCCTATATTCCACATTCCACATATTCACCTATCTCCTTGGTATATGAATGGATAAAAATAAATTAATTTAAATGTTATAAGGATATTTAATATTTAATTTCTTACACACCCCTATATCCACGATAATGACGTTAATATTTGCAAGGGCCAAGCACTTATAACCCAATATGAGCTCTTGTCTTCTCAGTGGTGAGTACATTCGGGTCAAGTGTGTACTGATGATGTCAGAAATGATAGGAAATTTATTGTTGGGTCTTTGCTGTCATTATTATTAGTTATAACAACGTAAGTAATCCCTATATATACATATAACATACTAGTGTACCAAATAAAAATAAATAGCTGTGTATACAGTACCACTTATATTCGTGCCAACTGAATTTAAACACAAATATTTTTCTATAAAAGCCTCGTGAGTATTGTAAATCATTATATTACTACGTGAAGTATAACCTTTGCACCCATTTTATGAAAATTTAACATAGTAAAAGTTTATATGCAAATAAGAGCAAAAAGTGAACGTTTTTATAATAATGAATTAAAAATACATTAAATTCATAAAATAAATACTACGCGCACTACTATATGTTTGACATACACTTCTAAAACAAAGCGCCATACACTCAGGTAACGCGTGTTTTACACGTCGTGGAGGCTTCTAGTAAACATTAAATAGACCTTTTCAAAGGTACAAGATGAAGACATCTAGCAACATTTTTCGAGGGTTAATCATTAAATAGGTTTTCTTTAAAATTAAATGCAATCAAGTCATATTTGTACAACAAATATTTTAACGCATATCGTTATGAATGTACGTACGACTATGCCACTGTAACTTAAATGTATATTTATGTATATACTAAATGTTTTATATTACTTATTTTGTTATTACTAGTGAGTGTTTGTTTATAAATACTTCGATCACGACAAATTAAAAAGAAATTATATTTTATCGATGCTGTCTTGAATGGAATTTGCTTAGTTATGATATTGAATATAGCTATCTTATAATGTAAAAATAGCAATTGAAAAATGAAAAATGTTATACATTAGACTTCAATATAATATTTATAATTTAGATTATTAATTTGGAATGGTTAGTTATTTTTATATTAGGTATATAATCTGTCAAGACCATTGTGGCGCAGTGGGTTGTGGGTTCGAGAAAACAAAAAAATCTATAGAATACAATAGAGTATAGAAGAAAGAAAGTAGAGAACGGAGTGTTTAGATACCGGGTTTTTTCTACTTATTCTGATATTTCGGAAAAAAACGTGAAGTGAATATATTATCTATATAACAATAGACTTAAATATATAACACACTGTTGACGAAGGACACAATCTAGTTTAGACAAATGATGTAAGTTCAAAACAAATTACAGCTGTGTAAAACGATCAATTTTGTACATGGTATATTTTATTAAAGCGCCAATTAAGTGAAATTTCCTTTCAGTCTATATTTCAATAGGTCAATTATAAATAAATACTAAAACAGAACTGAATTAGAAAACATTTTGGTATCGTTTAAATGTATGTATATTTCTAATTATTGTATTACTTTTGTCAGAGGAAAGATCAAAGGCTAATTCTATTTAGATAATTATTATATTCAAATAAGATTACTCACGTTGGAATGTAATAATTATAGAGGTTGCTTATCTTCCAATTTCTAATGTAAATTAGAATCCAGAGCAAATTGACCTCTCAACAATAATATAGCCCACAAGATAGCAAATTTTGATGATCAAAGGATTCCATTTGTGGTATTGGTAAACTGAATAGACGTTTTCGAGAAAAGAACAATACATTTTAACGTACCCAAAAAATATTACATTATTTATTATTTTGACTCTACCTAAAAGTACGAGGAGGTATATTTTTTTTATTTGAAGTTAAGCATATTTTCAGATTATTAGAAATTTCGTACTCCTGACAATGAGTATAGATTTTTTTATCAATATCACAAATAATACATTAATTTAAAAAAATATATTTTTTATACATAATTGTAGGTAAAACTAATATAAATAATGTATGTTAATTCAAACACAAAACTATATATGTATATGTGTTTGTGTGTGTGCACGTGGTATGAGTGTGATTTATATATACTTTTGAATTTGAAATCTGTAATTTTTATATGCTTGTTCATTGCATTTTCTAATTTCCGAGCAGAATTTTTTTCACAGTCCTACGTTACGAATTAGAATGCAGTAGAAAGCAGTCAGAACGCTCCGGTCTCCAAGAGGTGCGGGTTTGAATCCCGCTGCGGTAAAAATTTTATACCTTTTCTAAAAAGTGTTTTTCAGTTTGTCCATGTCGCCTTTTTTTAAAGATGACTTAGGACTTGCAGCCTATAAGAGACGCACTGGTCATTTTTTAATTGATAATTTAAAAAGAATATGTTAGTAACATCAAAACTACTTAAGTGGTACACAAAAGGAGGTCAAAAAAAAGTTGTTTAAAGATGAGATTTCTTTACAATTGAGCAATATTTTATCAAACAAAATTACCGTATTTATGCTGAAAACTCTAAAGAAGCTTCCCAAATAGTCAACAGAATAAGCACTATCCGATTTCAGTGACGGTTTGGTGGGGTGTTAGCTATGAAGGATTGGCTGAACCAAACTTTTGTGAAATAGGAGGTAACAAAACAACGGCACAAGTGTATCAAGATACCATTCTTAAGAAGGTAGTTAACCCATCTTAACAACACCACGTTCAATAACCAAGAATCGTATTTTGAACAAGTCTCGGCGTCAGGTTACAAAGCTCGATCCACACAATTGATTAGAAACGAACGTTTCGGACTCCATTTTAGACCCAAGACTGACCGCCATCTAGACCTGATTTTAATCCACTGGATAATGATTTATTGACAGTTTTAGAGAGTAAGGCTTGCTCTAACGGCCATGATAATTGGAAGTCCCTAAAACAATCCATACAATTGGCAATTGGGTGAAGAATGAAGAAGAAAAAGAAAGAGTGCGTGTTGCTATTTATAACTCGCCTCATAGTTTAAATGACTGTATTGCAGCCAATGGAGACCACTTCGAATAAGCAATATTTATTTGTAATAAATATTTTTAATGGTTTTATATTATTGTATTAAGCAATTATACTGTAATAGTAATAAATGTTACATTTATGGCATACCTAGGTATATATATTTAGTAAATCCATTTCTACATAATGAATAAACACTATTCGTTTACCTAAAAGGACTTACACAGCACATAATAGTGTCGTTAATTTTATTTAAACGCATAAAACTGACATAGGAAATAGAAGCACCAACCCATAAGCTATTTTATTACCGCATTCAATAAGTGATAAGCTTCGAACAATTACCTGATATTCAAAAAATAATTAAATGTTCGAATAACGTTTATTCTAGTTTAGTAGTATATTTATGTCAAATAATAATATAACGTGTTTTCAACTTAATATTATTGTCCTCAAAATATTGCTATTAAGAAATGCTGTGCAGACATTATCGTGTTGGTTGCTGATATTTGTGTCTTCTTTTCACTTAATAGAACTCTTGCGGAGTTAGAAGAGTTTCTAATCCGTTTGGAAGAAATGGTAGTTCGATTTTTAAAAAATATTGAATTCTGCGGCCATCTTGGCACAGTGGGATACATCTGATAATAAACGCGATGGTTCTGTGCTCGATTCCCAATTAAGTGAATGTTTATATTTGTATTGTTTTCACTTATCTCTCCAGTACCATAAAAATGAGCGTTGAGCCCAGCGTGCTTAGATGAGCGTTGAGCGTTGAGTTTGGCATTCAATATGCAATGACTACAATTCGGGAGGAATGCTGAGAACGGAGTGTTACTTTTTGCCGAGAAAAAAAAGCGTAAAACGGAAAAAAATTTCAATCGTTCGATATGGAAGATTTAGAGACAATACAATTATCACTATAAAGAAATTAATTTTCATTTAGGGTCATGCGAAAGTAATTCTGTCTGTCTGGCAGTGACATCACAGATTATAATGAAATTTTATATACAAATACTAGAGGGGAGATGGGTCTAGGGATGAAATTAGGCTTTTTTTCTCCCATATTTCTAGGAAAATCATTGTTTTATGATAAGGCCGCCGGCCGATAATACGAAACACCTATGGTTCAAGTCGGCGAATCCACCCGCAGATCGCTAGTATAAAATAAAGCACGTTTCTTTGTAAACAATTGCTTAAAATGAACAACTACACTATTTAGAAATAAAACCCATGCACGGTACTTCATATATTCCTATTTATATAAATCAACTTTTTGTTGTTATAAATCAATTATTTATTCACACGTACTGTAGTAGAGTGTTTGATCAGAAATATTCATAATATTAAATATTTTTGTAAAACCTTTTTCAATGACCTAATCCAATAAACGCAATTGGTTTAGGTTCGATTTCCACTCCTGACTATTTATAAAATATTTTCATTTCTAAGAAACGTCTCGTCTCAATTTCGGGCGGAAAGTGGAGAATAGAGTGACTTGAAAATTTGTGTGTTTTTTCTGCTTGCTTGCTAGCTGCTATTCAAGAAAAAGGGTGAAATTGAAAAAATATATATTGAATTATGAATATACGAATAAAACACTTGTAACATTGAAATATTCATTAATTGCAATAAGTGTAACTACATTGTACCATGTACAAAATTATAAATGTCGTTTGACTATATTAACGAATGCTTTAATGTATAACAATTTTGGCATAAATGTTTGACGTAAACACCGCTTTGTCACAGTTAAGACTTGTCGATGGATTTTTATTTGCGTCATTATATTAATATAAGACGAAAACAGCGTCTAACTGTAAAAGATTAGATAGATTGGGTTTATTTTTATTGTTTCGCATTTTTATTATTTTTCTTGTAAGGCAAAGTCAAGCGGAAAGTGAAATATGGAGTATCTTGACATTCAATACTCTCTATCTACTTTGCTATGTGGTAAAAAGGGAGAAAATTTTTTTTAACTTCATGTGAAAAAGTGGAGATATTTTTCGATTTTCAATAGTTTTTTACAGTACATAAATAAATTGACTTATGTATGAAGTATAATAGACGTTGCTAAGGCAACAAATATATCATGCGTCAACCTATCTATTAATTTATTCGAATATACGCATAAGTAGGAATTAGTTTTCTTTATGTGGATAAGAAAATTTGACCTAGATATAATAATATTATGCTGGTAAGAATACCAGCATAATATTATTATAGAGAATAGTGAAAGATGATCAAGTCAATAAAAGAGAGTTTCTCTCTCTACTTACGACTTTTAAATATATAAATAGTTTTCTTTATTAGATGTTAAGGATTTCTTGACTGACTTGAACGGTTCTCAAGAGGCGCTGGTTCAAATCCCGGTGCGTTAAATTTTTAATACGTTTTCTAAATGTCTCTTTTTTTATTATAATTATATTATTATAGACACAGTTTTCCCGAGAGGAAACCTTAATTAAACAGGATAATTAATTTTGAAAGGAGCGCAAATATAATTTTATTACATCAACTATTTATCTTGTAATTGATTTAATAAATCTTATTATATTAAATACCAAAAATCTGGTGTCAATTTTATATAATTATTACACTTTTGATAGAAAAATATATATAACGCTCTAAACCTTCAATATTGGTAACACTAAGATATATTTTATATTATATCTTATTAATTTGTACAAATTCCATGTGTAATATGTGACATAGAACCATAATTATTTAGACAAATCTAATTTTAATCACATACAGTGAGCAATATTACCTAGATATATTTTAATTATATAAAGCAGACGTTGTTAAATATTCTTTGTAATAACTATAAATGGAACTCCAACAATAATTTGAAATGAATGCGGAAAATAGCAAAACTTTCCTTCCTCACGCTTCTACGACGTCCCATAGGATCTCCCCTAGGGATATTTAAGAAGAAAAGATGTTTTCTAAAACTATCTCAAATAATCTTAGTAAACGTCGATTACAATTTCACGAAAACAATCACCGCAGAGTAAAAAACTTTTTTGTGTTATCCAATAGATAAACTAACAAATAATATTTATTTTACTTGTTATATTGGTTTTATCTAGAATTGGTTGTGCTCGAATTTCTTATTGTTTTCAATGTACATTAATTTATTTATAGTAAAACTATGACAGGTCACATTGGATGGTCATCAATAAATAATAATTTATTTGTTTTATTGAATTTAGTTTCTGTTCTCTCCAAATTCATAAAGATGCATAAATTATAAGTTATGTGTGCTATAGCTAAGTAGATATAAAGTTAAACACTAAGTGCCGATCAAGTTCAAGATAATCCCGTAAAAGGTAGGAGTAAAATCCTTTAGGATTACATCGTATTAGCGAGTCGGCTTAGAACAGATACTCATGCGATATTCGGATAGCCACAACATTCAGAGGCTTATTGGTAGATTACAATAATGGTACGAACATATACACAAGAATATTTTAATATATTTCATGTTAAATACATTTAAATTACTCAAGTTTTCAAATAATATTAAACTCATTATATTTTTGGGAAAATTTGAATTGAAATTGATTAATGTATCATATTAGCTCTAAAGTTGCACCGCTTATCCACTCTACGCTACTCTTACAACTAATTTAGCGTGTAATAAATTGTAAGCTATACAGAACTTATAATATATAAGGTGAAATTGACGCACTTTCTTTAGAATATCAATCGCAGTGACCAATACTAGTAAGTAATAAGTCAATTTATTAAGAAAAGGTTCCTTATTTAAAAACCTTTTAATAATTTCAACACAAAATTCATTTTAAAGCAAATTTCATTGTGATTTAATTCAAAGACACACTATATTGTTTAAATTATTAATGTTGTATTTATTTATTTATTAACATTTAAAGTCTTAATGGTCTTAAGCCCAATTTGGCTTGTCTAACCAATGGTCAAGACAAGCCAAATTCGGGCAATGGCACGTTATTACACAAATTAAACAAAAAAAAATCTTAAGAACTTACTTCTCAGAATTACATAATGCAATAAATAAAAATGTGTTACTTTAAAGTACTTATAACAGACAATTTCTCTCATATTACATATATATTTAAATTTAGTTATTTTATGTGTAATGAAATGAAATTGTGGTTATACTTAAGAAAATATACAATGCGCTTAAATAATTTCATTTTTTATAAAATAAAATTTATTTCCTCATTCATTTTGTAGCAAGAAATCTTTTATTTTGTACATTTTATTATATTAAGTAATATTATCTTTAAGTGTTTTTGGTAGTTCGCTAATTATTTTTAGAAGTATGTAATTTGTTGTTCTTTTACAGTAAAAATTGCTTTAGTATATTAATTAAAATAGCTAATATATTGTTCGAAATTGATCTTTTGAATGTTTTGTGTTGCTTAAAGTTTCTGTTGCAGTGGCAGTTATTTTCTTTTATCAAAAAATGTTTATATTATTTATACGTAGCTCGTCTTGAAGATGTCATAAGTTGCCCGGTGATTTCAGACAGTTCAATTGTTTCGTCGTTAATAGAGCATATTGCTGTAGCATTCACTATAACACTACACTTGTTACACTTTAGCTCAAGATATTTTATACCAATTTTGAGCACACTTTGTCATATTTGAAGTTCTTTGTTGTCGCGTTTTGAATTCAAACCGTTAGCGTCTAACTGCTATGAATGACAGATAAGGCATCTATAGAGTTATGGGAGGTGTAAGAGAACACTGAAAATAATAGGATAAAAGACTGTTAGGACCAAAATGTAATAGAAGTGTTAAGTTATAGGTATAACATACCATCATGTTTGTATATAATATCTCAAATATGTTTTGCGCAAGATTTTGACGATTGCGATGTCGATCGTGAACAGCATACGTCGTGTTGTTAAGATAAAATAGTGCCATCCTAATCAATATAGAGTTATTTCAGCCATTTCTTTTTTTATTTCAGTCTACCAGTTTTTTTTTAATTTTAAGACTATTATATGGTGATGGATATGCTCTATATAAAAAAGAAGTGACAGAATAAGTAGTAAGTAAATTAAAATAGAATAGAAACCTTTAAACAACACCATTACCAGATAGAATTTACGTCATTCAAATATTTTTTTTTGGGTATTTTATATTTATTTTTACTACTATATAATTAAAAAAAATCATTATTCAAGTATGAATCTAATGAAAAGTCTTATAACTTTATCTTTCTTGCTTTAATTATTTAATGAATCTACAAATTTTTTTAAACGCAAGGTTTGATTAATCCAATCAGATCCTAAATTACTCTACAACCACCTAGTATAGACAACTATGTCCTAAATGCGCCAACACGGTAATAAGCGTGACATTATGAATATTCAGATTTTTTAGACGTGGTGAAAGAAGCGTGTTCGAATAAAGAATGTGTGTTCGAATAAAGTATACAGATATGTAAGTATAGTAATCATAGTAGAAAAGATATACATATATATATATCATCTTTGTAACTAGCCATACTAGTCAAGTCAACAATCTTGCCATACTAAATAACAATTATTTGCTATTCAAATGTAATATTAGATTATCCATTTTCTTATTAGACAATACTCAACTGTGATTCGCCGTACAAATTCATCGGAATAACTTGTAGCTAAGTAAAACAGAAACTTATTCATTAGTTTATTAGATTCTTTGATAAGATGTCGGGCAGATAGAAACAATGTTGGAACAGTTAATACAATAATAAAATACACATACACATAGGAGACATAACAAGTGGAGTTAAGTTTCTCGCACCAGTGGGTATCCCTCCCGTAACTGAATAACAACAATAACAGAAGGATGTCTGTCTGTGAGAGAGGGCCTAACTCCGTGGCAATCTAATAACAAATCGGCCGATAAGGAAAATGTTTCATTGACACATAAACAGACTTTATCATTTTGTTTCCATATAAATATAATAAAGATGTCATAAGTATTTACCAACAAAACCAAGTATTTACCTGTCGCTATGAAAGAGTATATACGTGAAAGTAGAATTGTGGTTATACGAGTATACTACACGTTTTCACCATGCAAAAGTATTTGCGTGCCAGACGGTGAAAATCAATGCCAAATTTTCTCTTACTCAAGTGAAAATTTTAATACCTAAAATTGATTTACAATAAAAAAACTTTCTGTACATTGAACAAGATAATTTACTAAATACACGTATCTATTGTATGTGTGTTCGATTCCCACTCGACGGACTGGTTAAATTTTAATTGTTTCCATTTTTCCTTTACCTTAACAAGTTGAAGTTAAGTTGAGGCGTTGAGTACCGACACTCAATATGCAATGTATTGTATTCCAGTGGAAAGCGCTGAAACGGAGTGTCACTAAATTCTTTCTCGCCTGCTGACAAAGAAATCCTAAAATATATATTATCGTCTGGAATATCTGATGTGGAAGTGTAAGATACAAGAAAACTGACACTTTAACAAAAGTTAGCATATTTTTAGTTCCAAGTCTCAATGTCAATCGGTGATAAATAGAAGTAGTACTTATTATAAAGTAGATAGTACTGATTCAACATCGCCGAACAAGAACTATTGTGTTTAGTCCAAAATTATTTTGCTGGATAAGGAAGGGGAAGGAGGTTAATGGGTTTTAAGGAATATCTTCAACGTTCGTTCATAACATTTGAAGTTAGGCATATAAATTTTTTCATAAATATATTATTAGAATATAAAATTTAATTCGAATTAGACAATAAATAGAAAAAAAATAGACAAAGTACACAATTTTTTACGTAGCAGGATCCGAACCCATGCCTCTTGGCAATTGTCCATCCGCTCTGATCATGCGTTCTACATCCGGCAGTGTCGAAATACTTATACGCTTAATGTAACTTTTTTTTGTTGTCAGGGCCTCTGTAGAGAGATATTTACAAATTTCTAGTACACAAAGATTATTTCTACGATGATTAGTTTGGCAAGAGAGAATGCTATTTATTGAAATATTTTAACATTTTTAAAGTGTTAGTCACACACCTACCACGTGTGATCGCGGCTGCCGTGTGATCTCGGCTTAGAATAGGATCACCCTGGAATTGGAGGTGTCGTAAGAGGTGATTAAAATACGTGTGGTAGAGTCATGCTGCCAGCGATGTCAACAAGCATGGGCCGACTCGACCAGTTCATTACCACCCTCGGCATTTAAAACCCGCCTCAAGTAGTGGTTTTCTGCCATTGTGTTACGTATTAGGTAATAGTATTGAAAGAAAGACTAACCCAGGAAAGTACCCCTCTAATCCTTACCTGAGTCCACAAATTCCACCACCCGTCGAATCTGTGGAGGGCACAGAACCGCGCTCTGGACAAGGCAGACGAGGCGTAGGCTCCAGGGCAGCCCCTACGGATATGGAACTTTATATTCCACAGCCTTCGTTTGGTACGTTTTGCAAGCAGCATTAGTCTATTTCCACCTTAAAGGCCGGCAACATCTATGTAGCTCCTCTGGTATTAAACGGGATCGTGGGCGGCGGTGATTACTCACCATCAGGTGACGCGAACATTCGTTTGCCTAGCCTATGGAATGGAATAAAAAAAATCCGTGTAAAAATTTGAACACAATGATATTCGAAACCGCGGCCTTTTGTAAACCTTTTGTTTTTCGTATCCTACGTTTTTGTAATTGCACTGGAGTACTAAGTTCTATGAAATTCTTTATAGCCTGTTCGAGTTTTAGGTCTAGGAGCAGTCTAACGCACGTCGCGTCGTTCTAACGCACGATTTAGTACACGAAGAGGACCTAAATTAACGTACCTAATATTTTAAATTAGGTAGACAAATTATTTAAGAACCTCTTTGTAAATATATACTATATTTAACGCGCACAGACCAGTGGTCATCAGCTCATCAGCTAGTATGTCATAAAGTCATAAAATCCACGCAAATAAAGTTGCAGGCATCAACTCGTCAAAAAAGTCTTGAATAAACTCGTAACTACAGTACAGAACCCACAGCCATAACGAGCAGTTTATAGTAACTATAGATGAATAGATACTTCATTGATTTTAAAAGCTGCATTAATCACGATAATATTCACGTTTTAAATGTATGGTAAGTATTAAAATGTACTTGAACATTTTTTGAATACATTTATGTTCATGAATGAAGTGTGATAGCCAATTAAGCCGTAGGCAATATCCGTCTGCCGCCTGGTTTGGTTATATCAACCGCGAGCTTAAAGCTGTCGAACATATAGGTAACGAATTTTCGGACAAAAATATTGAGCTTGTGAAACAAATTGGAAATCGGATGAATAATTATCTAAATCCTCAATTTCAACAGGAATACTTATATTAATTAAACTTGTTTCAATAACGAGTATATTGTTTCTAATCTATTAAAACTGTTTATTAATTATGATTTTATTAAATCTTGAAGCTAATGGGAGGGTATTCAGAGAGGTTCAGAGGGAATACCTTCCTGAAAGTTATTGTATCAAAATAAATATTTACATATAATATATTATTTTCTGTGCGAATTCAGCAAAACGTTTATAAATAAATATTTTGTATTAAGACTTACTAACTTTATATTTTTTTTATATTTTACTGCTTACGTGGGCGAAACTCGATGCCAGCTTGGATATATAATACATACACTTTTTACCTCATAAAATATTGCTTAAGTAATATATCATTTAACCTTTCTAGAATCCTAATTTCAGTGCAAAGTGATAATCAATTTATTTGATGGTTCCGTTTGATATATCGGATTTATATTTTTGAAGTAAACAGAAATAAATTATTATATTGCCATATACGATAGCATACAAATACATATACCAAGCTTCATAATATAATATAGTTATATGTAAAATACCTACATATATTTAGTTTAAAACGTTACACGAAGTACAACGATATCTTTAAAATATACAAGTCAGGATAATTAAGATTTCAAACTGTATTGTAAGTTGTGTTGCAAATATGCAGTCGGATACGGTGCTATTGTTATGCGTCACAATAGAAGCGAGTCGATTAAGCCCACGGCATTCGCCACCTGCCAGGCAATTCGACTAGACAGTAGTCATACGATACTGAGATTCATGAAAATAGGAAAGCTTGCAGCATCTGCTCTAATAATGATCATCTTTTAATTGCACTTAACTTTGTAGTCCACTTGATTTTGCTGCAAAGCAGAATACGGTCTCTTATAAATTGTACTAATGACTTTTGTACTAATTACTTTTTTAGACTCTAAAAACGTGCCTTACAAAATAATTACAGAGCTCTTAGATAATTGAATGATAGTTTAATAAGCCCACAACTGTTGCGTGTCACGTTCAAGCAACTGGTTTTTTAACATAAACAGGTAGTAATTATTTAGCTTTACAACTATTTTTAATGTCATAATAACTAATATTTATTTAGTTTTCAGTCTATTTTTGTAATATCTTTGGTATATTTTAGGATATACAAGTCTGACTGTAAACTTGATTGGTTGTGGGTTCGATTCCCGCTCGGGGGAATAATTAAATTTAAAATATTTTTCATTCCTCACTCTGGTATCTATAACAAAGCTCAGCATTGAGTTCCGCTACTCAACGCACAATGTCTCGATTTCGAGTGAAAAATGGAGAATGAAATGAGAATGAATGAATGAATGGAGAATGTCTTAATACCAGGTTACCTCTGCCTACCCTGCTATGCGGAAAAAAGGAAGAAACTGAAAAAAATATACTATTTAATTATATTACTATAGGATTTTATTTTAATTTAGATCATAATTAAACTTCAGCTATTTGAGAACGTCTCATTATTTTTTCCCAAAGAAAAAATACCAGTAAATGTACACGATAGATTCAGATTTCGGCGGACAAAGCCTTAGGGGACATGAAGCCATTTTGACGTCCTTGGACAAAATATAAAGTAAATCATTAGAATGTGTTTTTTCCTTTAATATTTTTATCCGCTTATCGTATATCCGCTTATACCTAAATCATATTTTTAGAACAATAATAATGAATAGTGTTCAATATTATATTCAGCTATTTAACTACGACAGCAAGATGGTTTTATACTAAGCACACTAGAGATGGTCTTTATGAATCTGAATAATCCGAGGCCTAACCTTTTCTTTGTCCTCAAGCTACTCAAGATGTTCTTACTACTTCAAGATGACAATGTTTATGTCATATCTATGTTATTCGTTGTTACTTAAAAAAAATTTTTAAATAATTTTGTTTTTTATTTGTATGTAAGAAGTTAGTAAATTAGTAAACAATCTACTGTATTGTTAATGAATACAACAATCACGTTTTTTTATCACCATCATTATTGATAAACTAATGTTTAATTTATATTCAATAGCTACATGATTAGTCTTCGGTGCAATTTGATTCAAGGTTATGTGAGTTGTCACTTCGAAGATAGAATTTTCGTGCCTATCTGCAATGTCTCTCCGTATCACAGCTATTGCGTTGTAAAAACATGAATTATGGTCAAACTTTGACAATTAAATAATAGATATGTATTTTTTATTAATCATATCAAACGATGTTACATCGTTATCTATGATCATTAAATTATATTTCTTATATATATAACTTGTTTTATATTATGTATTTAAATTAAATACTGGTTTTTGAACATATTTTTACATATTTTTTTAACAATGATGCTTCAAGTAAAATAACAGAATATAAAAATAACTTACTTTTACGGTATATCTCAATATACGGTATATCTAAATATTTTTTCTAGCTCAGTAGATACATATCTTGTGGTACAAACTGTTAGTGTAAATATAATTTTTTTCATCTCATAAAGACTAAACATAAATAAAACTTCTGGACTCCTCCCGTAACTCGTTACATATCCCTTGAGGCTATTTTCGAACTAGTCCAATGTTAAATTAGATCGATATTCTTTAGAGGAACCGAGCCTGGGCGGAGTTGTGACGGAGCCCGCGCAGTCAGCGAGAAATGGAGTAACCCATTTTAAGCTAGAATGAATTGCACGTCGTGGACTGCAGGTTTGCTGGAAAGCTGCCCACTGATAACGGTCACACACGTCACAATAGACACAACAACAAATGTCTATTACTAATAGTAGAAGACTAAATCCAGTATTTGATTATATACATAATTGTAATGAGAATTTCGAGAATCGCCCTTTTAATACAGCACTAGAATCGCTGCACAGAAAATTATAGTTTCAATTAAATTTTATTTCGTCTTTATTCAATTAATTCAATAAAAATGTGTGTTATTTTAAAGCCAATGTAATGAACTATTATTCATTTAATAAATAATCAACTGATAAGTTACGAATCGAGTCTCTATTTATTTAATTTGGCTTCTTAATATAAAAGTTAGTAGTCAAGTAAATATTGTAGTCATTTTTTTACTCAACATAGATTAGTAATATGAATATATTGCCCAATGGCAACGGCTGTATGTCAAAGATAGAACGGAAGAACAGTCTAGGTGACTACACAAACACACCAATGTATATGTGAGATACAGATATCAGCATTAGCTAATACTTTATTTTAAAATGCATTTTGTCCCAACTACCAATAAATAAAATTGTCCATAGTTACTTAATACATTTTAAATATACTACTATACTTTTTAAATAGCAAAAAATACTCATGATTATTATTCTATATATATATTGATAAATTTGTATTTTTCTTTATAATTTGGGTAATATATAACTTAAAAATTAAAAATAAACTTTCTGAATAAGAATAAACATGGTAGAATAATTTAAAAAAATTAACATACAATATCAATAAATAAATCTTACAATTATCTAGATCACGACAGATTAAATTAGCGTATATTGATTTAAGTTATAGCTATCACTCGTAGAAGGTTGAAAGAAACGCTGTTACCTGACAATATACTAGCAGTTTATATGTACTTTTTTATATTCAGACAAGAATGTGTAGTTGTAAAAATTACAAATCAAACTTTTATTAATGTGTAATAAGTTGACAATTTTAGTTTCAATTGCAATTTCAGTAATTTTAACTTTATAATCTACTAGCTGACCGGCGAACGTCGTGCCGCATTAGAATTAAATAATATGTCAAAATGTAATAAAAAATAACAGATAACATGAATAAAAAATACGCGACGACATTCTCTACGAAAAAATACATAAACATTAGCAACAAACAAACAATTCACATACCTATACATATTTAGAAAACTTTATAAAAATTGAACGCATAGGGATTTAAACCTGTGCCTTTTGAAGAACGTTCAAGCGCTCTGACCGCTAAGCCATGCGTTATACATCCAGCTACGTCGAAATTCTTATACGCTTATAACAATTTATATTTGTTGTTAGCATCTTTGTAGAGAGATTGGTACAAGTTTCTGCTACCCAAAGATTATTCTACAAATAATCGTTTGGCAAGAGAGAACGCTATTTATTATTAAATATTTTTAACATTTTTGTAAAGTGTTATTCGCACACTCAAGAAATTAAAAAAGACATATTTAGAAAACGTATAAAAAATATGTTTTTAAATTTCCTATGTGTATGAATAACAATAAAAAAATGTTTAAAATATTGATTCCTCGAGCTTCCAACGGTTGTCCTTGCGATTTATTTACCTTCATCGCAAATGCAGGAGACATTAGAGACGCTTAAAATCAAATGTTAAGCCCGGTGGAATCATCGTTACACGCGGGTCGAGACTTCTTTGTCTGACGGTCGTTGCTTCGATGACATTAGCTTTCTCACAGTCTTGTTTCATTGCACAATCAAAGTTAAACATTAATCATATTACGCCGCATAATAATAACTGATGATACTTTTAGTTGTAAATTATGAGAGTTGTAGTCCAAAAATCATACTGAATTTAAAATTCTGTTTGGTAGCTGACTATGTCCTTCTAGTTTATCACTGTGTCAACTAATAATGAAAATAACTAAACCGGTACCCGGTGTCATTTCCCTAATCGTTGCAGATTAATTGAAAATAAATGACATATTTGTCGTCTAATATTTATAGCGTGTTCAGAAGTTTTCTTAATAAGATAATATAGCAAATGATCGGCCAAACTATAGGTATTTTAATATTCCATAGCCTAAGCTATTTTCCTTGCTTAATATTTAATTTCCGAACGCATTCTATTTGACACGTACGCACAGCTAGTATGGCAAAATAAAGCTAAAAATGTTTTTATGTGTTCTGACCTTTTAAGCCGTTCTTGGACTTCTTTAAATATTTTGAAAATTGCCAAAGCAGCCGTTCTCGAGTTTTAACGAGACTAACAAATGTCATTTTATTTTAATTTATATATTTTTAAACATTATCCCTGATGAAACAATAATAAACAACAGACCTTAAAATGCTTTATCAAACTTTTTCACAAGGTCGTAATATTTTGTTCGCATCTTCATGGTACTTCAATGACCCTAGATGTCGATAAAACCTAAGTTCTCAACTTCCGATTTTTCTATTCTTATATTCAATTTTTTTTTTAGTTCTTTCATAGATTATCTGTTATCATACTCAAACAGGTGGTACTTGTTATTTCTAATACTAAGTATTTTAATTTAATAAACAACTTTGTACGGATCTCTTCAAATCGAAACTTAGTTATATGAAAGTTTTAAAGTAAGCTGAAAGAGAACCAGATCGGTGATTCCGAATTTTTTATGCAACAAATGTTTATTTAAATTACTTTTTACTAATATAATTTATACCCATATATGTATCTATATATTTAAATATATACAAGTTAGGTAAAGCCATATTCACTCTGTCAACTTCACACTTTTGCCCGCATAGCAAGGTTAACCTACTATCAAGACACATTGGTCACCACTCACCGCCCGAATTCAAGACACTGAGTGTTAAGTGGCGGAATATAACGCCGCTCTTTGTCCTGTTCACTAGAGCGTAGTAATTAAAATAATTTTAATATAATAATTGCCCCGAGTGGCAATCGAATCCACAAATAAATTTTGATTATAGTCAGACGTTGTCTCAGTGCCCCACGGAACCAAAGTTTCCATATTCACTTAAATTTAAAATATCCCATTTTAAAAAACTAATGCCTACAAGCTTCTCAAGTTACTACGATACAACTACCGATTTGCGTCGATCGAAGCCATTAGGAAAATCCTACGCCTTCAGTTACACCTTTATTTTTATTGTTATACATACACCTGTCTCATGATACAATAATGTGCCTACCTTCCTAACGTATTATAATACCTTAGAAATTGCAACTTGAACAGTTAAGTGGAACATAAGGAGTCTTCGATATGGGAAGAATACTTGTCCATAAGTGATCAGTAATATTGTTTCATCTTGGTTATAAAATATAATTAAGGAGAAAAACAGGACATATCGTGTTATGGCGTTGTTTTGTAACTCTTCGAAACGAAAATAGAGCGAAATAATAATTTAATTTAATTTAATTTTATATATATAATAATTTAATTTACTACCTTTGTCTAGTTATATAAAGCAGTCATACTGGCCACTAAACTATGCTGAATTGTTATTCACTACCTTACTATGAAAATGAGAAGTTACAATTGAAAACAAGTTGAACTATTCTATTCTAACATAATCAATGACTAGGCTATCTGTTTGCATTAATTAGGAGCTGACATGCAGTAAATGGACTTATGAACAATTTCGTCCTAATACGTCGGATTACTAATAGGCATGGCTGGCAGAGGAGCGTACATTTTGGCTTGTAAAATTTCAGTTTCAAAGTTAAATATTCAATATCCGCATTCTACATTCGGTATTGATTCGTGGCATATGTTTATTTCATATGCTCTTTTATGCCAATAATGATTAATTGTTTCGAAACTTTGAATATTTAAATATTCATACACACTCAAAACACGACAGAAAATACGTTATACGGCGAGTATAGGTACACATATGATGTATCCTGACATATTTAGAAAACGTATGAAAATTTGAACGCAGCGGGACGTTGAAATTCTTATACGCTACGCTTATTACAACTTATATTTGTTGTTAACATCTCTGTAGAGAGTTTTTTACAAATTTCTGCTACGCAAAGATTATTCTACGAACAATCTCTTTTGGCAAAAGAAAATATTATTTATCAAATATTTTTTACACATTTTTAAAGCGTTATTCGCACACTTAGGAAATTGAAAAATACATCTTTAGAAAACGTATAAAAGTTTAAACGCTTTTTGGTTTGACAAAATTTCTATATTTATTTTTAATTTTAATTTAACTTTGGTCATAAACCTGGAATGTTAATTTATTTAATATTTATTTAATATTTTTAGTATTTGCGAAATTTAATTAATCTAAATACACATAACTTGCCTTAAATCCATCGAGCAAGTAATGTTAAATATATACAAAAAATATTTTCAATAACTACTTACATTAGTACAAATGAATCATCAAATAGGTATCCATATTTAAATATATTATAATAAACATAAATAGAAATAGATATGAATAATGTTGACAAGTAATGAATAAATATATCGTTTCTGAGCCACAAAATCGGTTATACGAACGCGCATTTCTATAACAGTAAATAACAGTCAGTTGCCGGTCCACTCGATTGATCCCTACCGAATAGCTATCTTGCTCCGACCAATAAAGATCTCTTCCCCAATTGGATAAGATTAGGGTTCAACCGTGGAATGACGTAGATTTCCAGCGGACCTTCAAGATGAATTATCGTCCGCTAACGTCTTCGACTTATCTACCGTTATGACGTGCACCTGCAATTCCAATTCTTTCCTCACAAACCATTTATTAGTATTATAAAAATTATTTATGTAGATTGTTACATAGAAAGTCTTACAGGGATTGAAACTACGCTATAAATGAAATTGAACCATTATATTGTGTGGCATATTAATAAACAAAAATATTATTTATATTCATTAAAAAATATATTAAGCAAATTACTTTCTTTAAATATTGTTTTATTTTTAGCAATTGCAAATTATACAACATTTGTTTGTATTATTTAAGATATTTTTTAACTTCAATAAGACTATTATTGTCGGAATTCTTGTTAACAGTTGTTTATTTACTTTAATTCATCTTGAAAATATATGATTTTCTTCGCTTAAACATGAACAATAATAAATGCAAATTCCAAAGTTAACTTCTTAACAGCTAAACTTTATTCATTAGCGTGTATTGTCTTACGAATTTATTCGTCAGGTCAGACACTGCCAAATTCCGCTCCTACACTAAATATTTTCGACGAATTTGTTTATCTTAAGGAGACAGCTTTCGAAGTTCTGTCATATTTAACAAAACTTTTGCAAGTCTCTCTTTCACTGCTATAATCTTGTCTAATATGAATGTAATAGGAATTTTACGACTAGCGTCGCAGTCAGAAAGTTTTCTCGCTTATTTTTTTATAATATCCTTAAAGATACGAAGTTTTAGTGACATTCAAAGAATATTCATAGGTCACTTGTCCCTCATTCGTGTCATATTCGTTTTAACGTAAATAATTTATTTATTCATGTTTTTGATGGAAATTATGGATTAATACCTTTGTTTTAAACAAAATGCGTAAAATTGTATTTGTAGTTTGTTTTATATTTATGTAGTTTTTGAAAAATACAATTTTATATTTTTGTCCAGTGCTACGTGGCAGCAGTGGGCGTCGATCAGTTGCGATGACTTATGTCCATAGATAGCGTTCTTTTGTTTATGACCCAACAAAAATAGTCTACTAATTTAATTATGAGTAATTTAGTGTTATTAAATCTATTATATAAACACGCTCCTAAGCCTGTAATATCGCACAAACAATGTTGATGACTGAGAGTAATTTCTTTTGCTATTGTAATTTTGTACTACTATTTTATTATTAAAAGAACAATAAAGTAATAATGACGAGGGATGTTTCAGGGTGTATGCGATGGACACTGTTACAAAGTTTACTCTGGGGTAAATTTTATTTATTTTATTATAAAGATAAAGCGCTTTTGGATTTGCACCTATTGTACATTTTTAAATGCGATCTTCGAATTAATTTTTTATAAGCACATTTATAAATGCACAGGTGCATGTTTTGGACTCCTGTAAACTACCAGTAACTAATGTTTTATATATTATGTCAATATAATTATTAAGTCAATAAAGAAGTATTAGATTTTTTATTGAATATGCCACAGCAAAGTGAAACATACAATAATAAATTTAATTAAATTAATAATAATAACCAACAAAAACTACACAAAAACTAAACAATTTTAACGCAGCGGAATTCGAACCCGCACCTTTTGGTAATTGTCAAAGTGCTCTGCCCGATAAGCCATAGTTATACTAATTCTATGTAAGTACCTACATACATGACAAGCAAAATCGGCTTATTTAAACTTATTTATATGAAATGAATTATATTTATATGAAATTATTAAACAATCAAACCTAGTTTTTTTTATTTACGTATCATATATCGCGGCAACGTGTTAAGCCAAGTTTAAGCTCAGAAATTGGCATAACAGCTGAATAACTGACATTAACTAGCATACAAAATTTTATAACCAAAAGCTTAATGGTTATTTAGACATCAACATTTAAAATCTGTCAAAGCTAGCCACCGCCATTTATCTTATTAACAAAGTTCAAAATTACCTGCAGAAATTGGCACATATTTAAATCATAATTCATCATTTCTGTTTTCATATGTATGTTTTCGATAGGATTAAAGGAGTTTTAGAAGTTATATAATGCCATTTCCTGTTAAAAAAGACATGATGTTTAACATAATAGTCTTGTGAAATTATATAATAATATTATGGGTCGTTTTACGAATAAAGATTTTATTTGGTAAAATTCTCTGATAAATATTCACATCACATTTGCACGCAAATTCGAGCGATCAGCCGCCTGTGAAATAATGCAAGCACGATAAAGTTATGACATCTTCAGGGGGATTGGTGTCAATTGTGCAATTTATTTTGTTTCATTCGTTTCATTCATAATAGTTCATTTATGGTGCGACTGTCAGCGAAATCGCAGTAAATGTAGCGGTTGAAGTAATTTCCGTTTGCTGTATAAATACATTTTAATGTATATATTATATGTATTAATAATAATTAATAATAATCAATACATCATTATTATTTTTTCTTGAACAATACTGAGATATTAGATTAGCGCCAGATGTACCAATAATGACGGTTATTCGTTCTATTTTGTGAGAATTAGAATCATTGCATAATATTTGTGTAACCATTTTATATATATGAACTACTAGATTGTGATTTCGACTATAGTAGTGATTAGGGAGGTGCCTCCCCAAACGTAATTACACACGAATAGTTAGACTGGAATCAAGTGGTGAATAACACTCACTAAATATCTATTTCAATATGTTATATACATATTATGTGTATGTTCTGAGATCTTTAGCAGTGACCTACATATACAAACCTACATACCTACATATATAAAGCCTCAATATGAAATCAATTTTCAAATGAAAATAAAAAAGCAAGCAATCAGGTATGAGAGTATTTACTTTTTTTTGAAGAAATTTTCATATTAAAACAGCCTATATATTGAAAAAAAAAACATACGGCCAGAATTTCGTTTTTCGCGCAAGTGCCCATCTTATTCAAATTCAGAACATCAAATTTACAAAGCAAGTAAGGTTCTCCCATGGGAGTAAACTTTATACAAGATTTATTTTGGAACGCCTATGTCGCTGTAAGACTCTTATAGAAAGTAACTCGACTGACTGCCTCTCCGATAACACGTCGCCTGCAGCATAAAGATGAAGAGATGTTAGTCCTAAATTTTAAATTAGTATGTTCGAGCGTGACAAAACTATTTATTATCCATCGCAGCTTCGTAACGATGCAATCTAAATTATCGCTTAGTTTCGGAGCTAACTAATTAGCTTTAGTGCCCGTAACTTCGTCCCCTCCATCGAGTGTAACGACTCTGATAATTTAATTTTTGCTAGCAAGTTCCACGTAAATCACCATGCTGATATCGATAAAAAGTTACAACTCGTTAGGTGTAGAAGATGACCATCAAAGCCTGTCTGTCAAGTTTACATGGCTATTCCATGTTTATTCAACGGAGGCTGAAACATTTCCGTAAAGACTCGAAAATGCAATCAGCTAAATGTTTTATTCATTACGATGGGTGACATTACTGCGTATAAATTGATTATTCTTAGAAATTAGAGTAATGGATGTTGTAAATACGGCATTCGCATGCAGGTTGCGATCACCGAGCTGCTTGTTAATTTTCCACGTTTCCTTTAATGCCAAAGTAACACACAAAGTTCCTTTTACGGATCAAAGACTAATATTGATTGGCCAAATTAGCTAAGACGTGTTAAGAATTGAAATTAAGTACTTTTGAACATTAAAAAAATGTGGTTGGTGATTTATGAATTTAAATAAAAACTAATAAGAAATCTTGTAGGCATATACAAGTAGGTTTATTATAATGCATAAAGCAAAAAAGATATATAGTAAACATAATATTTGGACTCCATTATATCTGTCGCGCCAGCAAAAATAAATAATAAAAAGAGCACTTATTGTTTGGGCAGTACAAAATCGTATAAGCTTATAAATATTACACAAAATATTGTAGTCATAATACTGCTTAATAATAAATTAAACGTGACTCCACAAAACGTATACGTCTATAAATATTTGACCCAACTATTACATTTTATCCTAATATATCTTTCTTTTTCTAATAAGAAATACATAGAACACTACAAAATAGCAATAAAACCAATCTATTTGACTGATTGATCGATTGAACGATATTATTCGTAATTATTGTATCTTTCAAACATCGAGGAAATATGGATGTAATTAATCTTATTGTCTTTTATTACATATGTACATAATATGTATGTATGTATGTACAATAATCCTTTTTTATGCCACTTTTTCGTTTTTCTCGCAAGTGCCCATCTTATTCAAATTCAGAACATCAAATTTTCAAAGCAAGTAAGGTTTCTCCCATGGGAGTCAACTATATACAAGATTTATTTTGGAACGCCTATGTGGCTGTAAGACTCTTAGAGAAAGTAACTCGACTGACTTAATAATTATGAAATTAATAATTATTAAAATTAGAAGTTATTGTATGTACCTGGTAACTTATTGAAGAGAAGAAGCTCCTTAACATTCCATGGATTCAGTGTGGGCACCGGACCAATTTTGTAGAGAGAGGAGTTCGGAAGAGTGCTTATATATATTTAGAGATATATGATGTAAGATATTTCACATTTCATTTATAATATTGTTCTAAGCATTATTACCAATTTGTTTCCCCATACGAATTATTGAAACCATACGGGGAGGAGGACTTAAGGTTCCAATTTTAGCCTGACTTGACCACGCTAATTAATTTAAGCCAATTTCTGTAAACGTACTAAGTTTCGTGCCCGTATCTCCGATAGCCTAGGAGGAGATAACGAAGTTTGAATAAGTCGACCGGTTCACTTCACTTAGCTCAATAATGGTTTTTTTATATATAAATTTATTTTCATATAATTGATAACATGTTGTTTTAGGTGCTACAAAATATTTAAATTAAACAAAAATTGTTTAAATAATTATTAATTTAATTTTATATATTTTTTTCTGGTGACGAGATAGCGGATTCGGGCGGAAAGTGCAGAACGTAGTGACACTAGTATAGCGTGTCAAGTCGTAGTAATGCGTGTATTTGTGTAACAAACAACGTAATAATTTATAGACATTATTAATAAAGGAAACACTGTCTATGTATGAAGAGAAGCTTGATTTCTCTTGCTAGATTGCATAGACATTCACTGGTATTTTCATCGTTATCTTAAATTGGAATCGGTTATTCTGCCAAATACGATTCGTTGGATTACAAACACTCTGGCCCACTCGAATTAGACAATCCTTAACCTAGTTTGTTGCTTTTAAATTATATTTGAATTTAATTATTTTCGAAGGTTTAAAAAAGAATCTAATATAATTTTGACAAATAAATCGCATACTAATAATATTTACTTCGGAATGATAAATTATTCTCACAAATCAGAGAGGTATCGTTATCTTGTTTAGATAAGATAAAGTGCCTCATATTATAGGAAAGCGAGGGACATGGCTATAACTATATTTTTTTATCTACTCCTTAATAGAAATTTTGTGAGGTTTATGCTGAAATAAGCTAAATGGAAGACAAAATCATTATAAATATTTTATATATTGATACCACGCACATGTTTCGTCTATAAAACAAAATTCATAACCGGAACCAAACAATGCCCTTCTTCTGCCCACTGTCTGGTACGGAGCGTGGAGCCAATTAAACGCGGCAGTTGCAAAACAGCCGCAACTCGTTGTATCTGTCACTACAACTCCACAGATTAGGATGGGATGAGTACTTTTTATCCCTGTTTTTAGGCCTCTGGTGCCAATTGGTGGCAAATCATATCCTTGGTTTTGTACGTTTTGCAAATAAGTTTTCATTGGCAAGCAAGATGCATAGAAAGACTGGACCGAGGTCACTGATTCGTGGAAGACCGCTCTGACCCACCCAATTCCGAAGAAAGGCGATGGCTCCGATCCTTTTCACCCCAGGCCTATTGCCGTCACCTCCCTGCACTTCAAAGTAATTGACGGCATAATAAGCAGCCAGCTCCAGTTTATATAAAGGATCACCAGTCGAACGACGATCGCCAATATGGCTTTAACCATCGTCACGCAAACGATGCTCTTCTAGTCTTTTTTAACTTTTCGTTTTTTTTATCGTGAGGAAATTCGTTCGGATACCCACCCGATCAGGGACTCAGATGGGTTATGTGGGTGGGTGTGTATTTTTTAATATCGTTTTGGAATTTTTGGAACAGTGTCTTGATTCCAACCAATAACGTTTTCGTTTTGTATTATGTTATGTGTAAAATTACAATTTATGGGAAAATATACATATGTTAAATAAAATAGATTAGACTGGGTATGTAGCTCTGGATAGATCTTCACTATTAGAAAACACATTGTTTTCGTTTTTCAGTGTAAAACAGTGGTTAAACTTGACATGCTTGCTTGCTTTCGTTGTATATTTTTCTTGTAATATAGTATTTTACAATTTTGATATTGACGTAGTAGGAATGAAAAAGTATGTAAATTTTAAAAAGAAGAAGATTTTCGGGAAAATGCAGATATCTTATTTATCGTTTGTTGCAGTCGCAATATTTAAAGTAATAATAATAACGAAATATAATTTATAGTTAATATAAAGTAAAAAACGAGGAAGAGGAAGAGAGGAGGGTTTGAATTCCGCTACGTTCATACTTTTGTACGGTATCTAAAAATATTTTTTATATCCAATGTAAATAATACTAAAATGTATATGTTAAAATAATTACAAAGCTATAGAAGCCTCAATATATTTAGAAGTTTTTTTATAATTCTGTAAGTTTTAATCCATAGTGGTAAAATGGTAGCGTCTGGCTGTAAACGTGATGGTTGAGGGTTCGAATCCCACTCGGAGGAATAATAATATATCCTTTTTTTACTTTAATCCCGGGCTGGTATGAGAAGTTTCTAATGTTATAACGGTAGTTTTTATTTAAAAGGTTTATTATTATATTTTCGCTTCTATTATACAGACAAAAATTGAACCTCCTTTATATTAACTGTATAAATTAAAAGTAATTCTTTAAAATACTTTTCACCTTAGTTAGTTTATAGTTAGTTTTTAGTGCCATTTAATTTTAGTATTTATATTGTACTGGCTGTGACCGCGACTTTATACGCGTGGAGTTGTAAAATAAAACTTATCTAAGTTTAAACAGTAATTACTACATCACCTATCTGCCAGTGAAAGGCCCGTCAAAATCGGTAAAGCCGTTTCAGATATTAGCTGGAATAAACTGACAAAAAAAATTGTAAAAGTGTTATCTTGTATGTGCTAGATAAAAAAATATGACAAAATATCAGGTTACTTTTTTTCGGCTAATCTCAAGAACGGCTAGACCGATTTTGACTAGACTATCACTGGTAGATATCTGACGTAATAACTAGTAACTTAGGCTTCTATCATCTTAGAATTTCACGTGGATGAAGTCACGGGCTCAGCTAGTCTTCAATAAGTGAGAATAATAAGCGTATGTATTAATAAAAAATAATAATATAACGCTTGAAATTTTGAATACACTAACACAAGAGTATTTATATACTATAGTACTATTTGAAAATATAAAACTAATTCTAATGTGTTTAATAAACTGATTGTCTCTATGATTATTTTAACAAGCTATTTAATTAAGAATAATGAGCTCATTGGTAATTGAATAAAATGTGTTTGAAATTAACATATACAGGCATAGAAATATGATAAATGTGCACACGAATGTGTAATATATTGTCGGTTATGTGAAGACAAATTGTGAACAATATTTGATGGTATTGTTCGCTATTCTAGCTATAATTGCAACAGATCGTAATTAGTTTTGAATAATATAATATACCATTATATTGAGTAATGTAGTTTGATGATTCGTTAGCAAACAGAAAGCTTGACAGTCGGGATTAAGGTAAGAGTACATAAGCAATTAATAATCATGACGCCATCAACCTGGCTATATAGACTTATTACATTTCTAATTTAAAACAAGCATGCAGCATTTTAACTAAGTTTGGACAAAATTAAAGAGCTGAGGACAGCTTTAAAAACATACCATTTAGAATAGCTCTACTTTTATAACTTATTTTCATATTATCATTTTTCATTCTACCACACGAAGCTTTGTATCATTTCTTGTTATGAATCTAAATTGTTTTCTACCACTAATTTTATTACCAAACTCCTGCCTTATGTTCCGGATTGGATGTTTAATGTCCGTATGACGTTATGTTACCTCAGTTTCCAGTTCGCTTAGCGATTTGTGAACAATGTTGCCATATATCAAAATGAAATAAACATGACATTTAAATTCATTATTAAGCTGTATTTAATATTAAAAGTATACTTATATAAATCACTTTGTTAAATGGCATTATAACAAGTTTCCAATACTGGCTTATTATTAAGCTCAATATAGATTTATCATTGTATAAATAATAAATGCTAAAAAGCTTTATGCATACCCTGTAGACGGAAGGAAATACATACAATTCGTTGAAATAGGATATGAATGATAACATATTAAAGATAAAGGCGTATTTTTATATAAATTTGACATTTATTACATTTTTGTCAAAGTAGAACATAAAAATACCACTTTTAACTTACTTTATATTGCCTACACTTAAGCTCGTAAATTTCATGTCATACGTAATTATATGACATTGCATTATTATTTATATGAATTTCGGAATAGAGTATCACAAATCGTTTTGTTACGGAAGGCATGCACCGCAACATTTAGTTGGTAAATTGCCAGGATTGCGGACGACCTAATGGGGTAATTTTTCTAAGCAGGCTTATTATTTTTAAATTCAATGAATATGAAGTCCAATTCACTCAACTTCAATAACAAATCGAATTCGTTATATCTTAACAAACGATTATTCGTATAATTTAATAAAATCTTTCCAAACATTGAGTAGTAAATGCTTAGCAAATTTTTTTAGAAAAACAACACTACAATATTCTAGCTCTATATTTTGTATTTGTAGACATTTTTAATTTTATAAAAAGATTGTGTAAAACACATATCCGGGCGTACGTACGTAGTGAACCTTTTCCCGCATTACTCTTCTCATACCATAGAAGAGAAATGAAACTAATTAAAGTGTAAGCTTTCCTACGAATGGAGTTCGAACCCCTGACCAGCTTTAGACTAAAAGACAGACAGTGCCCCCCCACTGATACGAAAGCCTCAATATGACCTACAGTGATTTTATATTTATTATTTTTATAAAATTAATCTTAATACTTCAATAAACATTAGAAACTTACTATTGAAAATATAATACTATTGTCATAATTTAATTAAATAAATTATTAGTTTTTTATTATATTATTGTATTTAACAGCGGTACGTGTGGTGAACGATTGATAAAATACATAATAAATTTTAAAAGAGCTGTGTTCAGAAAAAACATTATGCCTAAGCTATTTATTTACGGTTCGTATATGAAACAGATTTAGTTCAAATTTATTGGAATGCTTTTAATCCGTAAGCATTATCCATGTAACCAGTGATGTGCATCCCATATTTGGTGGATTGTAATTTATAAAAACAAACTATATATTTTATCTATGCTCAAATCATCTATTCAGTCGAAAATTTTATAAATAAGAAAATCTATTTTGAAATAAATAATACATATTTTAACATTCATAAAGAGTTTTATTTATTTATTCTCAAAAAAACAATTTGCATTAAAAATTGAACGTAGCGGGATTCGAACCCACGTCTCTCGAAAATCGTTCTAGAGATCTGACCGCTTAGCCATACGTTCTACAAAAATAGCGTATCCCATAGCGGCCTCGATTATACGCTAGTATAATCGAGGCCCCTATTCGCGTAAAAATTTTATACGTTTTCTAAAAATACTTTTTAAATAATATATTAATATAATCTTATAAGCAGTGAAAGCATTACAAGGCAACAGAAAATTTATAATTTAATGGATTTTATACATTAAATGGGAAACTGAAAATGATAAGTTCTGGATAGATGTCGATAATAGAGAATTACTTATTCTTCTATTCTGGAATCCTTTATGAATTTCTTGCGCTTCATACCTGTTAACTAGATTAACCTTTATTAGTAACTTACGAGTATAATAAACATGAAACGGTAATACACAAATTATGGTACATCCATGGAATATCTATTATTATCTTATATGTATTACTTGGCTTGGTTTTATAGGACTCCCAGGACGTCAGAAGACCTACTAGTAGCTAGAATACCTACTAGCATCTACCGGCGGCTAGATTTCATACAGTCCTTTGCTGGTCTAATATTTTGTCTACTACGACTCTTATTTGTTAAAGCTCATCAAAAAGGTGTACACGTTCTAAGTATTTGTGTGTAATTTTTTTGTGATAGATAATTGTATCACTATTTTCTTGTTACTTAAATATTTTAAAGAATATTTTAGGCTTAGCTTTCCTGCAAATAAATTAGGTTCCATTTTAAAATTACTCATAACGATAATACACAATTTTCTTATTCATATAACATGTACTGAAAAGAATTGCATACAGCCCATGCAAAAGTAGTGTTTTAATAATATATAACATTTTTATTATATTGCTCTAAACAACATTTTTAATAAATTCAGTTATTTAAAGAACTTTTAACAGTATTGTTTAAATAATTCAGATTAGGTGTCTTGATATTAGGTTACCGTGCCATGCCGTTGCATAATTACAACTTGGAAGCGTCTGTCAATCTTATTTAACAGTATTAATAAAAAGACGTTCTTTGTAAGTATTTTTTGTTATTAAAAATAGCATGAAAATTACAACGATTTTGAATTATAAGAACACAATACACGGAATATCCGTAATGTTGTATGAAACGATTTTATAATTTCGTTAATATATGCGCTCGGTGGAAGTAACGCCGCGAGTGCTACATGCTACGTGGGGTTTAAGAATGATAGATACCTACTAGATATCTAGTATTAAGTACAAAGTTTCTATATTTCAAGTCTTTATATTCCGATCAAATTTTTATGCGTTTTCTAAAAATGATTTTTAATTTCCATTTGTAAATAACATTACAATTTCAAAATATTAAATAAAATAGCATTATCTCTTGCCACACGATTATTCGTAGAATAATCTTTGGGTAGCAGCAGGAAATTGTAATAATCTCACTACAGAGATGCTAAAAACAAAAATAAGTTAAAAAGTTGTAATAAGTGTATAAGACGGGATGTAGAACGCATGGCTTAGCGTTCAGAGCTCTAGGATTTCAAATTTTTCAAATTTTTATACGTTTTCTAAAAATGATTTTTTTAATAACATGCCAATTTTACATGTTTAAATATAATTTACAGCAGATTCCAAGAGGCGCCGGTTTGAATCCCGCTGCTTTCAAATTTTTATACGTTTTCTAAAAATGATTTTTTTAATAACATGCCATTTTTACATGTTTAAATATAATTGAAAGCAAATTTACATACAACTTTAACGCCGTAGAATACAAAGTAATACATTAATCTTAGAGTGCTATGATACAATAAGTGGTGTAATTACTTACAAAATTACAAAAACAAGAAGATTGCTGTAATAATTTACAGCTAGATGATGAGCTCAAGTATCCACTCTTGCCGGGTATAATACCACGATGGCAGCTACCGTAATACAATGCTACATGACGCCGGTTTTGCCGGAACAAGCCATCGCTTCAAGGTAAACACATGACATAAACAATGATAATGACTCTTACGTAGAACGTACCAATGCTGTTAGTTTCTATAATGGGGTTATTGCCAACTGCCACAACGTAAAATCACACAATACTCTAAAAATACAACCTTGCCTTTTATGTATACCTACAGTAACTATTGACTGTAAGCACAATAAGTGACAAATATAATAAGCTCTACCGCTATAATTAGTAGAGATAAAGTGAAAAAAAGAATATCTTTATAGTAACAATGTACATAAATTTATCTTATCTTTCAATTTGTTCTGGTAAGAGAGAAAAAACGTAAAGCTTTAATAAAGCAGGGACTTTAAAAATTACCTAATAAACACTTTTATAACATTTCACACACTATATATGCAATATATATGCAAATAGATGCTAGTATAAAACCCGTTCCAAAGTTCTAAGAGATTAAATGAATTTTAATATTAATGATCCATCCATCTCTTGTTTCGTTATAATATTTGGTAGTGCAAAATTTAAATTTTACACAAATTTTGCTATCGAGTCGAGCTTCAATTTAATTATTCCATTCTAGTGTATCACGAGATAGCTTCTTTCACACGGCTCTCAGCGGCAGGCTTTCCTCATTAGTCTTTTGTGCCGTCTACCGAAGAGGGTGACTGTGATTCTCAATTTTAACCTTTAACGTAGTTTTTGAGCTATTATTTTACGTATATAACGAACTTAATTATTTAATTACTATCTGTGCTTCATCTCAAATCTAGTCTGTATATACACGTGTTTATTTTTAGTTTACTAGATCATGTTTATCAGTACCTATCATCTCTACTAATATTATAAATGTGATAGTCTGTCGGTCTGTCTGTCTGTCTGTCTGTGACGTTTTCACCGGCCTAATTTAGATGGAACTTAGAATGAAAATAGTTGAAGGAAATAGTTGAACAGGGTCCAACATGGGCTCCGCCTTTTAAAAAAATAAACCCCGAAAGGTTTGAAAGTTTGTATGAAAAATCTATACCGCTTCACCACTTTCCCCCCTTAGTCGCTTAGTGGATAGTTGATAAGCAGGATTAAACACAGGACACTATTTAATTATTCAACATTGAAATATTTAATTAAAGTTACATACAAAAAATACATCGAAATAATTCCAATATGATAAATAATCTAAATACTTTATTTTGCTACGTATGTTTATGACTGGAGTGTGGACAGGTGGTATGAGCGGAGGCGGTATAGATATACGGGCGATGATACGGAGAGAGTGCACGTCTCTAGCTACTCTTACCCGAGCGGGCAGTCATAGCCATGCACATACAAAAAACTCTCCGTACTTTATGATTTCTCCGTGCTCTCCGTTTTTTCGATCTCTCTGAACTCTCCATTTTTGCCAAAATCTCCGTTTTCACCAAATTTTCCGTTCTCGCCAAACTCTTATTTCTCTCAGTATTCTCCTTTTATTCCGTTTTCTTCAATCTCTCATTTTTCTTCTTTCTCTCCATTATTCTCCTTATACTTCCAACTCCTCGTTTTCTTCTTACTCTCTGTCTTCTCCTAACTATTAGCCTTCTCGGTACTCTCCGTTTTTTTCCAATTCTTCGTTTCTTCTTAAAGAGTAGGAGAGCCAAACTCTACATATTTCCTCGAACACTTCACTTTTCGCCTTCTAGAGTTCTTATAGATATCATTTTCACATTACATGTTATAGATATCATTTTCAATAAATTTTAATAAATATTTTTTTTATTAAAATAAATATTAATTAAATTGCTGTTGCGGCGTATTTGGAGTTTTCGCGGGCGAAGCCGCAAGTGCGCTGCTAGTATAAAATAAATTGATATCAGAGTAAGCTTATGTTACATGTATGAAGTAAATGGTTTTCTGATACATAATATGTTTGTCTAGACATAAGGGGACGATTTCAATAACTTTATTAAAAATTATTTAAAAATTAAAAATTAAAACAATGCAAAACAGTTCCAACAACCTTAGTTAAAGTTTGTTAATTGTATAACAATTAAAGATTATATTTTATAAAGTATTAACGATTAACGCTTTTCATAACTTCATAAGCACCTAGCAGCTTTATATTAAGGTACTTTAACATTTTGACCGATGACCAGGCGGGTGCAGCCGATGTAATTGGACAGATATCTGCTTATTTATATTCGATAAGAGTCCTTTGGTCTGCAATGATGCTGAAATAAACGAGAGCCTATTTCCCGGTGTTTTACTTTCAGAATTCGAAAAATTTGCCTTTTATATTATTTAATGATAAAAATGCGGATGAATTATTTATACATTCATTTTTTAATATTGTGAATTAAAATGCTCTTTAAATTGATGTACATTTATTTCTCGCGAAAAAATAAGCTTGGATCCCAATATTTGTTTGTCTTAAACAGGTAACGGTAGTAACTTCGAATTCATTCATTTCACAGACTATAGTATGAGTTACACATACCATTATTTAAAGTTAAAGCTATATTAATTTTATTTCAATTTTAAATAATTATATTATACACATATTTTCATTAACTAATGTAGTGAAAACTAATAAATATATTAAAGTGTATAATCATGTTTGGTTCATGTCAAAAGACGCCTGTCTATGCCAGGTAGAAACTCACATGACAAAGGTCTGAGAGCGTGCGATATAACTTGTTACGCCTGTTCTGAACAAGAGCTAGTTGAGAATTTTGACATAGCTAATTGCTTCTTGTTCATGTTTCATGCTCACAGACTGCCCAATTCTAATCAATATATATATAAAAAGAATAAAAAAGTTTATTACGTTTATAAAGTAATTGAGAAAAATATTAATTGGGTCCATTATCAGTATTACAGAAGCAAAAAAATACACTACAATACTACTACAGTAGTACAATACAATAAGTAGAGGTTTTGCCTGTACATCTGTTTCAAATCTACCTATCTGTTAAAATTCACATCAATCAAGCAAAATTACTGAATATCAATAAATAAATGTTACTTCTTATCCTGGTATTGGATGTGGGTTTCTGAAAAACCGTCAGAAACAAAACAGGTAAATTACTTTATGTACAGATGACTACCAAATAAAAATTAATAAATTCTTAGAGCTATATGTAGGATAGTTCATTTGCTTTACGTTAATGCAATTAGAAAAGCACTCTTTATGGAGAAATTCAGAGTATATTGGCTTTACAAAACATATGGTTAAACTGGCTGATGCACAATGCTACAGCACATTGTACATTGTACACGCATAATGTCTGCAAAATCTTAATTTTGCACCAATCTTAAACAATAAAGCAACGTCATGAACCGCTATGGAAATTGTTATATTATTTACAAATAATTTGCGTCGATAACTGAATTATATACGTACACATTACACAACAATATTTACTATTTAGATTTTAAGATATCTTTACAGTGTGTCTCTCTTTGTTTTTTGTTTCATTTATAAAATGTAGTAGAATTATTAACATTTATTTAGTTCTATGTAAAGGCGTATAAAAGATTTATATTTGCGCACGAGAAAGAATTTGTTTCGCAGTAACAGTATATGAAACTGTTGGTTTTATATTTCGAAACGATCCAGTAATTATTTATATACAAAAGCATTTTCTCAGTTAGAACTCTATACAGTTTAAAATTAGGTATTTTAATTTTATACGTTTGAAGTTCTATGCAGAGTTGTCTATCATTAAGCTTATTAAATTGTTTAATTTTTTTACATTCCATATGATAATTGAAATTGTGCATGGATGACGGTAATACTCGTATTACCGTCATACATGCATGATTTCAATCATATATATGATTAGTATTTTAATATAAAAAAATATTTATTTTTCGCAATAAAACTTTGAATCAATTATTTTATTCAAAGTTTTATTGACAATAATATTCTTAGTAAAATAGCAATGTATTGATGATTTTTAATGGAAATAATAGTAAGTGAAAGGGACTTGGCCAGTGAAGGCAAGCGGTAAATCGCATTTGAAAGGGATCCTTGAGCCACACTTGCTCCAAACATCTCTCTGCAGCGCGATAGAGGTCCATACAGTATGTCCATGGATTGCTAAGAATATTCATCTCATCTCTTATATTCACTTAACCTTATAATTTAAAAACAATTGCAAAAGTCCTAAAATTATCCTGACCTTTATCCATACATACATAGTATGTTAATAGTAGTTTTTCACGTTTAATACACCGGTGAGGGAAATATGTTGGTACAGGTCTTTCATATTGTATAACCTGCTAGTATCTAGTAGTGACACACGTTAGCATGTGCGTTATAACTTATTACGCTTGTTCCAAACAAGAACTTGGGCATGTGTAACATGATAATTATGTTAGCCTGCGACATAAACTTGCACCTACATCAGAAAGTATAGGATACTATAGATATAATAAAGCTTTATATTCACAACTAAATGACATGCCAAATTTAAAAACTTTGTACATTTTTTATATTATTCATATACTTTTCATAGCTGGAAAGGAAAAAGTGAAATGGGTGGCCTGGTATTTTTAATCACATTTGATATATTTGAACAATTTTATCAAATAGCAATTGAACTTTTCAGCAGGTTGAATAGTAGACTTTACTATAAATATAGTACTTTGTAAAGAGGCTAAAGAAAAACATCACAATATTTCCGTCAATCTAATCTTTCACAATTGTAATGGACTAATAAAGTTCCGTCCAAATTGTAAGACAGGAAATCTCGTTCCGAATAAGAAAGTATCTCAATAACCCTAATCCTGATGGTTTTCCAACCCATAATCTCACATCCAAAATTTGCGCACCAGTAATGTAAAGGATATTGTTGCATACTTTTAAATATTTTACAGAATTACATTTTATAAGTAGGAATAAACTGTTATATTAAACTATTGTAAAAGTCTCTAAATACAACAATAAATTATTTTTAAATGAAAAATTTAAATATAAAAATTCTCGCCCTGGGGGGGGGGCCGGCAGGCCCCCCGCCCCGCCACGCACCGCCCGCAGGAAGAGAACAGAAAGAGAAGATCAAGAATGAACGACTTACATACAAACTTCATTTAAATCTCCAACTCCTATACCCTTATATCCTTTAGGGGTAAAATTTTCACGAACGCTGAAACATGAATAAATTAATTCTATATAAACATGAATAAATTCATTCTATACTCATTTATATCAGTAATTAGTAGTAGCCAATAAATAAAGTGTCATATTTCTATACTAAAATAATTTACTTACATAGAAATTTTCGACCCTTATTTCACCATGTTAGGGATAGAACATTTAATTTAACAACAATGACATAGAAGTTTACTACTTCTTAATCAATTACTCACAAATACAATTTCATTCTTGTAACTTTAAAATTGACGGGCTTTCATACAAACTTTCAACATCTATTTCACGCTCTTAGGGGTTTGATTCTCGCAATAAAATAAACGTACTGACCAAAAATCATGCATCTAAGTTCAATAGTTTCCCCTCGGCGATGATGAATCAGTCAGTCAGGGAATTAGCACAAGCTATTATATATATAGATTTAATTTATTAATAGAACCCTTTAGGCACAGCCGAGCCGAACTTAACGAGTTCTTAATTGATGTTAATTACTATATAAAGCTACTTATATAAAGCTACAAAATTCACGCACCTTCATTTTGTGGAGTAGGTAGAGAAATAACCTAACTAAGGTTTAGGCCAATCAGTTCTAGATTGGAACGTAATAGAAAACAATTCACATAAAAAAATGTATACCTTTACTTTGCATTCTTACATCCATATCGACATATTTATTAAATATTTAAGTTTTTCTGTAAACAATTTTTTATACTTCATGATTAATAAGCTAATAAATTATATAAACACAATTTTCAAATCAGTATGATTGTTTTAAAAATTAATATTTGAAATATTATAATAGTATAGTTGTCAAATATATAAAATACAGAATATAATCCTCTAATCTAAAGTGTCGGATAAATATACGTATGTCACATTGTAAAGAGAAGCAGAGTTTCGTGCAACTTAGAACTATTCCTAATCCCTGTGTATTTTTTTCTCTATACTTGAAAGTAAAGTGCTATTATTTTGCACTGTCCTTTATAAAAGCGGTTAAAGAAAAATGCTAATGATTTTAATACTCTAATTATATGGGGTTCAGAGTTTTACTGTTTCAGCAATTTAATTCTATTATAGCATAATTTCAAGTTATTAAAACACTACTGAAACGGAAAGAAGTATATTATAAATTAACAATATGAAACCCATAAGGCCACTACTAAACAAATTATTCGTTATCAATAAAATGTAGAAAAATTGAATCACAATTTTTATTAGAAAGAAAAATATAAGCTGACATTTTAATTACCTCTCACGTTTGTTTACAATTAATTCGCTTAATATACCTAAATATTGGATTCCAACATGTTTTCTGGGATGTTTATTTTTATAAGCAATCAACGGAGATACAAAACTTTCTAACTAACAAGGAACACAAGAGACATACTTGCTGTAGAAAACTTTGTAATCAGCGAAAGGAATCTTATAGTTAGTTAAAGGCAGAATCCAATCAAAAGAATATCATAGCAAATTGCGGTTGTGAGGGAGATAATTTCTAGAAATTCCTGTACCTAGTATAATATAAGGCAAAAAAATATAATTTGCAATTTCTTTTTAACTTGAGAATTTAAGAAGATATATTTTAAGAATAAAGCAATTTCCACTAAACTTAAAATAGTTATTGATGTTATTTACATACAAGTTGTAGCCCGGAATTGTACTTTATATTTAAAAAGAGATTTTGGAATAATGTGCATACCTAATTTATAATACTAGGTACGTTAATTAAGGACCTCATTGCATACGGCACTCGTGGTTCAACTATCGTGCGCGAGAGCGACCAACGACTGCTATATAGCAAATTCAAAATCTTTCACTAGCTCTGATTATACATTTATTCTATTCTAGTGACCCCCTCGTGGCTTCGCCTGCGTAACCTATACGACTAAACTATTTCGTTTCTTTGGCCGCCCGCGTTCTCACTTAAAACACAAGCTTTGTTTAAATTTATTTAACGCACAGACAAACAGAAAAGAAAGTTAAAAACTATTGTTTTGGTTTCTATTATATTGGTATTATAATATTTATTTTCATATATCTTCCATGTACAGACAGTTATATTATATGTGTATATAAATACTATAAAAATCCTAAATATATTTTTTTACTTGAAATGTGACGGAAATATTCGTGATATATTTAAGTGTAGAAATTCCACGTTTCATGTTTCTAACTTCAGAAATGACGAGCTTTCTTAGTTCACCCCCTTCGGTTATAGAATTTGAATAAACATTGAAGCATCAATTTAATTTTTTTTATTCATATTTACCCAAAAACAAAGTACCACATTTCTAATTAAAAAATGATAGTCTTTTATTATATAAGCTTTTGTTATATATCTTCGGGAGGGGTGTATAGACAAGGAACTAGCAAACGTAGCGATGTTTAGATGCACACTGCTTTAATCTTTAACACTCCCACTGGCGCGCAGGCCGAGTATTAACTACCCTCAAGTAATATTATAAATATATAACAACTTTTAAGCCAGATTTAACCCTCTTAGGGATGGAATTTTTGCAACCGCTGTTACTCATTTTCAATCAGTAATCTAAAACCAAAGATTCATGTTCCTAACTTTATAAATGAAGGACTTTCATATAAACTTCTAGCCGCTATTTCATTATCGGTCTTACCGGTTTCTGTTTAAATTTCCAAAAAATTAAGAACCTACGACCATTCGGATTGAATGGTCAAAGTCTCACCAGGAAACGTTCAGTAGATTTGACGTGATTGGAAAACACAATAAAACAACTTTGCTGTTATATATATTAGTAGCTCCTTCTCTATATAAACTATAACTGTGACAAATTTTATATTCTTCTTGAACTAACATGAAATACTTCTAGACATTTAAAAAATGGAAAATGTATCATATTATTGTCCGTCCTACAAGAAATAAAAAAATAAAAAAATTGTAAACTGAAAACTGAATACCTAAGTTATTTAACTTGTATACATCGATCGACCGCATTCAAGATGCATAGATGGTAAACTGACTTGTACATAGATCGGTGATTGCGATTTCAATACCAAGTCGCAGAGCGTATCAAATATTTGCATGGAAAACGTAGTGTTTGTCCTATTTTATATTTATTCTTCATTTTGTGCTTCATAGAGTACAAAATATGGCAGATTGGAACTCATTTGATAGTCTTCAATAGTTGTATATTAATTATAATATTTTTAAGTGTCGACTAAGTTTCTGTAACTGATGTTATTTCTTACTTGCTTCATTCTTAACATAGCCTCACAAACGCCGAGCGGGACCTCAAAACGACTTTTCAAAGATTGTTGGATTAAAGTGTAGTAGGGATTAATTTCAACGTGAAAAGTTTCATGTCAGAGACAAGATGAAGTTCCTGACTTTAAGGAGTAGTCAGATAATAGTTTAGTGGCAAGTTTAATTACTTCCTGTTTTCAAGGAAGGAATAGCTGACGTGGGCCGACGGTTAGGTTAGGTTAGATTATTTGCTACAAACATATGAAACTAAAAAGAAACACAAATTCCCACATAGTTTAGATTTTGTCTTTCTTATAATGAAATTACAAACATTTTTCTTTTGTATATAAAATTGATAAAATATAATCATGAAATAATTGCAGGTATTTTCATGTTGATTCACGATAACATTTTTTTTTATTAGAAATAAATATATATAATTTAAATTTATATAATAAATATTTTTTTTCGATTTTGATTTGAATAATGCTAGTTAAGTTATTTAAAAGTTTAAAAGAATATTCTGTATTAACTATTAATTAAAGCATCACGCTCTTACGCTTGTACCTTTTGAGATTCTAAAATAGAAAACATTCCTATTTTTCAAATAATACGAGATGCATATGCACATAAACAATTTAAAGTTTTAAAAAGTATTAAAAAAGTATTCATAAAGTTTCATTCCATTGTGAATGCATAAAATAAAATATATTTTTATTTCTCAATCACCTGGAGATGTGTCAGGAACTGAAATTGCAAATAATTTCTCTAACTGATATTGCATTCTGCTCGCGGCCTCTTAATTGATATTAATTAATAGAACTCAAAACTTTTGATTAAGCAAATGCTGCTGTTGTATGCAAATTGTAATTTTCATGCCAGCTATTCACATGGAGATACAATGTACTATTGTATATATTCATTCAGTCATAATACTTTTGTTTTTAAAGAGCACTTATAAATGAAAGGTAGAAGGATAATGGTTGTAATATAATATAGGTAAGTGGTCATTATATAAAATTGTATTTGTTGTACGAGAATTTCGCTTTAAATAATTATAATTATTTGTTTTAACATTTTAATTATTGTAATAATTAATTTGAGTTATCTATATTTTTTTCAATTTAACAATGTATACAGTGATCTGGCTGATCTAACGAACTTTGTACCGCCTCAGAATTAAATAATATGTTAAGTATCACTAAAAATTTACAGAAAATCCAAAATTAAAAATTCACAAGGTCATTCTCTATGAAAATTCTCTTGATTTGTAACTGTGTCAACTGCTGATGAAAAAAACTATCCCGAAACGCGGTATCTTTTTCCTTAACGTTGCAGATTTGTTAAAAACTAACTACATATTTGTTGTCAAATGTATACGTATAGCGAGTTCCGATTTTTTTTTCAGAAAGATAATAAACACCTAGGTTATGCCTAAAAATGTAGGCCATAGTTTCGGTTTCGGCTAAAAGTTGTCCTTGCCGGAACTCGTGGGCGTCTAAGCCGTCTAAGATGGCTAAGGCGTAGCCACTTTCATGTGAGTAAATAGTAAACGATCTCCGTAATTATTGTTAAGAATATAAACTGCACTCTATCCGCATTCGTCTTCAATAATACTCTGTATGCCCACGTAAATGTTGTGTCCTTGGGCAAAAAAACTAGTTAAGGACTTTAATATTTCAAGATTTGTGTGGAAGATTCCAAAGTACGGTAACGGTCCGGATGCGGACACACCTTTCTCTTTATCTTGGCTACAGTTTGGAGAACCGAATATTTTGTCTGAGCAATTATGAACGTCGTTATTAACACAAGAGACTATCAGCGAAATATAATGGAAAAAATAGCACAATCGCAATGTGTCGAACGTGTTGTCGTCCTGGGGAATCTGTTAGACATATTATTTTTGGTAGCTTTTAATTGGTAGCTAATGGTGGTTATTTGCATAGATGTATTCAAGTAGTCTTTTTTTTTAGGACTGAGTACATTTCTAGCGGGCTGGGCCCTAGCGGGCTACCCCTACCCCTAGCGAGTTGGGCTGTGCTGGGCCGTCTCCTCGAGGAAATTACAGGTAGAGGTAGCCTATATCATCAAGTAGTAACTTGCTTTTCGATACGGTCTTGTGGAGGTATTAACCACCACTGTTCTTGAAGTATGTGCTAAATAGTGCTCTAACACGTGAAAAGGGAAACGTTAAAAAAATTAGCAGTAATAGTTTACTTATAGGAAGGAGTAGGTCTTATTTTTTTTTTAAAAACGTCTTTTAAACCGTCAACCGGCGCGGGTTCCAATCCCGGTACTTTCAAACGTTTATACATTTTCTAAAAACGTTTTTCAATTTGTGTGTGAATAACATTTTAAAAATGTTACAAATAGGAATAACATGATCGTTATGTTAAATTATTTATTAATTGCAAATTGTTAGTAAAATGAATTATTATAATGAATTATTATATCTTTATTTTAATAACTTGATTAAATACTTAATAAACAAGTTTTTTGTGTTATAAAAAATTATACGCTGAAAATCTTGTTTCGGTTGGACATAAGATTTTTTTATTATAACCAATATGTCTTATATTACTTAATGTACCTCATGCCTCAAGCGCCTAACATAGCTATATCATCTATAAAACAAAAAAAAATTAAAAGCATCGATATTTTATAAATAATTATAAATTTGTATAGTAGATATACAAAATGGTGTCATTTCATCAGACAAGAAAATATTTCTGGGTGGTTTTACGAGCGGAGTAGTAAAGTAGATAAAAGTAATACAAGCGTCTGCGCTTGGGGCTCGAAAGGGTTTAATCAAAGTGAGGCTGTCCTACTGTCTGGATTGTAGTATGTAGTCTATAGAAGTACCCTTGTTTGTATTTTTAGCTACAATTTCTACAAGTCTTAGAAATTTACTCAAGTGTATCTTTTCTAAAAGTTCTGTTCTATTAAATTCAATACATTCTTTTTCAATTTTATAAGCTTCTACTGGATCTATCACTCTATGTAAGAACATCTTGCAATATCATTTTTACTTTTTTTTCTTTTTGCCGTTCGATTTACTTTAAAATTTTTATTGCATTAACCCGATGTCATGGATGACCAGGATGGCCAAATTAATTTTAAGCTTTTACTTTTTAGTACCTTTTTTAAACAAATTTGTTTATTACCTTACTCACTTTATAGAGCTCAGGTCCGTCCCTATGTCAAGTACTGTTCCTCACGGTATCAACTTTAACCACTCGACTTAATTCAACGCCAGGCAGTTCGAATAATCGATGATCGTAAACTTACAGACGGCTTAGAATCCTTGACCATTCGGAGAAACGTTAGTTCTCTGTCGGTATTCTACCTAGTCTCTACAATGGGGAATGCTCGATTTCGTGTACCTCACCTCCGTACGCACTCTGTACGTACGCACCTCCCGTCACAGAACCTATATATTATCCATACCACCTAGACGCATGGTATGCATGTAACGTGCGTGCCTCACTCATCAACTCATCAACAACTCCTCTGATGCTGTAGATGTCCATGGGCGAAGATATCCACTTACCATCAGGTGGTCCTTCTGATCGTTTGCCGCATTTTTGAAAAAAAATATACATTATACCTTGCACCTCAAACACTTGATATGTCAACATATTGGATTATGTGAGTATTTTTAAACTTGATATTTTCTTTATTTAACTAAAAAAAATTATCTAGAGAAAAACTTTCAATTTACGGTTTCATTATTAAATATAAAAAGTAAATTTAAAAGAATCGTAATTCACATAAATCTCGACCGTTAAGTGCCACCCATCTTGTTCGACTACTCTCGACATATAAGTTTGCCGATTTATGGGCTAGGTTTAATGGGTGCTCGTACCTACATGACTTGGTTATTGGATATATTCTCAAAGGTCGCAAATAAACTTACATAAGGACCATGAAAGAACAAGTCAATAATTTTTAATATAAATTCAATTATCCGTACAAAATATACTATATAAAATTCTTTGAATTATTTGAATAATTAACACAAACATGTATATATAATAAACTTGGTTTTATTTTTTAATTCATAGAAATATTTTAGCTTAGCGTTTTGTAGGATTTTTTTTAATGTGAATTATTAATAAAAATTAAGAGACAATTTATACTAAACAGTACTTCTCTTATAAAAAAAGTCTCTCTGTATGTGAAATATAGAACTATTATCATTTTCTAGCACGTACTTTCACAGTGGCATTAGTAGGATATTAAGATTATCATTTTAAAGAGGCTCCTTAAGCCTGCACCCGAGTCACAGGCACTGCTCCAAGCTATTTTTTCTGCAATTCGATGGACCGCGACCGCGATGTGAATCCATGGCATGCTAAGTAGTTTCTTCTCTTTATTAATAAATCATATAGTCAAAAATGATTTCTTTCTTTTTCTAAATATAACTTACAATATAATGGAAACCTACAATGTAATGAAAAATATATATCAATACACCAAAGACAATAACAGTTAACGTCGAAACGAATGAAATGAAGTGCCCACAATTATGTTTGCAATTGAAATTGAGTTCTTGCTAAGCAAAAATTGTTTTCGGAATTAATACCCTTAGGTTTGTATCATTTATTATGTAACATACGCCATAGCGCAATTAATATTTCAATTAAAGTAACATTGACATGCCCATGGGCAAATAAGTGTATTGGTTTACAAGCTAACTACATCTGTTAAACTTTCATTTCGATACAATAACTAAAAATACAACATTCAACCATTTTTTTGGTTCGATGCAGGTTTTAATTATCTCTATAAATTTTTCAATTATGAACAAGTTATTGTGAGAGCTATAAAATAAAGGAAAAACCTGAAAAAAAAGTAATTTTCTTCAATAATCAATATGAAATATAAGTTTTTGGATGCTGGAATTTTTACTCATCTTGCCTCAATGCCAGATAATAAAAGCTCGCATAAGCTTCGATGTTCAGAATTTATATTTCATATATAAAAAATAACCTTACAATCGGCCTTACATTTATTGTACGATTTATATTAAAATAACTTTACTGGTACGATTTCATGATTCTGTAGGCACTTCAAAATACAAAAGGAGCTTTTGCGTTTTACGCATCCAAACTATTGTATTATATTTATTCTACAGGGCCGTAAAGTTGTGGAATTGCTTTGATTTTAATTGATTGAGGTCGGGGTATAATTTTAATCAATTACATCAACAGAAACTCTGACAGGTCCTTTTTGTGATTGTCAACCTATTAGAATGTTATTTATTTAGGTACATATTATATATACAAATTATTAAACAAAGTCCCCAAGAGCTGTCTGTCTGTATGTGAGTTTCTCAAAATCTACTGAACAGATAGATATTTTTACGGGTTTTACTAAAAGATAGTGCATATCTAGAGGTTAATGAATTGATAAATTGACTGAAATATAACGATAACTGTTGAAAAGGTCGCGTGGTAATAGAAAATCTTGCCTACTGCCTGATACCATATATGTTTATAATTGTAGAAATATAATAAAATCAAATATTTTCAGGTTAATTTATAAGCTGGTGGGCAAATTGAAATCTATTGGCGGGCCACATGGTAGCCCGTGGGCTGGTTGGCCAGATTTATACTAGAGAATTGTAGATCTACAAAAATACAATATAAAAAGTCTATGATAGCATGTCTCCATCTCTTATGGTTAACTCACAATAACTTATATGTTCAAAAAATGTTATTAAAAATGTTACGTTATTTTCGAGGCTGTTTCCTTCTGTCGGGATTACACGGTTTATGACACATTGATTTCCGCGCAGGTGAAGCCGTGGGCACAGCTAGTGTATATCTAAATAATGCCTCTTGTCTAATTCTCGCTAAGAAGTAATTGTTGAAATATTTTTAACATAATAAATAAATTAAAACATTTTAATTACTAATAAACATTAAAAAATTATCAAATTAAATTTTTGATATAAAATTATACTTAATTGTATTATAATTATTCTTCTGGCAAGAATGTTAATAAAATTGTTTATAAAATTACCATACATTTAACTATATTTCACTAAAGTAATCACAATAATATAGTTCTTTTATAAAAATGATAATATACCATTATATCTATCTATCTATATAAATATAAAAATACATAATATAATTAATTAAATTTGAAGTTTTAATAACAACATGCTGAATATTGTCCTAGGAAATGACCGCACTCGCTATAACATTAAAAATATGAGAGCCGCAGAGATGCAGTTCTTCAACTTTTAAATTTTCGCAGCTTCGCTTTTTGTATTAAAAACTTTGTAGTTTAACTATAGTAAAATATTTATGTATATTACGTTTGAACTATAGAAAGATATTTTCAAGAAAATACTGTTTATTATAAAAGAAAATTATCTACAATATTTTTATTAGAAAATATCTTTTCTCACATAATATTGTCAATTTATACCCGTAGGAATAACTTTATTTTTTTCTCCACTCTGGTAGCTAAAACAAAACGCCGCGTTGAGTTCCGCCAATACGCAATGTCTCTAATATATGAAAAATCGTATCAGATCGAAGACAAATTTTGATTGTTTTGACTTTTTTTTTAAGTCAACTTTCTTTAAAATTGGGGTATGGTATTTGGGCAGTGTCCGATTTTCAGGGTATGATTTTTATACGAACACTGGCAGCCAGTACGTAAACAATTCCTTTAAAAACTAAAAAACTAATACCTTCTGTTGTATTCTTGGTGAAATACTACCCTGAAGCCCTCGTTCTCCATGTTCCCGCTGTCACCCCCGGAAACTACTGCAACCGCGTCGAACTAAATGCCGTCGACCAGTTTTAAATCAGCTTAAGCTAAATAACGAACACTGGGCTTCTAAACAGAACGAACACTGAGCGAGATAGCCACTTATACCAAGTAGAAGCAGAAATGCACAAGTACAAAATATTAATTTTCGGTCTTAGTGAAGTGTGCAACGGGTAAGAAGAGCTGATAACGTCTAGGGACCTTACATTTCCTTACTCTGGAAAAGAAGAAAACACTTACCCTGACCTTGAAGAACATCTGTAAATAGGATATAGTAATATTCTGCTCCATCTGGGGGAACTAGTATGGAAGTAAGTATACACAAATCTCTCGAATTACCGGTTTATTACGAAACTTTATTGTTTTTTTTTTGTAAATATATCGAAATATTTAAAATACATGACTACAATATTTTAATTTTTTCTCCTAACTGCTGTTTTTGCTTTATAATATCAAGCTGTAACGATTCCAATAGGAACGAAGCAGCGAAAGCAAGTTTTCCGTTGCTTACACTGCTTAAACGGTTAAAGTTACGTAAAAACCATATATGATAGAAATGTTCCCCTCTTAAAGTTCTAAAAAAACATCAGTATGTTTTTTTAAGGTCGACTTAGTATAACCTTTTTATAGTAATGAAATTTGTTTCAAAATGACGCATCATTTGCGAAGGAGTTTTTATAAACATAATATTAATTCTTGTTACAAAAAATATTTTGAACGAAAATTGTCCTTTACATCATTTGATTACAATATTTAAGGATCTATCATAGTTTTAAAATGACTCCGCTATTAAAATATGATCAAATATGTGCTGCATATTTAGAGAACGTATAAAAAATTTCGCAGCGGGATTCGAAACCGTGCCTCTTGGAAACCGTCCAAGCGCTCTGACCGCTATACGTTCAATTGTTATACGTTTTCTAAATATAATTTTTAATCTCCTAAGTGTGTGATTAATACTTTAAAAAATGTAAAAAGTATGAGCTATCTCTAAAACAACTAGTCCGATTTTGATGCGGTTTTCAGTGACAGGTTTAGGTTCATGTTCTTAGTAAGAATCATTTTTAGCCGCGATGGTACGGAGACGGCATATGCGTTTATGGTGAGAGTTTGTTTGTTTGTTTGTGAAAACCAATGTTGCCAATTTATATCTAAAACAACTAGTCCGATTTTGATGCGGTTTTCAGTGATAAGTTTAGGTTCACGTTCTTAGATACGTGTTCCCGTATCAGGGGGCACTGCAGTATTCATTTCCAATGCAACAAAATGTTGACATTTATCTTCAAAACTACTAGTCTGATTTTGATGCAATTTTCAGTGATAGGTACGGGTTTGATTGATGCATGGTGCTAGATATGTGTAACAGTCGTGTAATCAGGATTGTCTTAAATTGTTTTATCCTTTTTTTCAATTACTATTTAACCATCGAGTGTTTTTTCAAAGTTTTTATATTTGCTTTTTTTCACATTAAGTATATTCGGAAATTAATTCATATATTTTTTATTTACGACTCTTGTACTTCACATTTTATAATAAAATATTATAATACCCTGGTTTCATTTTTATCTAGCAAATTGACAATCTAAAATTTTAGGCGAAACTAATGGTGGAGCCAGTCTCCATCCGATTGGGTTGCATATTTACTGCGTCTGGCAAGTAGCCATTTAAGACGATACCCAACATTTCGTGCTTTCCTCTAATGTACCTACTTAACGATGTAAACTTTCTTATCGAACGTACCAAAAACGTCATTTCCGTGTTTAATACTAACGTAAAAATTGATAAAGTTTAATCATCATTCAAACAGCAATTTTGCTTATAAAAATGAAATTACTCATTGGGCTTATGATATGTATGTATGGAAACTTTATCTCAATAAAAAAATTAAGATAACAATTTAAATCTCCATTAAAGGTTATGTAATATAAAAAAAAGTATTTGCAATATTATGCAACTTTGTCGCCGCTTAAAGTCAAATATATATTTAACGTATATTTATTACATGTGAAACTGAAATCGAATTATATTAAATACAAGTTGTGCCTGCGACTTTATTCCAAAATTACAAGTAGCCTAAGCTACCTTATTACATCAGCTATCCTTCAGAGAAAGTCCCATCATAATTGTTCTAACCTTTAACCTTTTTAGAGATTAGCCGCAACAAACAGACAGACAGACAGACAAAAATTGTAAAAGATGTTATTTTGTTATATGTACCGTGTATACATACATATGCTTTTAGTAAAAAGCGGTTATTTTAATAATACCAACAGATCTAATGTTTTTTACTTGTATGTGTAGTTGAATAAACAAGAAAATTATATTCATAATAACGTAGTGGTATTTATTAGCATAATCTTCGAAAGTAAAGCATAAATAATCATATTTATGCTATATATTATAAAGAATAATAGTCACAATACCTTGCGTTGCAAGTCCTGCTTCTTGCAGTCTTTTGGCTTGTTTTTTAAAATATTTAAATATATTAGAATCGTTTCGACAATAAAATGCAAATTTTATTAAAGTCATCTTTTTTGCTGCAACAATCAGTTAATATATAAAAAAATTGATTCAGCGATTTAGAATAACTTTAAAAGTTTTACACCTCTCTCTCTATCTCAGCATGTCGACGCCCACTGCTGGACATATGCCTCCCCCAAGGATCTCCACGACGATAGGTCCTGCGCTACCCGCATCCAACGGCATCAGGCGATCTTGACCAGAGACCTGGTAGGGGCCTGCTCACTGAGCTTTGTCCGGTTAATGGTCGCCATTCGACAACCTCACTGCCTCTACGGCCATCGGTTCTCCTGGCTAAGTGTCCCGCTATGTTTTACACCTATTTATAAGCACTAACACAGTTCATGTTCCTATTATTCCTTTATCATTCTAGTAAGTTCTTTAGCAAGATTCAACAATTTATAGGCCTATAACGTCGGCACATTTTTGTTGAAAATAAATAATACAAACTTATACGCAATTGCATTAAACAAGTTATGAATGCCACGCTATCATTGCTACGTTGTGCCAGGCAATTTTCCGAGCGGCTTATATCTCTGAGTTACGAGTATGTTATTCAGTAATATACAGATTTCATTTGCTTAAAAGCTTTATTCACTTTCTGTCCCAAACGCATTTTTGGTGATATTGGCGCCTTCATTTAAATTATTACCTTGTCACCGCGTAGAAATTATTTAAATTTACATTTTGCAATATTTATGAATACCGCTTCCTGGAACTTAAATTTATTGTGCTTGATTTTAAAATTCCATTTAAGCTTAACAGTATATACGAGTAGCACTTAGGTAAAAGACAAATTGCAGCGCGCGATTTTGATATTATTATCATTTTCTATATGCATTGCATAAATGTAGAGTAGAGTGATATATTTATTGGACTTTCGTAGTATATATTCAGTTTAATTGTGGGTTTAAGTTTTACTTTTGGCTGACTTTCCTAATTATTGGCTCATAACGACCAAGTTTAAAAATTATATTATAAAATGAATAAAATATACAATAGTAGTTAAATTTATTTGATGTACACTTGATATCTTTAAACTAATTTGACTTATTTCTACATCGAATTACTTGCTTAAAAATTCAAATTATGTTTTGTAATTGTGTAAAATATATTTCGAGAGATCAAAATGTTGTAACTAGAAGAAAAATTAAATTTTATCCTTTGTCGCGTCTAATAACAATATAAATATGTTTAAAAAAATATTAAAATCTCCTGGGACATTATTCAGATAGAGATTTGCAGATAATATGTGTATGAGTATGTTAATTATGAACAAACAATCAAGATCGTTTGATCCTTCACTTGAAAAGAAAAAAAAGTTAATATATCATTATTTTATAAAGATTATTTTAAATGCAATGTTTAAATATTTCAAAAAGTCAGATTATTTCAAAACATGTTTGTTTAATTTTTTTGATTGTATTAATGCAACTTTTGCTTATTTAAATTTCTTTACATGTTCTTGTTATTTTTTTTATGAATTTTAGTAAATACTACTTCATAAAAGCTTAATATACAACTGCAGAAGTTTAAAAATGTAGGCCTAATATAAAAACTACAGATGAATCTTTATTTACATAGTTTATAAATATTATTTTCATTGTTTACATATAAACTAAGATAGGACTTAAAATAGGACTATATTTCCCGCTTTGTAGCTTCTATCAATTACTATTATTAATGTTTTTCGACACATTCATTTAAAATGTAAGTAAACAATAAAAAAATAATGTTTCTCTCTGATCTGTGAGCAATTTTGAGAGTGTCGCTCGCATATGCTACTTGATTGACACATGACAGACGATGAACGCAGCAATATCGCACGAAATGAACCAATTTATATGGGGCATTATTCAATACGATACAAATACGTAAAATTCATCACATGACTCTAAAATGAATTGGTGAATATTCTCCCGTACACGACGCGCCAGGACGAATACGTAATGAAATAAGTCGCATAAAAAAATTGTGCAAATATATATTTTTTTTCGATTGACTCGGTCCTTTTTAAAGTCTTTTGATAACGTTTTAGATGTAATTATAATTTTATGAATTTTATTTATGATAATTTCAGTAAGAATTGTTATTCTTAATTATTTTGGACAGATATAGTAATTTCACTAAATATTCGTTTCAAAAACGAAGCTGTGATTCTAATCTATCTTCTATCTATACAGTAATAAGACAGTGAAAAAGTTGTATCTGTATATTTAATATATTTACTAAAAAACTATTTAGGGGCAAAAAATAGTAATAGAATATAAATCTATGATTAGAATTAAGTTAATGCCGCCTTAACACAATTTGTTAAGCGTGATGCGTACTCTCTCTAACAATATATAATTAAAGATCCGGAGCAACTGAAGAAGAATCATAATTGTCTACATAGTATAAGAAATAAGTAAAAGCTTCATTTGTAAAAGTTATTCAGTATGGTGAGTAGTTTTCGTTAAGAAATAAAAATTATTGAACTGTGCGGCCATCGTGGCATAGTAACAGTCTCGTCTTATAGTTAACGCGATGGTTGTGTGTTTGCTTCCCACTTCAGATTATATTGTCTGTTGTATTTATATTCTTTTTATTTTCCTCTTCGGTATGACTATGGTGGGTATTGAGCCCAAAAAAGAGAAGTGTCGGCATTCAATATGCAACGTATCAAATTCAGGTGAAATGCTAAGAACGAGGAGTCACTAGGTCCTTTTTTCTGATAGAGAAAATTGAGAAGAAAAAAAATATACATTTTGCTTATATGAAACGGAGCTGAACTGACTGAACTCATGGGCTGTGAGACAAGAAATTCATTATAACTTAGGGTCAGTATCAATGCCAACATGTAGTAAATGGAACTACTTCATCTATACTTCATATGTAAAGTAACTCTGTCTGTGACGTCATCACAGCCAAACTGCTAAACCGATTGAGATGAGATTTTTTTATACATATATTTGAGGGTCTAGGAATGAACATAGACTGTTTTACGTAAAGGACGTAAATGAGTAGTTCATGCAGGCGAAAATAATAAAATCTAAATTTACTTGATTAGAACTTCCATCTAATTCGAGCTATTATAACTAACTAGTAAAAGCCGCATTTAATGCAGGGCTTTCTAAGTCAAATAGGCAACTTGAAAAATGTTTCTAGAGTACATAATGCATAGCACTGCAAATCTGCAAATGGAATTTCCATTTGGGTTCCTGAGAATCGAAGGTAGATGTCGATTGCGGCCAGCAACGACCGAGCTAAACTGGGTTGCCACTTTCCTATATTCTTCTGCACTCGGTAAATTATAAAATCCGTCTCATATATTACACTTTAAATAAATCGACTTTAATAAAACTTTCTTATAATATATTGTACGCTTTATTTATATATATTATTTTTATAACTAATAACGTAAATAAAATGAATATTATGACGCATTCAATAACAAATAGAGAACAGAGTGATAGTGACTAATTTATGTAAAAGAAGTCTTGAGGCTTTTGCGTTCTAAATAATTTTTGACTTTCTTACTACCTAACGCAAAATATGAAAGAAAATGTAAGTAATATATTGCAACTATATATAATTGTACCCCACAAAGTTCAAAAGCACTTAACTGTTGGTAAGACATGTTGTTTGTATTTAAGCTACATTTAACAATGTTTGCTTAGTGTTAATTGAATACAAGCGCACAATCTTTTGTCATATTGAGGTAACATCAAGAAATAAATTTACACTACAATATTTTGTATAAAACACGTAAGCGTGTGCTTTTATTGAAATATATTATTCGTCAATAAATACCTAGTTATTCAATTGAACTAGTTAATAAAACAGGTCACTTCCTCGGGGATAGTATTTGGTTTACAAACATTTCGCCGGACTGTCATATAATTGCAGCGTAAGTAAAACTAGTTACTATAGCTAAAGGCTAATAGTCTAATAAAACCACTGTCACGGGCGCTTTTCAAATATTAATAGGAAAATTTATATTAGAAAAAAAAAGATTTTGTATTTTAAAATAGCTCAAAATTATATATAACTGTAAAATATATTTTTCCGGAGAGCTCTTTATTTGAGTAAAGTATAAACACACTACATGCATATCCTTCGCCTAAACGCAATTTATACTGGTTTTTAAGAGGCGTGGGTTCAAAAATTTTATACGTATTCCTAAATATGTATTTTTTTAATTAAATTAAATTCGCTTCAAAATTTTTCTTAGTAAATACGCTCAAAACTGTTGCTTAAATTTACTTCGTTATCAGGTTGATGCTATGAAAAAAAAATGTAGTCGGATTCGGACACATGTGCAATTTTTAAAGCAAACCTGATTGCACGAAATAGTTTGTATTGAAAAAGCTTCTTAGATCATATATTGTATACTATAGGTATATTAACTAATAGAAAGGTACTAAAAGGATTACAACTGAAGTTATTAAACCATGTTAAAAAAAATTAAATCTCAAACAAGGCTGAATACTGCGTAATGAGTGTCGAAGTTATTTGTAGTAACTCGAGAAGTTATTTGTCATTTTATTTCTTTAACACCAGGACAAATAAAATATATAAAGTTCGTAGCCCACAATCATCACTACACATTAACTTACCTACTGCACCAGTATACTATAAAACAACATTTTAAATCCATACTTTTAGGAAGATTGCTTACATTTTTTTATAATGTAACTAATATCAAAGCTAAAGCTGTTTTTGTTTTTCTAATTTTAAAAAGCCTCTAATCGCTTTTTCCATGTCTTACCTTTAACTTTTGTATTCTGACTTAATTTTAACTCGACTGAAATGTTTTTCTTTGTAAAGACCGTTTTAGTTTGTAACGGCCTCCGAATGTACTTTCACCAACAATAGCGCAATTGACATTTTCTTCTGTCAAGCAGTATAAATATTTAAATAGTGTCAAGCTAACAGGTTCTTTTCATGTCACTTGTTAGGCGAAAATACATATCTTTTGGTTCTTTGTATATGTATTTCTTCTATAAAACTCTGCACAGCTTCATGTAACATATCGAGTTGCTGAAAACACTTGGTACAATTATTGAAATACGTTGCTATTATTCAAGAAACAATGAGGCTTTTTGGCATATGAAATCGGAAAGTTGAAGTGTATAGGAAAATAAAGCGATACAAAGTGTTCGTGTGTATAACTCAAACGGGCTTAATCAAAGCAAAGCTACATCCTATTCAAACACATCACATATACTCTCATCTCACATAGTTTTGTAACAAGATGATATACGTACTTAAAATTTACTTACCTAAATATATTGTAAATGGATATTGTATGATTATAAGTAGAATAGGGTAATGAATATTATATTATAAGTTTGTGAGAAAAATAATTTTGGGCTATTTATTTCAGGGATACCTATTTCCTGTCTACGTGTTATCCCGCTTAGTGCTGTAAATAGTTTGAAATGTCCGGTTTTCTAAAATGTATTTTCGAATACCAGATTAGTCCGATTAAAATAGTTTCATTTCAAAATGTGTAAAAATGACGAAAACCAACGATCTTATTATTTCGTTATTTTAAAGCATTAATTATTATATTTTAGTTGTATGATTCATGCGCGGTTACTATAAAACACGTAATGGTATTGAATGGCGTATTTCATTGCTGCATTTTATCCAATCATCTATCTAACAAGAAGGCGTTTTAATGTTAAAACTTTCCAAGTTGAAGATCCTCATTTTTAAATTAACCTTAATACGCTAGTGTTATCTAAACTTGTAAGCGATCCAAGCGTTTTTATATTATCAAATTGACAAATAATACAACCTATTTTAATCTTCTTTTTTTCTAATTCTGAAAGTTACTTATTTTAGGCATCGTTCTATTTTCAATATTTTATAATAATCAGTAAATTTAACCTATAATTAGGAAATTTGATTAATGCAACTGTCTTTATTGTGCAAATATTTGGGTATCGGGTAATTTAGTATCGGTAATATTTAGGAAATATCGGTCCCGGAGTCACCGTTTTGTAACTATCTTATCTGAAATATTCAGGAGATAAGTTGCTATTATTAATGCTCTCTATATCATTGTTACGGAATTATAATTTTAACTCAATGCACTCAATTAAATTACAAATAATATTGCTCAATGATTTAGTAAATAAGAAAAGTTTTAGTCTAAATTAACGACCTGAAAGCTACAAAGAACACAGTCAAGTACACTATATCTATAGGTTGATAATTTACAAGAATACTTTTATCATTAAAACTACATATAGACCTGGTAAAGTTTTATCACAACATTTTTAAAAATACAATTTGGGCAAAATGAAGGAAATCTTTAATTTATATAAATTATAATTATGTAAATTAATACATTAAGTTATTTTATGGGCGTACTTTTTGTTCCGTTAAAATTTTTCTACCCGAGAAGCAATCAAAACACTTGGTAAATGTATAAAAGAACACCGTGTTTACGTTAGGAAATTGCTTCTTACCCGCGCTCAGTTTCCCTTATTAAAAAAGGTAACAGATATCAAAATAGTTATATATCACACAGAATAAAGGTTTTGTGCTAAAGTTTGTATCGCTGTTCCCTCACTTAAGGTTCACTTAAATTTGTTATTTCTTGTAATAAAACATAGAAAATCGTAAGACAAAGTGTAATAGTATCGAATTAGAATGAATAAAAAATTAACTTGTTAACATACTTTTATTTATTACCTTCATTTAGTTTAAAAATCATTCCATGTCACGAACGGTTTTCAAGAGGCGCGGGTTCAAATCCCACTGCGTTCAAATTTTTATTCGTTTTCTAAATATGTCATTCACGAAATCGTGTACACTCCACTCTCTGTCATCTGTCTTCTAATTTACTTGAAAATACACGTGTCCAGATCCGATAATAATATAATATTTTAAAAGCATGAACCTGATGTCCTTACCAGGATGGCCAGAATAGCGAGTCTGTAATTTTGATGGCGTTCCTTGCCCTCGGATCGGATTATTTTATTAAATTAATTGGTTATTAAAACTATTCTATTTTGGTAATAGGGTATCATAGAATTAAGTCCAGACTATTATCTATACAATTAAATAAAATTTAAGTTTCTGTAATATGAAAATAACCACTTTTTACTAAATATATAATATATTACTCGGTATATATAACAAAATAACATTTTTTACAATTTTTATCTTTCTGTCTGACTGTCTGTCTATTTTTTCCCGGCTAATCTCTGAAACGGCAAGACCAATTTTGATGGGAATTTCACTAGCAGGTATCTGATGTAATAAGGAGTAACTTAGATAACTTTTATTTTAGAAAGTCGTGAGCACAGCTAGTCGTTATATAAAACTTTTACTCATTTAAATAATTCTTATTAATTATTCTTATTCTTATTAATTATAATGTTACTCAACCTGTAACTATATCGAATTCAACAGTGTAAATAAAAAAAAATATAAGCAATAAAAAAATTTAATTCAATAGTTTATTTATTTTCTATATATATACATACATAAGAATTGGGTAAATATATGGGTGTATTATATATATGAATATATTTCCCAACAATTAAAATGTCACAAATTTTGTCCCTATAATTCAATTATCTATTATGGTTATATCACAAAGGCTGAATACAGCTTTTGTGACACGACAATATAATATGATACGAATTGAAGAGAGTAATAATAATTGTTATATCTGATATAGTTTGTTTTACCGTATGTTTTTCACATGTCTTTCGTATTTCGTAACATTCTTAACGTATTTATTACTTAGACTTTAAATTAAAACGCATAAAATGGCTAGCAATTAATAATCTCAAATAATTCATACCTCCTAATCCTCTAGGCATATCCTCTGTTCTATCGTAAGCCGACAATTAAACCAAACTAACACTTATTTTAAATAGACATTGATGTAATTAGAGATGTTATTAGTAACATATTAACATATTCGGCTTCTATTCGATATTCAAACGAATAGCATGCAGTATTCGGCCAATAGCCTGTAGTTACTTTTTCCAAAGAGACTATGATGTGTTTAAGTTTATTGTTAGCGCTTCGTCAAAATTTTTTAGCCTTTCCATTTGAGGTCACAAGTGACAATCAGATATTTGTTATTTTTATCGAATTAGCACATATCTTTTTTACATTTCTAGTGTTACTCACACTCTTAGAATATAGAACAAATTTTCTTAAGAAAACAAAAATTTGCACGTATTTTGCACCAAATATTTGATCGCCGTATATTCGGCACTTTCGTCTTGACTTAAAAGCATAGCCGAATACTCGGTGTTTGGACCGATTCAGTCAAATAAATTTATGATAACTAATAAATATTAGCAGTTAAATATAATTTTCCTTGTTTTACATTTATTAAACAAAACCTATATATAATAAGATGAAAAATTCATTGAAGTAAGAGAAGATGCAGTGATATAATTAATATATATTCAGTCGCGTTTCCACGTACATTTAGAGTAAAATATTACATAGTTACCACAATTTAACACGTCCTACAGGTAGATAAATTATAACGAGGCTATGTATGTCGTTATGAAGCCGAGGTCAACAACGTTATTTCAGCAGTGCAATACAATTCGTTAAAACAAACAACTATTTATGAAAAGATATCTTGACCTATAACGGTTTTATAATAAGAATATTTTTTATTACATCAACATTTTATAACTATAATTACATCTGCAGTCATACAAAGCGATCGAGGCGCAGTGGGACAGTGTTTGACTTAAAACGTTATTGATTTCTGGGTTCGATTCCCATTTGTGGAAATGATTATATTTAAAATATTTTCATTTTTCCCCTCTCAAGGCTCAAGACAAGGTGTTCCTCCACTCACTATGCAATATATAGATTTCGAGTGGAGAGTTGAGAGCAGTATTGACACTAGATTGGCTCTGACTGCTGTTATGCGGGAAAAAACGTGAAAATATTAATAAAAGCAAATATCAACATTTAAATGTCACCCGACTGTATGCACGACGGTTGTAGGTTTCAATTTGCACTCGAAGCATCGGGTATATTTAAAATACTTTCGTTGTGGCACTTTAGATAAGTTGCGGCGTTATGTTCCGCCAACCCACGTGTAACGTTACTAAATGTGTAAACAAGTTTACTCTATCTGGCTCTGGGAGATAAAAACATTAAACGATAAATATAACACAAAGTACAATTCTAAAAGCCACTTAATGAGCCTACTATTTCATTTTATATTTAAATAATTAATTTAATTGTCCCGAACTAAAATCCTGTGAAAAAATATTTCAACGTTAATACAATTCAACAAGTATATATTCGTTGAAATACATCTTGACAATTGGTATATATTAAAATAAAATTTTTACAACATTCTCATAAAAACCTCAATAAAACTTCTGTCGCTCGCTATAAAATAAGAATAAATTTTAGAATAGAAAGGAGAGCTCCTCCCTTATCTAGATGGTATTCTTAACATTTGACAAAAATAAGATAAAATCTTTTCAGGAATGTTTTACGATGGATAAAAACTTAGTTTTTATGTTTCTTAACGGCAATAAAGATTTTTTATGCAATAACAAAGTATCGTCTTATGTTTAAGTAAACTTAAGGGAGCTTTAAGCCCCAGGCAACAAACATCAACTAAGCTGCCATTAAGAGTTACTTACAAACATATCCAATATGTAATTTTTTTGCTGATAGTCTACTACTTAATATCGATTTTTATTCATATAACCAAATTGTTTTGCGTCAAAATGCAAGGTAATGGCGCGGTGGTGGCGTAGGCGGGAAAAGCTCTATTGTAAACGATGGTTATAAGTCCAGTCCTTGACCATGGGGTCATTTTCATGTCTCTGATTGATGATAGTGAACTGTTAAGTAGGTTCAAGATTAATATACCTCGGAGGTCCCCTCGTAACCCATATCTTTTCTTCCAGACTGATATCACGCGAACCAAAACTTGGAAATAATGATCCAATAATGCGCATATCAAACTCTTCTAATACGTGTTTAAAAAAGACGCAACAATAGACATTGGTTACGATAGACTCTCCGTCTTCGTGAAAAAATGTAACAACTCATTTTTATACAATTTATCGTATAGTATAATTATAGAGTAATATATTTATACACTGTTATAATTTGCGAATGATGTGTTCTCCTATAATTAATTGTTAGTCGTTACTAAGTACAAAATGTATCAATGTAAAAATATATGTATAACCGTTGGAGGTCTGCTTAAATAAATTAAAAAAAAAATAATTAAAAGTTCAACGTCGCTTCTGACAACTTGAAATGCCTGTGAAATTTGTAACAATTGGAGAATGGAATCTCTTAACGCTAGGTTTTATCGTCAACTCCGCTTAAATAATCACATATATAGACAACAATCTCATACAAATATTTGTGCTCTTGTAAGATTAGGCACTGTCGTATAATAGTGTTTTAAACGTGATTTTAAGTAATTAAGATGGTTAATATAAATAAAAAAACATTTCGAAAGTAAAGCGGTTTAAAATACGTTTATATTTAAGTAGAATATTTATACAAGGGGGTTAATATACCTATTTATATGTATCAATAACCATATTTCTAGTATAATAAAATAAATAAAAAATAAAATAAATAAAACAATTTATTTTATTTTTTAGTGTATGCAATAGCGTTGAGAGCTTAACACGCAATAACTCGATTTTGGGCAGAAAGCGAACCTAGAGTTATAGAGTTTATTTTAATAAAATTATTAGTTTATCATTTTGTGTAAAATATTTATAGGCTTATTATTTTCCTATATTTATAACAAAAACATAAACTGTCTGTCGATTATATTGGACAAATTCCTTACAAATTTCTCACAATCTCTTATTTTCATTTTTCTATGTGATCTGAAAACTCCGACTTCATAATGAATTATACATTCAGCTCGCGGCATTTAGAGGCGCAATAAATGAATTAAAATTTATTACGCCTCGGAAACCTATTAAAGTTCGCATTCAACAACTGCCAACGGAAGTTGTGAAGACTGATAAATATCTTGCATCTGTCAAAATGTTAGAATTTCAATTTCGAAATAATTTCCTTAATATTTCAAATGTGCGATATATCGATTTAACTGAAATAAAAAAAGTACTTAATACCATAATAGTATTAATAAAAAGTATAGTGGTACAGCATTATGCTCTTTATTAAGTCAAATCTTAGTTCAAAAAGTAACTTGTTAGTGCAAAAAGTAATATTTTAGGTTTCAATCCCAAAGGGTTGAAAATAAAAAGAATATCACAGTTAACTACTACAGTAACTAATGAAAAAGTACCTGGAAGGTAATACTCACCGAAGAATTTATTGCGAGCACTTAGCAACCTCACCGAATAGCGTTTGCTTTAAGTCAGATAATAAAGTAGCCACTTGCTTAAAACTACAGCATTGTTACCTAAACTGTGCCATATTTTAAATTCTTAAAAATAATAAACACACACATGAGACATGTCTTACTAAACAAAGGTCGTAGATTTTAATCTCAAATATTTATATATATAATATTTTAGTAACATATGATATTTTGGTTTAGTAAGACGAAAAACAATATTAGGGAATTCCGCCACCCAAACTATAATCCGCCACTTATGAAAATATTTTTATCTCCCTAATCTGCACATTGCAATAAATGTGTGAATACACAAATTATATAATATGATATATTATTTTGTTTTATACTAACATTTTTTTATGAACATTAGTAAAAAAATGAAATTTGTAGAAAACGTATAAACAAGTTTTTAAATGTTTTTCATATTCTAACACCTCTAAAATTTTAAAATATATAATAAACAGCATTCTCTCGTGCCAATGATTGTCCGTAGAAATAATCTTTGAGTAGAAAAAAAATCTAAAGCCTCTTTGCAGAAAGCCGGATGTACAACTTTGGATGGCTTAGCAGTCAATTTCCAATAGACATTGGTTTGAATCCCAGTCCGTTCAATTTTTTATATGTATTATATAAATGAATAAAATATACATTATAATAAAAAAATAATGCGTATGAATACAACGAACACCTCGAAACTTCACTGATATATCTTCTTTTAAGTTATTCAACAAATAAGGAAAGCAGCTCAAAAATCGGTCGCAAATCCTTGAATACGAAGCGGCATTGCTATTCAAAACCTCTTTAATTCAAGCCCCTAAACCTATAACTCCGGTAAGACCCAATTCTACGCGGAGTTTGATCGGAATTACGATCTTTATACATTTTATCTGTAACCTCCACATACATTACGTTGGCAGTTGTCACTCTCATTTACATAATACTCACGGTGAACACTGAAATTTAAATATCAGCAACACAAAAAGAAAAGACTCTAAGATAAAGTTATCGGGGAATTATCTGATATTTCCCATCCTCGTATGTTAAATAAAAACCGATCGGATTCTGCATCTGTCATAAAAGGCAACTGTAAAGAACCCTTAGTAACAGCTACCATCACAATAAAATTAATTACTTCTTAAAAATGATGAAGTTTAAAAGGAAAAATCATATTAGTATTTACTTACATTTTTTTCACGGAATGCTTATCGTGAAAGGTATCTACATACATATGTATATGCCATAAATACTATAATAATAAAAAATGAACAAAATATTACTTTTATATTTGGAATCTGTCATTTTTATTTGATTGTTCATTGTGTTGTCTTATTTTCGCGCAAATATATAGCAAAATATTTTGCGATATTAAAATGGAGTGGGGTCATAAAGAGAACCGATTCGCTGTGATCGCATAACATAAAGCAGATATGGTGCCAAATACAATATTTAAAATCCTCCATACGCTTGGTATTAGACAAATGTTTGCTATTGCTAGGTACAGTGAAACCTCCTCTGTTTGTGGCAGAAAAAATCTTGCAGTCCACGTCCAGTTTTCGTACGAAGCTGAGAAAGAATTCGTAAAAATTCTGCCCTAATGCAAAATATTTTATATCGGGAGATGAAGATGACTTGGGACTTGCAGCCCATAAGACACACACTGGTAATTTTTTCTTTGTATTCTTTAAAATTTACTTTTATAAATGAATCGTTCTGAAAGCGCTTCGAATGATAAAACAGAATATCAAATATTCAAATTTATTTTATTTTTATTATTGATTATTTTCCACATTTATAAGATAAGTTGTTCTGTTTCACTAATTGGTTGATTCATCATCGTCGACTGTACATCGTAAACTATTAAAGTAAGACTTATGATAATTAGTCCGTACGTACAGTATTATATTGTGAAGTAGACGACAACTAAGGAAGGATTTTTAGAAATTCAACTCATAAGGGGGCTAAATAGGGGTTGAAAGTTTGTATGGAAGTTCGTAATTTTTGATGTTAGATACATAACACTTTACTTTTTGGGCGAATGATTGATAATTAATAAATACTTAGATAGATATTTTATTTTTATACTTTTGATAATACATTGAATAAGTAAATATTGCAGAGCTAGAGAAAGAATTTGAGTGTTCTGTATAATTTTATGTCACCTGTTCAAAAGTAAGTTCTGTGAGCAGTCTAGTCAAAACCTAAAGCCCTAATTTAACGTACCCTAAACGAAGCTTTACATTTTTCGCGCTTAGCAGGGCAGTGTCAAGGCACTCCGTTCTCCACTTTCCGCCCGAAATCGAGACATTATATGTTGACACCTTATATTTTATATTAGGTATGTACATAATTTTCAAGCCTCTTTGTAGATATAAACTTTATTCTATGATAATAAAACCGCGGGCAACGGGTAGTATCAACTAAAACGAAAATTACATAAACATTAATAAAGATAATCTAATAATTTTAGTTAACAAAATGCTCACTTATCAATTTCTATCTATCAATAGTTGTGTACCTGGAATTCTCCAGATAAATAAATTGAAATTTCTTTTTAAATAAGTTTTATCAATAGAAAGTTTGAATTGCATTAATTAAGAAGGGATTGCATTACTTAAATATCTAAATTGGATACCAAATGACTGTCACTAATATGACATTTATGAAACGTCCAGATTAGTGATTCTATGTATTTATAAAAAAAAATATCAATTATTCGGAGCTAAACGGAAATCAGCATTGGATATATTTAAATTCACTCTAATAAAGTATATAGTAATTTGAGATTAAGACAATGGCAAGCACTTACGCCAAGTTGATATCGGTTAATTTGAAATATTTAAAAAATACTTAATATTGGAATTCCTCCTTGACGTTAGAAAAAGTTATTATTCTTCTACGGGCACAATAGTACTAATTAAGAATTATTTATTAAATGCTATATATTATCTTGCCAAGCATGAAAATGAATACAATAATTTCAAGTTATGGGGCATTGAAGTCAGTAAAATAACTGTGCACAGCACATGAAATCCAACAGCTAATACATCAAGGTAAGTACAATATTGAGAGCGTTATTCACGGCACCGCATCCGCACGAACCGAAGAGAACGCTTACAAAGTCAGCTGTTCTAGACCGACTAATTGATAGGTTCTTTATTCTCATCACACAGAAATATCATTTTAAAATATATAAATTATCTATACAATATTATAGTGAAATTGTAAGTTAAATTAAAAAAAAAAAATTGGGACACAAATAGTAAATTAGAATGTATGATAAAGACATAATTAGAAAAGGTATAAAAATTTGAAAGCATCGCTTATTACAACTTATATTTGTTGTTAGCAAATTCAAGAGGCGCGGGTCCAAATCCCGCTGCGTTCAAATTTTTATACATTTTCTAAATATGTCTTTTTCAATTTCCTTAGTGTGGGAATAACACTTTAAAAAATGTTAACAAAATATATATTTAATAAATAGCATTCTCTCTTGCCAGACGATTGTTCGTAGAATAATCTTTGGGTAGCAGAAATTTGTAAAAATCTCTCTACAGAGATGCTAAAACTCGTTCGTCCGCGTACGTCTGCGTATTAAAATGTAACTTTTTTGATATACAGCTTTTAACCCGGGAATATATATATATATATATATATATATATATTCGTATATATAAATATAAAATTCTTAATGTATCATTATTATACTTTTTGTAAAAACTGACTTGTTATAATCATATGGCCGTATTACACTTTACACCATTTTACTCGAATACGTTATAAGCAATTAAAACTTATAATTGAAACCAAATTTTAATTTGCTAAATCGTCACATATAACGGGATTCTTCTTGTTACCAAAAACAAGTGGAATACTCAAATGGAAACTGAAGTTAGCTTTCATTTGTAGTTGGAATTTTGCCAGTAGGTTATAGGAGCCATTGATTTGTTTTTATTGGTTCATTTGCGACATTTGTGTGCATTGCTTAAGACTGCTATATGGTGACATTTGCATGGTAATGAAGTATATTCTCATACATACGAAATCTTATACATTATGATACGACGAGCAAAATAAGTAAATTTATATTATAAACAATATTATGTTTATATTTGTAATGGGTAACTTATTTTTTGTTAAATAGAAAATAATTTCAATAAATCAATACTGTACTTTTATCATTGCTATCCATTTGAAGCGGAGCGGAAAAATGAAAATCATTTGAAATTTTTATTCCCCTGAGGAATCGAACCCCTTCTCCAGTCCAGAACCAGTCTCAATTACAGTCAGACGTTGTTTTACTGCCTCTTTTTAATGATTACTTTTTATATAAAATGACTTCTTGATCAAATATACATATAACTATATATTATATCTTAAACATGTCGTACCTTCTTTATTCACTGACTGACTGATTCATTATTGCCGAGCGGAAACTTTTGAATTTAGACTTAGAGAAATTTGATTTTTAGTCAGTAGGTTTATTTTATGGCGTAGGCGCTCACTAAGAAAGCATTTTTGGAAAGTCCGTCAGTTTTGAAGTTAAAAGTATGAAGTTTTATTTCTAGGTAATTAATTAAAAATTAGTAAACTTTTGTGTCATCGATTGTGAAAATTGTTAGCTGGTGAAATAGGGGTTGAAAGTTTGTATGGAAGTCCTTCATTTGTGATGCTAGAAAAATTAAACTTTATTTATTGGCTACTAAATATAAATGAGTCACTATTTCAGTGTTGGTGAAAATTTTACCCCTAAATTGTGAAATAGGGGTTGGAGGTTTATATAAATTTTGTATGTAAGTTGCTCATTTTTTATGTTATAAATATAAAACTTTATTTATTGGCTTACTGATTATTAATTATGTTTCAGTATTTAATGTTTGGTAGTAATTTATTATATAAATTCCTCCGTCCGTTATACATGTTAGAAAAATAGAAAGTTACGCCACGCTTACCCACTGTCTACCTGCGAGGCGATGCGGGAGGTAGACACGTGAGGGCAGACGTCGTTCCTACATTTATTGTTACTTTTGAATGCGAATGCGTATGTCTCTTGAGGAATCAATTATCCATACTTAATATTATAAATGGGAAAGTGTGTTTGTTTGTCCGTCTTTCACGCCGCAACAAAGTTATGTTATGTTGAATTTTTGTAGTATTTACTATGCTTTTTACCGCACTAAACATCTCATGCCCTACGGGAGATTCGTAATCGAGATATTTTTATATATAGCTATTTGCTTTATATTTCCTTCTAACAATCTTGCTTTCGTTTTTAGTCTTAAGGTTGTTGTTTGTTGGTTTAATTTTGTTGTGTATTTTATTAATATTTATTAATATTTTTTTTAGATTAAAATCTAAATATTAATAAATCTAAAGATTTATTAATGTTTTTTTTATTTACAAGAAATAAGTGATACATTTTGGTATTCCCTTTAATTTGGTTCGTCAAATGATTTTGTTGCTTTGATTTAAAAAAAATTTTTTGAAGAAATACTGGCATTCTTAAGACTTTTAATATTTTTTTACAAACAAACATGACATTTATGCTTCTTTTTTTTGACAAATTTTCTCTCTTGAAATTGTTTTATAATGTCTCGCAAGCGTAAGTCAAGCTTGTCAATGTCTTCTCGAACACAATTTAAGAGATTAGGTCAATCGATTGAAATTATTGAAAATGCTGAACAGAAAAGGAAAGAATGACCAAAACGCCAAGCAGCTTAGAGAGTCGCTGAAACGCCCACTCAATCTGAGCAGTGGCTACTCGAACAAGAAAAATATTTACTTCGAAGCCTTCAGAAAAGTTAAAGCTTACTATGGCAATATTGGGTAAAGCATTGGGTGTGCTTGGAATAATTATCCCCTAACGAACTAACGACAATGAACTGAGTGATGAGAGTTTACGAGAAATAAACTATAAAATACCAGCGTTGCAGCAACAAATAGCCGAATTTGTACCTCAATTATTGCCAGAACAAAAACGAGTCTTTGATCAAATATTGCAACAAATAAAATCTGGGAATGGTGTACTTTTCTTTCTAGCCGCTGTAGGGACTGGAAAAATATTTTATTAAATTTGATGCTAACGCAAGTGAGAAAGTATCAAAATATTGTTGCTGTAGCTTTTGTGAAGGTAAAGACACCACGTTGCTGAGCTGTGGTCACTGTTGCTGTTTTAAAACTAGCCCTGGCAGAATCGCCTATCTGTAACACTATTAGACTTTCACTGGCAGATAGCTGATGTAATTAGAACTAACTAAAGCTAAAATTTTAATTACTTCTAACTTCTTCTTATTTTAGAATTTGACGCGGACAAATTTATTTGCACAGGTAGTTTATATAATAGTAGTATAAAAAAAAATACTTTATTTGTAAAAACTGATCTAGCACAGCTAAGTTTGTGGTTGAGATTTAATTTTTAGCAAATTATGCCTGTATTATTGTATACCACCTTTTTAATATGAAACATGTGTGCGTGTGTGTGTGTGCGTGCGTGGGTACGTGAATGTGTGCGTGTGTGGGTGTGTGTTTGCGCGTTTATGTATTTGTGTGTATGTGTGTGCACTCCATATTTTGCATCCAAGATCGTATGCGGGCTACACATTTTTAATGGTAGAAAAAAATAAAATCTAATATTTGAAGCTTTATTTATATGCCTTAATATAAACAAAGCTTGATTAAAATTTACAATATTGAATGAATTGAATTATGTATTAAGTTTAGAGCTTCTAATTTTTATGTTTTAGGGTCAAAGAAGTACGGCGATATTTGTTTTTATATAGATTAGAGCGGAAAACACTTTTTCACAAATATACATTGTACCAAATGTACTTAGAAACTGCAGTGTCAGATATCGTAGGAAAGTCTTCCTTTGGTTAAAGTTTAAGAGCTTCACAATCATTTGTGACAGTCTCCTAAGGTTCTAAAGACAATGACTCAGACAATATCTGTTTTAGGAAAATGTGATTGATGATTTCTAGCTGAATATTGGCTGGATATTCCATTAGTTTTTGAGAATGGGTTAATAAAAAGACTATTATTTTTACACTTTCTTACAAAATCTTAAATTCTATTCTCAGAAAACGTTAGTTAGTATTTTTGAAAGTGTTATTAACACACTTAGAACAAGAAAAGCATCTAAAAAATTTAGAAACATTGAACGTAGCGGGACTCAAACCCGCGCCACTCATGCGATTGACGACTACCAGCGGGCAAATTTAAATGCCTTGCCTTTTCTTCGTATATTTTTACGTAACTTACTTGATATAAATTCTCAATCTAGAAAGCAATTAAAAAACTATAACATTAATATATGTTCTAAATAAACTAATAACTTAAATTAAAGCCTTTCTTCATTTAAATTCAAAATGCAAACTATACTAACTTTTGTTTATTATCATTTATATATTTTTAAACTGCAGTAGACTTCAGTGACACTAAGTTAGTCGATTGTTATGTAACAGAGCACAATAGCCTCTCAGCTATAATGACGCCCTGCTTGCGAGATCCGCAATATCACCCCGTACCTAGTCTCAATATCCTCGGGCGGACACAATATCTTAAGAATTCCGAAACTCCCCTTTATTTCAACTTAACAGAAACCTTTTCTATTAATAATGGCAAAGTTTTAGAAGAAATTACCAATTTCGTAAAATACAATAAAAAATTAATAGATATATAAAGTTTGGACCCTTTTAAGAAACAAGTTACATTCCAAATTACGTTAATTGAAGCTATAACTGAAGATACTGTAGATGAAGTCGAGAAATAGTTAAAATTCAAAAAAAAATTATTTAGTTTTCAATATATTTATCATAGTTTATAACATTCCGATTTCTATACTGTTTGCTAAAACAACGCTTCTATTTAAACTAACACACTTGTTACAAAAGCAATAAAATCGTATAGCGTGGACCATTTATTTTATTTCCAGTAACGCTTTGTTGTTCTATAAAACCAATACGCGAAAAAGGTTTCCGCTTGAACATTTTGTAAGACACGTTATCCACCTTCCGTATGAGGCGGTTCCGCAAAACGTTTTCCAGTTCTAAGCTTAGTGCAATACCTAAGATAATCCTCGCTTCTGCATGTCGTAGGTATCTTCTTTTTGCTGATACGCCGCATTTAGAACCGAGTACAATCGCACTTTAATAAATCGTGTATTTTATACGTATCTGCTCGATATATAGAATTATGTATTTTAAAAGGTATTATATAAAATAAGTATGAATTTAAAGTATAAGTACATTCATTTTATTTTGAATAGATTACATTTTTATAAATTCTACTTTCCTAATTTTACGTCATCTCTATAGTTAGATGTAAATGTTTGTTTTTATTTTGGAAACGGTAAATAAAATGTGGGTACATTGATCAAACAAACCAAACTGTCTTGCGCGCCTTTTTTTAGGTTTTTTGTGTGGAAATTTTTGATTTCATTATTTACTTTATTTTAATGCGAAGATAATACTTAAATACAGTTTTATTTTTTCTAAAAAAAATATTGATTCCATTAATGTTAAATTAGGAATGAAATCAACTTTTAAAATATAATACCTATATAAAACAAATACGAACTACCACGAAAATTCAGTATTTGTTCAAAAAAATATACACACTCAAACAAAACTAGAGCGCCCTTTTATTTACAAAATATAATTGACCCAAAATACTACTTTTATCGCTGAAGTTTATGGAAATGCCTACTTTAAGTCACATTCATGTGTATGTTGACTCTTGGTATATAAAGCTTTAGTTGGATTTACAAAGGATATTTCGTGATATATTATCTGGCACATTTTGCCCCTTACTCAGCAAAAACTTTGTAAGGCCGGTCAGCTATGAATTGTTAAAGTCTACGACTTGTTATAATTTTGTCCCTATTCGTTTGCGTATTGAACATTATATGCATAAATGTTAAATTGATTATCTCGATGCTTATCGTTAGAATCTGTATCATTATTAAATTACTAATACCGTTGATTTAACATTGTAGTTATTTTAGTTGGGGCAACCAAGTGCAAGTGATAAAACTATAATGATATTTTTTTTTGCATTGCAATGCTATTAGGACATAATTATTATATAGCCCCTAGACATCGATACTATAATTATTGTAACGTAATGGTAGGTAGTTTCATTACACTGTTGATTAAAAAACATTTTAGATATTAGGTGTATAATATGCTCAAAAAACTGTTTTATTTAGTTTGCCAATATCACTATATTGGGAAACTATAAAAATTGTATTGACACACTTGTTAATACAATTTATATAGGTATCCCATATTTAAGTACGTAATACAAAACATTTGTAAATAACCAAAGCTTGAAAGTATCAATTATAGTTTTATGTAATAAAGTGTGGATTGTGTGCTATAAATCATATTTGTAACACAGATAAACTAATATATAATATTGAAAGTAAAATGGGTATCTATTGTTTTATCTAGCTTGATAAACGAAACTTGTAATATGGAAAAACTTTTGCAATTGCGTCTCAAACACCAACGTATATAAGTGCGATGTTATTAGCTAACACAACATATCGTTAACTTTGAGGTACCAGTATGTATTTTTTTTCTTAAACATATTTTTTATAATAATACTTAAGGCAAAGAGAAAGAAGGAACTTAATTACTTTTACAATATGAATTCAGTCACTTAGTTTTGTTCATTCTACATAAACCTTTTCTTGTATCAATTAATTCTTACGATTTTTTATGCCTAGTAGAGATTACTTTTAATAATGAGGCCGCATTGTGCATTTAATGTTACGTTATTATATTTTAAATTTAACTGTAGGGTTAAAGCCGGACAGTTGCCCCACTTTTCAAAAACGTATTACTGCAACATGTACATTAAAACACAGGTCTTTGAACTATTATATATGCCTATTTTTGTGAACGTAACTAATAACAATTTTGAGTAAATCCTGTTTTATTTGACCTCCAAAAGAACGGATAGTTGCCTACTGTGGTGGATAGTTAAAATGCTTTGGAGGATACTTGCCTGGTGTGAGGATAGACGCACCACAATTATTTTTTAAATAAAAACAAAATTATATCAATTTAAATAATCACTCTTTATTATTTAATAGAATCTTTATTAAACATTTTTTATAATACCGATGAGACTCCTATACTTATTTTTCAATTAATATACCCTTGGCTTGTCTCAAAAATATTTCGGGATTTTCAGGCCACTCATCAGGCAAATCATCAACAAATTTTACTGGAGCAACTATTCGTTTCCATGTGGATACTTACCCTTTTTATTAAATAAATACAAAGTATTCAGCGACAAAACATGATAAATATTGTAATTCAAACTATAATGCTTACTTATGAAAAAAAAGGATATTACTACTACTATAATCAGTAATAAAGTTATTCAATAAAAATGACTTGCCAATATAAGATCACGCTTGTCGAAGTTTCCACCGACGGTACTAGTTCAAGTAACGTCTATGCTGACGATTTAAATGAGACCAAGGTCGGGGGGGGGGTTTAAATACTCTAAGAAAGGGTTCCCTAGAATCATTGTAAAGCGTACGTTAGTGGTGCTACCACTAACGTACCTAACATAGTGTTATCAAGACGGCGGCAACTATCCCACTGAGCCAACTATCCGGGTTTTATCCTATATAATTTCCTTATGTGTATAAACACTTTTAACCGTATCTTATGAAATTTCACGGATAAGCTTATCTTACCTACTTTACAAACCAAACTCTTTTTATTTAAGAAAAAAAATAATTTATTTTGTACAGCTTTTTAATTTATATAATTCTAAATAAAGTGATTATTGCTTAATGTAGAATAATACAAATATATTAAGTGCACGTTGTTTATCACATTTAATGTCTCTTTACTGAAAATAAATCGAAAAATTTTACATTTCGTGGCAAACATGGTATGATAAAATATTGAAACAATAACTTTTTTTTATGATGTCTCAGAATATTTATAGCCTCAATTAGTCTAAGAAATAAATCACAGAAAAAGGAATTTTAAATATACAAAGCCAATTTTAATCAAATTACATGAACAAGATATGTTTATTTTATGGAAAGACAATGTCGATCGAATTATATTGCCTTTTATCCTATTCTCCTCAATTTTATATGAAGAGAATAATTATAAATAGTATGTACTCGTAATATTTCGAGTAGCAAGGGATCGCTAATAGGGTTTCCCAGTAGTAACAGTAAAAGATCTTAAAGCTTATCTCGATGGCATATTTGGAAGATATCCAAGCCATTTGCCACAACGCGACAGAAATGCCACTTTAGACCCAAAGGCAAATGATGTGAAAACATATTTATGTGAGCCTCCGATGACGATGGCAGCTCTATAAAGAACATTCTTTATAATATTGTTCTATGCATGCCCTTTTTTACTTCCTCTCTTAAATTTATTCTTATTTCCGTCTATTTAATACAAAAATATTCATACCGTATTTTGCTTCAATATTCACAGATCAATTGATATTATCAATTTGATTCGCTGAGTTACGCTTAACTCCATTTTCTTTGCATGACTAAATAAAACAAAAGTCCTTTGTTTAATTAAAATCGAATGTAAATATTATTTATAAAATTAGGATTTTACAGCTACTTTTTAGGCGAATAATTAATTGATATTCTCTTAACTGTAAGTATGATTAACATATCTATATTTATACTATAAGAAAATATTAATAAAAATACGTCCGTGCTAGGGCGTCCAATACTGTAATACCAAGTCCGAGTCGTCCATCCACTCGATCCCGCGTGTTGCGGGATTACGGGTGTGGGATCCGCGGGATTTGCGGGACTAGCAACATGCACTCGGCTTCTCGTGAGCGTGATCGCTTGTTGATTGGCGACTCGGCACACTGGCAAAGGAACAAAGATGGAAGAAAAAAAAACGAAAAACTAAGATTTACTTGACGATTTTGAAGCTAAAATTAATAGCGATAGGTCAAATATTGCTGAATAGTAAATGATCAAAAAATTGTATTCAGATAAGAAAACAAGAATCTTATAATCGACAGAATTTGGATAATAATTAAAAGCCCACTAACTTAAAATGATATATTTTGTATGTGAGAGATTTTTTCTGTATTTGTTTCTTTTCTGTGATAAACAGGATAATTTGACTGACCATATTAATTGTAAAACTTAAATAGATGTGAAGTTACATTAATAGGAATATTTTCTATACGCAGGATCTTGCGGATCCCGCGGGATTGAAAATTTATAGTACCGCAAATGCCGAGATTGAATACAGACTGTGAGAATGAAAGTCTACACATATTTACGAAAAATAAATTAAGGAGATGAAGAAACAGTAATAGAAAACGAAAATTTTTGTCTGTCTGTTTGTACTCGCACATTTTCGTTGTTACTGGGCTGATTTATTTGCCAGGGCAGGGTTAGGTTTCGGGCCGCCTTAAGATATAATTTATTTCGAAGAGTACGTCTGTCTGTATGTCTGTAAGCGTCTGATGTAGAACTATAATAGATCAGCTAAAACATAAGAATTAAAAGTATGAAACCTTAAGAAAGCTATGAAACTTAAAAAGGGTATGGAATAACGCGTGTAGTAATTGGTAGGCCTAAGACAATCAATACAAATTTTAAATTTTTCTGACTCACATTTCAAATTATATGTTATGTATAATTATGTTGCAGTTTTGCACAAAAAGTTTAATTATAATTTTTCAACAATTAGTAAAAACTCCACATTTAAATTATTAATTAGTGTTATCATTACAGTTAAATATTGTTAATTATTGTAAAGTACTAATTACGTAAAAAGTAAATTTATATTTAACCGCTTATAGGAGGTAATATAAAAATCATAAAAATGCTATTTTTACTTACAATAACATAGTTTTTTTCATGTCGTATTTCGTGATCCCTAGATCATGAATTACGTAATAAGTGGCTTTATTGTTTTGTAGACAGAGAGCCTAATTTTAAAACACTAATTTCTACGTCATTTCCGCTAATTTAACAGACAAAACGTATTTGGTGGCAACGCTGCCCTTTGAAGATGAGGGAAATTAATATATTTTTTATGTATATAAAATAGGCAGGCAAAGATCAAATCCAGAAACTTTTTCAACTGTGCTAATTATAGCACCTTGTTATTAAACAACGATGTAAAACTTCCCATGTATGAATAAATATTGTTATGTATATAAAATATACAGAGAAAGCAAAAAATATATCTATATGAGAATTGAATAAACCATGTAGTATTGGTAAAAGTAAACAACTGTTTCGTGTTTGTTTCAAACGTTTTATAAACACTAAACTACGAGGTGTTAACTGACAAATATTTGACGTTTAGGGCATTAATGCAATGTGCTGAAATCAACACTGTAATATTAATTTAGTTTCACCTTACCACATTACATTAATTATTAAAATATCTTTGTTCTTTATACAGCCTACGTATATAACGTTACATAGGACATAGTTGACACTCACATTTATGCTGACGAATTTTAAAGATTAAAATTCATTTGAAGTATTCGAAGCATGATCTAGAATATGGGCATAGATGCTAAGAAAAAACATAGAGAGTTAGCCGTGTTTAAGTGTTCTAGTCTTGTGTAACGGATGGCGAGGTCAAAAGAAACCTCCAAAACAACGTGCGTGGTGTGAAAATGTTAAGATACCTGTGACCTGTCTAAACATTTGTGGAGAATAAAAATTATTATTTTAATATTTTATCGTGTGCTTCGCCCACATGAACTATAGCTGTTTCGTATTTTCAGCAACCTTTACGTAAAGCAATGACATTTAAAAAAAAAATGGTAAAAAACGTAGCCTATGTAAATTTCATGACAATCGGTTAAGCATTTTGGCCGTGATGACGTCACAGACATACAGATGGGCAAATAGATAGTTACTTCCGCATTTATAATGTTAATATGAATTACTTTCATTTACTATATGTTGGCATTGAAACTGACCTAAAATTATACTGAAATTCTTTATAATGGTATTTTTTTGCCTCATAAGTCTTCCACATCAGACGAATGTCATTTTTTTTCAGCTTCTATCATTTCTCTCTCGTCAAAAAGGACCTAGTAAAACTCCGTTCCCAGCATTCTAGATTGACAACTGAAACTTCTCTTTTTTATGCTTAATGCCCGTCTTTGTCATACCGGAGAGAAAAAATTAAAGCAGTACAAATATCTACCAGTAACAGTACCATTCTCTGCAGTGGAAATTGAACCTTCAACCATCGCTTATTCCACTCCTAATAAAAACTAATGCTTTACATTTAGCTGATTTCCGCCCTATTTCCTTTGAAACGTCCTTAAAAAACTTACACGCACACAATTTACTTCTGGTTAACAACCACTCCATTCTAAGTGCTTTACAATAAGGCTTCCACCCTGGTCATAGTACTACATCTGCGCTAATAAAAATCATAGATGATCATTCGAACAGATATGGATAATAAACAACTCACCATTCTCATGTATCTTGATTTTAGCAATTTCATTCAATAATATTGATGAGATTGATCAATAAAGTCATTATTTAAAAGGTAATCCATCTTAGGCATAAAATCACGTACAACTTGTACAATCTCTAATTGTAACATTTCTAAATCTTTATATAGAAGAGATCGCTATTTAACGATAATACCGCCTATAATATTATCAATATTTACTGTGGTGTACAATAAAGTATATATAAATAAATATATGATAATTGAAAATAACTATCACGTTTAAAACCTTTTTCTACGGCTCTTCATCAGCTGTTTCTACAGCTTGAATTTTTATGTGTATACGCATAATCTTCATCATGCTGAATAACTTTTATTAATGTTCCATTTTCTTATTTCTTAACCTGACCTGACCAGGTCCATTTTGTATTTTAAAAAAAGTTTCCTTGAAATTAGTCCACTAACTACACCGATGAATTTTTAAAATAATACATTCATATTCTACGAGTCTACTGTTTTATTATAGTATAGATAGATGTTCATACAATGCAGTAGAGACCGTTGTGGCACAGTGGGATAGGGTCTGACTGTAAACGCGATTGTTTGTGGGTTCGATTAGCACTCTGGGGCATGATCGTATTTAAAATGTTGATATCGTCGCTTTGGTACCTAAAACATTTAATTTCACCACTCAATACGCAATGTCTCGATTTCAGGCGGAAAATGGAGAGGAGAACGGGGTGTCTTTGACACTAGATTCTCTCTGACTACTCTGCTATGCGGGAAAAAGCGTGAAGCTGCTATAAACGATGATTAAATTAAACCTTGAGATAATGTTGTAACTCAGTTATTGCATTCATTAATTAGGTGAAAATTAACAACCGTTTAATTAATGTATCTACTGTACCGAAACTAATCTAAATCATTTTATAAATTTAAAATTTATTGCAATTGAAATATATATATAACTATGTGTAAGCTATCTATCTTCTACACTACAGCCATGATGAGCAAAAGTATGAGGCACCCCTATTTTTTATACCAGAACTTATTTAGTCATAAGCATTTTATGGTCATCCTTATTTCTGGGGTATGTTTACGTTAAAATAACATACAAAAACCTTTTATGTTATTTTAAAGTAACATAAACCATGCAGGTGTGCAATAACACATTGTTTCTTAAAATACGCTATTTTTGAAATTTTTTATGTTAGCGTATTGTATGAGCTTGAAGTAAATATACGTGCTGATCGTAAACATTTCTATCTTATTCATAGAGATAACTTAGGGCAAAACAGCACCTAAATATTAATATTTTGCATGAACAAGGCATGGCAGTAGTAAAAAGTAGCCTATGAACTAAAATAGCCACATTATGCTGTGAAATATACCGGTTCCAACCGGCCCCCATGAAAACGGGCGTAAATAGGATCACTACTGGTCGTGATTTTGATTAGGCAGTCTTTGAAAGACCGTAAAAATCAGCAATATATTGACCTCGGTGCAAGTCTATCGGAGGCAAAATACAAAGCTGTAATTGTGCATAGCGTGTGAAAGAGGTTTCTTAAAGCTGGATTAGAAGGATGCAAAGCGAAAAAGAAGCCATGGAAGTCGGAACACAATACGGTTGGAATGGGCCCTAAAAAATTAAGATAAGGTCGCGGAGGATTGATCTAACGTACTATGGTCTAACTTTGAGGAACCTAACGGCTATTACCTAACTTTACATGTTTTATTTTCGATACCGTTATATAGGTAACCTGTTTTAAGGTAACCTGTTTTTTTTTCCTTTTTAAACAGATGTTTGGAACTCCCGGTATAACCTATGTAAGTTACCGAGTGGGTGAAGAATACCATCTGGAGTGTGTGGTGCCTACTGTTAAACACGGTGAAGGCTCAATTATGATTTAGAATTGCATGGCAGCCAATGGAGTGGGCGAAATTATGTTGGGTGAGGAACGAATAAATATTGAAAAGTATACTCAAGTCATAAAAACAGCTCTATTGAAACCCACCATCGATAACGAAAATTTTCATTGAACACATCAAATTCCTAGACAATGCTACTTTTTTAAATCTGCTTATTCCATGGCCTGGAAAACGGCGTAGACTTTTTAGACTGGCCACCACAATCATAGGACGTCAATCCCATTATGCTTTTTGGTCAGTTTTAAAGAAAAAAATACGGAGACACTCAATAACCAATAAAACTTCCTTAGTTGAGGCAATAACGAAAATAAATAACACCTGAACAATGTTTTAAGTTAGTTGAAACTATGCCAGAAAGAGTGGCTGCTGTAATAAAATCGATTGGTTGACCTACAAAATACTAATTCAAATATATAATACAAATACAACTACAAAATAAAATATATATATATATATATATATATATATATATGTGAATGTAATTGGTCGCTGTTTAAACATGGAAGATATGTGAAATAACTATTGTATTTTGGTAAACTTCCCTTAACGTTTAGTGATTATTTTATTTCAATCGGTTATAAATACAAAAGTTACAACTATTTAAATTATACAGTTTGTGATTTATGTGAGAATGTGGGGGGGGATAGTTTAGTCGTGTTTACGCAGGCGATGCCGCGAGCGAGTCACTAGTAATTAAATACACATATTTTATTTACATCAGCCTACACAAAGTATCTTATACCGTATAGTATCTTATACAAAGTAACAGTTAAATAGGGTGTCTAATACTTTTGCTCGCGGCTTTATAATAAAGCAGTATAAAATTGTTGCTATTCGTTGAAATATATTTTTAACGAAATAAAAATTTAACTATCCATAATAATATTATAAATGCAAAAGTAAATCTGTCTGATTGTCTGTCCGTCTGGGACAGAGCACGGCCAAACCACTAAACTTATTGCTATGAAAAATTATATAGTGATACTTGAGGGTTTTTGGATGAACATAGCCAATTTTTTTCTTCCATTTTGTTGAAATTTTTTCATATATTTCATTGTTTTATGGATATTCGTAAATATGAAACAGCTATAGTTCACGCCGGCAAGACCCGAGTGGGTTGCTCGTAAGAAATAACGATATGGACATGTCGCCTTAGCAAAAAGTTAGTTAGCAATCTTCAAAACAAATAAAAATTGAAAAATGAGGCTATTGTGGCACAGCGGGAAACCGTCTTACTGAAAACACGATTGGTTGTGGGATGGATTCCCACTCAGATTACTGAAGGACAAATGAAAATAATTTTAATATTCAAATTATTTACATTTTCCCAAAGCGCGGATTTCAGTTCCGCCCCTCAACACGTAATATTCCGATTTTGGGCGGAAAGTGTAGAACAATGACTATAGGCTTTCTCTAACTACACTGCTATGCGGGAACAAGCGTGAAGCTGAAATAAAATTATTTTAAAGTCAATACGTGGAAAATATATGGAAAAATTATATCAAGAAGTCCACGCAAACGACGTTGCAAGCAGCAACTACAGTATGCATAACGATCAACTAAAAATATGTTTCATATGCTATAAATATTTATATACAAATATAATACAATAATATAGCGCTATTTATTTTTTGTTACAGTACTGAAGACTCAGTAAAATAAAATATGACAAGTGCTTTCTCAAAGCGAATTTTCGCCGTGTTACATTGTATTATAGCATATTGAACTGTAGTGAGCTCGTTAACATCGCATTAGGGCATGAAATACAGCTTTCATTACGATGAAAGGCCGCTATAGTAAATGTTCAGGTCGTTGCGGCCTGCCTTTGCTTTCATGTGAGGTTTCTAGTACAAAAATACCTATCGCGCTAACAAAAAATTGGTTTTTAAATCATATCATATGGGAAGCTAAATACATATAAAATTACCTATGTACCTTCTATAAAACGTTTGGTGATATGAGATGATGAGTATGCTTAACATAATTTTGAATATTCAGTCAATTGTTCGTACGTACCTAAATATTTTTTTGCTACCAAAGACGTATTTTATAAAATAACCTATCAGTTACCTGAGACTCGGTTAAAAGAAAATCGTTTCTACCTCAGCGAGGTTCTCTATTTTTACATAACAAAATGAGGAAAATGCTAAATAAAATCTAGACATAACCTCTAAAGCCGTAGTAGACTTTACTACTGATATATTTCAATTTACGCCTTTTGCTTAACAATAGCATATTGAATTGATGATTTTATTGTAATAATAACATAATAAAATATTTTAATAACTTAAATAGAAATGTTCGATATGTAAAGGATTTACGTAAGGTCCTGTCGCCTCATAAGAATATGATTGCATGACACATTTTAAAAGATATAGTATAAAAAAATATTTTTTTTTTATACTATAGACAAGGCAAACTATTGTTCGGGCGTCGTTCGAGCGTGTACCTGATGATGGAAAGTGATCACCGCCACCCAAGACCCCCTGTAACGCCAGAAGATACGCAAGATAGGATAAGCTACAGGGATGTTGCCGGCCTTTAAGGTTTCCAGACGATAAAACGCGCTTTTTTAAACGTACCCTTGTTAATCGTTTTGGAAACACTGCTGCTGGTAGGTCATTCCACAGTTGAGTGGAACGTAGAAGGAAGTTCCTACAAAACCGCACAGTATTAGAGTATCACATATCCATATCGTGAGGATGGTATATCAGTTTGTTACGTACTGTGTGTGTTGGAAATTTTTGCGGCAGGAATCAGGTCAAACAGTTCTCCAGAATACTCCCTATGACATGGTATAGCACGAGGCATACATTGATGTTCTAGTTTGTAGCCGGGGTATAGAAGATAAGCTGTGTCGCTCGGTCGGGCAATCTGAGTGTCCTTTAAAAATAACAAGGCTGGGCGTTCCGTCTCAAGATAGTGGTGGACGGTATTCAGGTTGGAATGAAGATCCCTAATGTTACAAAAATCCAAGTTGAGCATGGTAGCGGCTGCTGTGGAGCATACGCCTCGTTCACCTTGTCCAGAGCACGATTCTGTGCCCATCCCAAAGTTAGATGAGTGGGGTGAGTTTGTGGACTCATTGAGGGATTCTCCAGCAACAGAGATGCTGATACCCTTCTGGGTTGGTCTCTCTTTCAGTGCCGTTCAGTTCATTCAACATTAAAATTAATAAAAAAGTATTTTTACAGGACCTTAAAATTTTATAGCAAATCAGCAGCTTCACATTTTCACGCATAGCAGGGTTTGTCTACCCTGCTAAGTAAGTAAGAACGTACTGTCAAAATACTCCATTCTCCATATCGCATTCGAATTCAATTCATACGTATTTTGGTTTTGTTTAAACTTATAAATACGAATATGTAAAAAAGAACTCTTACATCATTTTTTATTTTATTTTTAATTTTCATATCTAGTTTACATATACAACTAATATAACATTTAAAAAAATATATATTTTGAATAGTTTTTTAAAATAGATTTACAATTTAAATAATATAGCCTAAAAATATTATAATACTCAATATTATTTTTAGTAACGACTAACAAGATAGTGTTTTTTTTCATTCAATTATGAATAACATTTCAGTACTCTTCAGTGCGTTAATCAAATACGCCATTTATTAACTCAGTCGCTCGTTATTTACTTGCTGAAACAAATATTTACTGTTACTTATTTTTATCGAAATTATAGATATATTTATGTGTATAACAATAAAATATACAAATTCTTTGTATATAGAAGTAATATTACCTTAGTCGCTTGAGAGTCCGTATCCGTTCCGTAATTCGACATCTTTCATAATTTTATATTTGTACACCACCTTTAGACTTGTCCTATAAAGATAATTTCTGTTATAACTCACAATTTTCAACAATAATATACATAGCTTAGTGTTTTTCTATCCAATATTTCAAGGCCATAGTCAGTGTCTGATAGTAAACCCTAACTAAACTTAAACTTGAAGAAATGATTTATTGATTAAATTTATATTATTTTCATTTGCCCACTCTGTTAAGACAAAGTGCGAGATTGTGTTGCGCCACTCAACATGCAATACCTTGAATTATGGTCGAAATCATATTTATAATGAATAAACTAACTTTTACTTAAACTAACCTTATTCATAGCATATAATTTACGGCATTCTGGACAGAACCAGTTGCCATCAGGGGGCTCTATAATACCAACACATTTGAAGTGGTACCATTCTAACACACAGTTGGGAGAATCGCATCCAATCATTGGGGCATCTTCGTCTTTCCCACAAAAGCAGTACAAATTGTTGACTTCACTGTCCTCTATCGTGCCATCAGTGGGTAACACGTTACACAGATGCGCCGCGTACTCCCAACGCTTTAAGTCGCATTGCTTACACCAAAAACTCTCAGTACCGTGCCGCCAGTACAAATGCGCTACTAACTGCTTATATTCGTAGTAGAACATAGCACATCGACCACATGTATAAGCAACAGCATTAGGATTCACTGGTGTACTGCCCGTTTTGTTCATATTGTTAACTTATTTTAATATACTGTGCTCGTCAAAGGGTTAAATGTGAATATTGAAAATTATCAGATATTAAGCTTTTATATAGGAGCTATTAATTAAATCTTCAATAAAGGTAAATAACAACACATTAGACGTCATTATCGAGCTTTAATTGCAAGCACTACGTACGTGGAATAAGTACTTAATTAATCAATGCTTAATTGCTTACTCAAAACAACCATTTTAGTAAAATATAGATAAATTAATATAAGTCAATATTAAAGTAATTACGCAGATTAGCGATTATGATAATTATATAGAAAATTTAGTAAATTTAATTTTTGTTGTACGTACATGAGTACAAATATTCTTGAACTATTTAAATAAGAATCTGGTTACATATTTAATACGCTTAAAATTAGAAAAAAATTATAAACTATTTTTTTTGGCGGCATATTTCTATCATTTCTTCAACAAATTAAACTAAATTGAAATTCGTAGTCCCCAAAAATGATGATTAATGTTAATCCTGACAAGCCCCACAATCTTAAGCTTCCCGTTTATGAAAAGTACACGTTTCTCATTTGAGTAACTTTGCATTCGCACACAAAAAGAAATTATATTTTACTTTTTTTTATTCTAGAACAGAAAACAGATCTTTAATCTCTGGAGATTCTCGTATCACAAATTAACTGATATTTTATCTATATAGCCTCAGCATCTCCTTAAAAACTAATGTAGCATTTATTGTTGCAGGATTAGCAAGAATATTATGAAATCCACGAACATTTTAAAGATTTTAATTAAATCTATCAAGCAAAGAGTTTCGCAAGGCTTCACTTCGTGCACACGTCACTAAAATATGTTGTAAATCTTCTACGGCACCATACATATGGTGGTGGAATTGTAGCACATCCTACAATTCGGTGTAGGTGACATTTAATCAAATATTTAAAACTATATAGTGGAATGTGCCCGAACCAAAGTCTAAAAGTAAAGATATTTATTTCCCAACGCATTTTACAATTTGTAAGCCAAGGTATACGAGGAGGTTAATTCTGTATAGTATTGTACCAGATACTTTTAATACTTTTAACTTTTGGGATTTCATTTAAGTGTTTCATCCAATTATTAAAAGCCAAGAGGTTAGAATTTTGAAAACAACCGTCTGCCTCATTTTCATCAAATTTTATTCTATAATTTTAAAGAAACCCCAATACTTGACAGACTTAAAAACTAAAAATATTCTTAAATTTGATATTAAAATCAACTATTTTGAACAATGATAAGTTTTGATATGCAACATATAGCTGTTGTAAAGCAATAGTTATAATAATTTATAAGGAACATACTTATACAAAGTACTCATCAATGTATATATTTCAGGCTATTTACTTGTACAAACAAAATGCCTGTAAATAATATTTCCAAAGCCAATTAGTTATAAATATTTCTTTACGGTGAAATATTAAAGTATATACATAGTAATATATGTATATTAAAAGGTTGAATTCAAAATTTATCTCATACGCTAATATTTTTTAACAACGCGAACGCAACGCCATAACTGTAAGTTAGCCCAAGTTTTAGGCACGTGGCCAGCCTTGCATGTAAGTCATTGTCTAGATTAACGATCACAATTCTATTATATTAAACCTACAAATTTTATTCTTTGACGTTATTATGAGATTTGCTTGATTCATGAATATCTTATCGAAGTATTGCCTCTATTGGTGAAATTTGAATGAACTAGTTAAATGCAAAAAATATTTATTTTATGTTAAAAAATATTATTGCAATTTATATTTATTCATCTAAAGCAATATAGCGAATTTCTGTATAATTTGACAATTATAGCAGCAACGGTACTGTAGTGAGATTTAAGAAAACCGTTTTACAAAATCGTGAGCCGTTGACAGTCTTAACGAGGGGGTTCATTGATAACTAAGACCTGAACAACGGCTGTCCCGAACACGCCTTGACGTTCGGCTTCAATACGAATATATCAGACTCTGACCTCTTTCAATATCCTTTTTTCCGTACGAACAATTTTATCGTCTTTGTTATTTCCACCCAATGAACACTAACCCCTTGGATGGTTCTGACGTGAATGAATAACGAAAATTCTGATAAAAAAACACTGTGAATATTAAATTTGACATAGTGATTTCGTTATAAATTTCGATATATATTATAAAAAGTCATGATTTTTAACAAATTGATAGGACAAATAAAGTGTGAAGCTGCCTAAATTTTGTTATAATTACAGCTTGTATATTTATAATTATTAAACCTAATTTTTTCATATAAAATACAGAATGAAACACAAAATGATCACAAATTTTAGTAGTCGATATAAATATATCGATAAAATTTATTTAACATTTAACTACCAACATTTAACTTTATAAACAGCTACTTACAATATACAATATTAATATGTTTTATTACTGACTACTGAATTAATCCTATAGTATAAATACATTCAAATTGTGATTTCAACTACGACCTCCTATAGCCGAAATATTCTTGAACACTACTGATTTGCATAATAGCTTAAAATAATTCGGAGCCGATAATCTGGCTTATACAAACACCTTTTAATGGTTACCTCTAGGCTCTCGTTTAAACAAGGTAAACACTTGTATGTTTGTACTTATTTTGTTAACACTTTTTTTTAAAGTGTTAACACTAAGGAAATTCTAAATATGTTTGTACTTGTAACTTTTATGTGTAAATTAAATATATTTTTATTTAGCAATTTATCGAAACTGGTATGGTAAGCAGAGAATTGAGGCAATTAAATATAAATAAATACGCTGAGACTTTTGTAAATTTAATCCGAAACATTCGAAGTCATACCAACGAATTGTATTCAAATCAAGCAGCTTCTGACACCTGAAAGTGGGCTATATAGGTGAACGTAAAAAATGGTTCTCTTGTATTTTTTATAACCGACTGTGTTATTAGTTTAAGTTAAGCTGTATACTGTGTTTATCAGCCTATATATGTATGTATATGTGTGTCGGTTCCTTGTGGTGGTAAAAAAATGCGTGGTAAAGACCAGACGCATTGAGAGATTTTGATCATTGTTCCTAATACAAAAATTAGTTTCACCTTTTTGTGTGTCACTAAGGACCTGAAAATAATTAAAATTTACCACAGTAACAATCGGACGTTGCATAGTAAATGTGAAATCTTACTCTACGTATTACGTCAAGTAAGGTATGTTGAATAGGTACTGAAATATGATGTTAAGGGTTTTTCATATTTTTTATTTCAAATAATAGTTTAAGATATATAAATATTTAGAGTTGTTTAAACACCCATTCGAATGAAATATTAAAGTATACAATGGGTATAATTTAATATTTCATTGTTTGCCTTACTGGTGTGACTGCGAACTGCGAATGCAGACGTCGAGTTAAAATCTATGGCACGCACCACTGACATAAAGCAAACGGCGGAGGTGGTCTTCAGAAGGTCAAATAATTAATCTTCAAGCCATCACAAATTGCATAAAAATTTCCATAATATTAACATCCTCAATGAAATGACAAGACCGCGAAGTATGATCCCTTGGACACTTTCGAATGGTACAAGTATGGGACCTGACTGAAACTCCTTCTATTTCTGCAATTCTTTCAATGTTCTAAACTACTGGGCTTATTTTTCTCCAGTGTTTTATTTCATGTGTATTTTTAGGGTGTCGAGATTTCTATTTTTATTTTATATTTTTTTATAGTTCGTATACATAAATTTTAAATAGTATTTGCCTGTACTTAAATACAATATGAATGTTTTATAGATACTTGATTAATAAGTTACCTACTGACCAATTTTTGCATTAAATGTTTTTTAATTCAGTGTTTTTTTTTATTCCATAGGCTGGCAAACGAGCGTTCGAGTCACCTGATGGTGAGTGGTTACCGCCACCCACGACCCCGTGCAATACCAGAGGAGCTACAGGGTTGTGCTGGCCTTTAAGGTGGAAATAGACGCGCTTTTTAAAGGTAACTATGTCGAATCGACCTGGAAACACTGCCACAGTTGAGTGGCAAGTGGAAGTGGAAGGTCTTACGAAACGAAAACGGTAGTAGAGTGCCACGTATCCAGATGGAGAGAATAGTATTTTGATTCGGTTACGTACTGTGCGGTTCAAAAATTCTGCGGCAGCTATCAACTCAAACAGTTCCCCAGAAGACTACACGTAATAAATGCGGTAGAGAACGAGAACAAAGAGGAAACGTATCTACGCAACGCTAAAGTGTTCCTTCACAGATTATTTGGTTAAGGATAACGATTCGAACGGCTTTTCGTTGTATGCGATCAAAAGAATCAAGCTGATACTGGGGTGCAGCAGCCCAGAGATGAGAAAAGTACTCTATGTGAGGCCAAACTGGGCCCTATACAGAGCCAATCGGTGTTTGGGCGCGAAGTACTATCTTAATCGTACCTAGACAGTATTCGCCAGCATTCGCTGCCGTCTAAGAGAACCGGTCGGATTATGTTCTTGTATATTAATCCCTTGAGCTTGGGTGATATGCCTTGCCCGGTGGTATGCTGCCTTTATAAATAGGGGTAATAAAGTTGTAATAAGCTGTAATTAACCGTCGTAATAATATATATATATATATATATATATATATATATATATATATGTGTGTGTGTGTGTGTAGGGTGTCCGAAGGGTGTTATTTATTGATATAAAATAATAACCTGACGTTATTGCTTAAAATTATTAGTCACCACTTCTCTCGGCACAGATATCATGTTATTAAAGAGACATAAATTTGGAATAGGCTAGGTTAGGTAAGATACATGTTTAATTTGTGCCATTCTTAAATTTTAAGTTTAACTAGGTAACTTAAAATTTTCCTTAGTTCATTCTTTTTTTTTAACGTGAATCCTTTAACGGATACCCGCCCGATTTGGAGCTGGGACGTGGTTATGTGAAACTCGAGACTGGCAGATGTATACCGTCCGTACACCCACTAAGACCACACGGTGCACCACACCGGCGGCAGGAGCCTGTTAGGCACGTCAGGAAGTCTACGACTCAACGGCCTGCTTGAAGTATCTCCCTGAAGCATCCTGCATGTAACTACTGGAACCAGGTAAGTAGGCGATCAACTTCCCAAACTGGCCGCCCTCTGACTGATTAGGGTGGAAGGCAGCAATTGTGAGCCGCGCTCTGGAAACCCGATCGCTTGCGGTGGATGGCAAAGTTAGAAATGGCCTACCTCGCCTGTTCCACTGCTTCTTTCTCGAGCACCACTGCGTCGCAGAAGGATCTGACCGCGTCCCACGACCTCTCGCAAGCTTTGGCCTTCCCGCGGCCGACACGGAGAGGTCGTACCCTATGAGGACACACCTCTAGCATGTGTTGGGCTGTCTCTTCAGTAGTCACACTGGTGGCAACGAACATAGGCCTCCCTTCTAGCGAACCGACGTGTGGTGCGGAAGGTTAGGACGCCTGAAACCTTGCCAACCACTGGCGGAAGACTGGATGAACTGCCTCAATGGTCAACAGTAAAATATTAATAAAATAATTGAGAATAAAACAAAGTATTACAAATAATATTATAAAACTTATTAAAGCTAATACTGATTATTAACTAGTTACATGACATATGCCCTTAGCGATTGTAAGTTTGTCTGAAGCAGACGACTTGACGTGCTCTCAAACTATTAACGATTAAGTCAAATGTTAGAATGTATCTACATACACATATGTATGTGTATTTACTTAAGATACTTCCGTTAAATAAACTATATATATTATTAGAACTTTCTTGGGCAACAAATATTACTCCGAGTTTTTAACTCTATTTTCTAACTACACAAAAACCTGTCACAAATTTACTAACATGACGTATTTTATTATTACCACTCAAAGTGGCTCTCTCTCTTTCTCAATATAAATACGACATGTCTCTTTTATATATTGTTTTATTTTTCATATACACATAATAATGTAAACTAATGATTGCCTGCGGCTGCGCTTGCGTATCTTATCATAAACATGTTCAGTATTCGGTTGTTCTGTGTCTTTGACTTATTATTATAACATGAATTATAAATTAGGCATATTTTGATTACTAATTATACAATAAACAATAAAAAAGTTTATATACTGTAGAATTTTTGAGCAAATAATATGAAACAAATATAATGTCAATATTATTATTATTATTTTTTATACATTTATAGTTCTACATGCATATCGTCTTATTTTAGGAATATCTTTCGTTATCCTATTAGATATGAGAAAGATTTGTTTTGAAAACACCGCAAAATATGGAATACAAAATTAGATTAATATGTTACGAGCGCCATCGCTTCCTATATTCGTAACTCCGGTCTCGAGGGCCTGCTGAAATCTCTGCCTGCCTCCAACACACAAATAGCGTACACTGAGATTAAAGAAAACCAATAAATAATATTTTACGACGACATTAAATTCTGCTAAACGTTTAATATGTTATTTACAAATCATGATACACGAACTGTTTTATATAAGTAGATATTTTTCAAGATGTTAAAGCTAATAAGGGATGCTTAATAGGCACGACAATCCATGAACAACAATTTTTTTACAGCTTCTCACTTTTTCCCAATCAGCATAATATATATTGACAATCCCAAATAGATTAATATGCGCCTAATACGTAATACGTTGCGTGTTGAGTGGAAGAACTTATTCAAACGTATTGTATTTCTTGTCTATGGCATTAAAAAAGGATATTGTAAAAAAATCATATTATTCACCGTACATAAGCCATACAATAAATAAACGTTTAATGTCACTTAAAGTGCAAATTTCATTGCCTCGTCTCAGGCACACGTGTGATTCCCCCTGAAACTCGTATTAAACCGTTATTACAGTAAAGTACGAGTTTCATACACCTATAATATAATGTAATCGGAACATTACTGTAATAATATTAATGGTACATTTATTTATCAAATTTTATCAACTGGAGAATGGAGTGGCTTGACACAATGTTTTCTCTGCTCACCCTCATATGAGAGAAACAGTGTGAAACTCGAAGAAGCGAATTAAAATTAATATTCTAAATTCAAACACAATAAATACTCATATAGCTTCTTCGCTCTGGCACACAAGACTAAGTGCGGAGTTGAGTTCCGTTACTTACTCCACTCAATGTCTTAATTTCGGACGGACACTAGGTTATCTTTGACTACCCTGCTATACGGAAACAGCGTGAAACTGCAAATAGCTTTCATTTCTAATTGGTAACTAAAAATAATGGCCCCAAATATTCAATACTATTACACGTATATAAGTATATTTTGTTTACAGCCCAGTTTTGTTTTCTGTAAGTGTTGCCTGGAACAGGTCACCTGTGGTGATAAGGCCGCCTTTACACAAAAATTGTAATATAGTGTTCAATATCAACATCGTTACTAATATCTTGCTGTAATAAAGAGTTAAATAAATAAATAAATAGAATGTGAATCAATGATTTCAAATATTTTTGTTTGTCTGTTTGTCTGCTTGTACGCAAACATCTTCGTAGTTACTCAATCAATTTGATTTAACCTTTTTTTTGCATAGCATTTTAATCAGACCAAATGAACAAGACTTAGGGTACAATTAATTTCACTTTTTTCATATTTTCATAATCGAATTCGAAGATCGTGACACCTGATGTAAAACCATAATCTGACGAAGAAGACCCATAATAGGTCAGTTATATTATAATAAATAAGTCAATGCCGCATTAGTATAAATTGTTCAGTGTGGTGGGCAGTTTTCGTTGACAAATAAAAATTATGAAACATTGGTATAGCGTCTGACTGTAATCGCAATAGCTGTGGGCTTGATTCCCACTTGATGGAATGGTTATATTTATATTGTTTTCATATTTTCTCTCCGATTTGACAAAAATGGGCTTATAGCCCAAAAAAGAAAAGTTTCGGCATTCAATATACAACGTCTCGAAATAGGGTGGAGTGCTGAGAAAAGAGTGTCACTAGGTAGTGCCTTCTTGCCAAGAGGGAAAAGTGTGAGGCTGAAAAAAATACTATAACTCTGTCTGTCACGTCAACCCGTCAAGCCGAACTGCTGAGCCGAGTCGAGCTTGAGAATCTAGAAATGAATAAAGGCTACTTTTTCTCCCATTTTCTAGTTTTCCAGGAATTTAATTGTATTGTAAAGGCTGCCGATAATTCAAAAGTATAATATAAGTATAATATATTGAACTTATAACATAAGTGAAAAATTCACAGTTTCTATAAAATGTTTATTATTTTTGTAAGACTGAGAGTAATTTAAAGAAAAATATCAAATCGCATTTGAATCTTATTATCCTTTACCCAGCCTATATATTCTAAAACGAAAATCTGAGGACATCCAGCAGACATGCCACATTAGCATACTTATTTATGTCATTTTAGCCAGGTCCACGGATTCGACGATTTCACCGTCAATATCTTAGATATTATGACATTTTATTATCATATCAAAGCAAAATAACTTCAGACGGATCATCATAAAAAATTACATTTCACTCACTCTTTAATTAATTTTTATTATGAAATACTATAATATTAATATTATAAATGCTAAAGTAATATCTGTCTGTCTGTCTGTTTGTGACGTCATCACGGCTGAACCGCTGCACCGATTGTGATGAAATTTTATATAAATATACTTGAGGGTTTTTGTATGAACATAGGAATTTAACTGTTTTATGAAAAGGCCGATGAAAAACGAAACAGATAAAGTTTACGCGGGCGAAGACGCGAGCGGGTCGCTAGGTAGAAATAAAATAATTGGTCTAGATATCCCGCCCATACCTATAGCACGTACACCAAATAAAGAAGGTAATATTCTTAAATGATTTGCATGCCATAAAACAAAGCCGCATTACTTTCTTATACTTAGTCTAAACACGTAATGCCCTAGTGGCAGCTATATTATTTCATATCGTCTGCTGCTACTTGTTTATAATACAAAATAGTACGTGACTGGGAAAAGAAGATAATCGATATTTGTAAATTGAAAACTTTATTGAGTTCCGTATAATATTTCAGTTATAGTTATACAAGATTGACAACATAAAATGATAATCTTATATAAATTGGCTTCACCAACCGCTAATTACCACCGATATGACTATAACTACTACAATCTTAAATTTCATCAGTAAAGAAGTTAAAGTTAAAAAAAGTTTAAAACTGAACTTAGCAGGCTTTCATTTTTTAAATTTAAGTGAGTAAATGAGAGTTTTCAAGACAAATAGGTATACACGATGAATAAATGTTTTGGTCGCCTCTTGGATTATCCCTTGAGTTATAATTATCAGTCTGAGGATAAATGTAAAACTGGTCATAATTAAAATTAATAGTTTCTTTTTTTTTTTTAAATATTGACTTGACTTATTGTAATTAATGAGACTATAAAAAATATCCACGTATATAAATAGTATCATGAAAAACTTTACTCTGAGACGTTTTTTTATTTTATTTAATAGGAAGCCAAAGTTGTATTGTGAACACAATGTTACTTAATTAGAGTAGAGCGCATTCTTAAAATGTATTGTTGTAATTGTATACTCACTCACTTATAATTTTTTTATTTATAGCTAACTAAATATTACACAACAATATATAGTTAAAAAAGCAGGACAATACAGTTAAGGTGGTATATATTAAATCCTTACATTAGAAAAAAATAATTCTAGCAATTATCCTTCAGGGAGATGTAAATGAGCATTGAAGTGCTTGCAATAAAATTTTTCACCAAAATTAAATTTGGGGGGAGCGCTAGTTTAGAATACGCACAATATATTTGAATACCAAAAGAGAAATTATGAAATGAAAAATTTTTACTCTTATCTCTCTTACTATAGTATCGAATTTCGATAATGAGTAGGAAGGTAGGTTAGGACACGGTAACTTGAAAATCAGTAATTTCCGAGTGAACAAAAAAACATTATGAAAATTACAAATTATCGACATACAAAAACATTTGGTTTATTTTCCATATTTCGCTCTGATTAAAATTCTGAAATCTAATATTTGTCCATAGTTTTAATAATGAAATTTTATAAATTCAATAAAATTATTTATAAAATAAAATATAAGATATATTGTAACGCGTAAAAAATAAACAACAATTGAAAAAAACGGACACACAGGCAAGTAAATAATGCTCTTTCATTTCATGGCAAGCAATAAATTACAAATTAAGGGCTTTTTTGTTCTCTGTAGAAAGGATAATAAATTATCTCAGATTTATAACATTTTAGGAAATTGAAATAAAATTTATTGATATATTCATACTGATGTTTAGATTAATAAATATTGTCGATATTTACTTACGATACGGTGTATACGAATTAGAATTATACATATACTAGTATGTATAACTAAAAATAATTTTAAAATAATAATAGAAAAATGTAAGTATATATTAGTTTATGTATATAGTAGAGTAAGATGAAATACATATTAGTAAATTGTCTTCCCAATCTCGATCGCTCATCCTTTGTCCAGTTACTCATAGCGTTTTGCGAGTAAGAGGTGATCGTATGCAAATATAATTGCGGGCCGTGCAACGGATGGGTGCGCATTAGCTGCGCTTTGTACAGGAATGACTCGGTCCATTTCCACACCGATCTCTACGAATTAGCCGTTTCGATCTAGCTAGCTAGGCCAACGCGGTTGCTATGAGGACTTTGATTTCGAAAAGCTCTCATGCATTAAGAAAGCACCAGATCAGTGTCCATTCTGCGCTATTTGTTTATGGTACTGATTTGAGTCAATATTTAGATATTTATATGTAATTTAATTATTTCAAAATTAAACAGATACGAAAAGTAAATTAAGCAATATTATATCGTACTCATAAACTATATTACTTGTAATTGTCTACTAGTCTTCTATGTGAAAACTATTTTTTCTTATACTTAGCGGGGGGAGACAGAGAGAATTAAATGTTTGAGACTATCCACTCCCACTTTTCGTATGTTTAAAGACATAGCGTGTTGTGTAATGGAACACGAAAGTAAATAATATCCCCGAGCGAATCGAAAACCACAACCATTGCGGGTACAAAGAAACATTTGCCAATTTTTCCACAATAACAAATTAGACAGTACTATACTTCTAGTAGCATAGTACTACTAGTAGTTGGTAAAACAAACTGTAAACGGTATTTGGCTAAGTACACAATTCTGAATGTTGAGAGTACAGTGTTTGTTTTAAATAAATAAAGTTTATAACGTTTATCTCTTAAAATAAATTAAAATATTAAAATAACTACAAATGACCATCGTGGCGTAGTGAGATGGACTCAGCGTTTTGGGTTCGATCTGTTCTTGGGGGTTGTCCCCCAAGTGTGTTGTTCATAGTGTTCGAGAAGGAAGTGGTAGTACCGGCAAGGGAGACCTTCTCTAACCTTGCCATCCGGCGCAGACGACCGGGTCGCCGGAGGGCGCCACAAGACCGCCGCCTTCCGCCCTAATCGGCCAGAGGACGGTCAAGGTCACGGCTTGGAGAATCAAATCGTCTAGTCACCTGGCCCATGTAGACGCACGCAGGATTCTCCCGCGTGTTACTCTGAGCAGGCCGTCAAGGGTGATTCACCATCCTTGACTCCGCGACGTCACCCTAGCAAACCGCTGCCGGGATTCACGGAGATTTCAGTCCTGGACCGGCCAGTGGCGGTGGGGTAGGAGCACCGTAAGAGTTTAGTGGGTAAACGGACGGCCTACATCTGGATTTCCTCACGTCAAAAAAAAAGTATATTTCAATTATTTATCGACATTCAACTCCATCGCACTAACGCGCAATATCGCAGTATAGATGGAAATTGGAGGGCAAAATGTCTTAATATTAGTTTCCCTCTGCCTACCTTGCTATGCGGAATACTGTGTTTGCATCCCTGAGCAGTCGTTGTAGAAAGTAGAAATAGAAATAAATATTACCTATAAGATTTTTTTTATATCTGTACAATATTTTAACATAATATATCATAATTTTGCCAAGAGAGATAAAACAAACCATATTTTAGACAATTCATCTTAAAACCACTCGTACCTCGAGATGTTTCGCATACCGGTTGCCGAATATTCTACGCTATAAATATCATAAAGATACCTATATTTTCACGGAACAATGCCTCCTTGGTATCTCAATTTTCATTTCCTTTTGTTAGAACATACAGTGTGATTTGTAGTAACGGGAATAAACAAAATGTCCTCAGAAAATCTAAAGTTTCTTACTTGCGCCGGTAATGTATATTCTATAAATAAACTTTTTGGAACAAGTATAAACTATTTGGATTTTTTTTCTATTAAAATTTTCGAAATGAAGTAGTAATGGCATTCTACACATATATTCTCGTAAACTTTAATATTTTTATTAATATTATTTGTTTAAAAATATTTCTTTTATAATATTTTAATTAAATATAGAAAATGAAAATTATTTATAACAACGAAACGTAAATATAAAGTAGAGGTTAGGTATTGGATAAAACTATACCACGATGATATTTATAATCTTACCTGTAGCGCAGTTCTCTTTCTGGTATATGCCGTATTTAGTTTCTAACTGTAGTGTACCGTCTTGAAATACTTGCCGCCGAGTTTGCTATAGTAATTGATATATGGTTACTAACTGAAAAAAATATTAATCATAGTTAACTTTATTATATTTTAAGCAACTTCAGCAAGCAACAATTTGGGAGTAAATATATTATATTTTAACGCCATCTCTTGCTATGCTCAATATATATTAGCAGTGTGACCTAGTGTCATTCATTTACAATCCATTCTCCACTTTCCGCCTACATTCCACACATTGCATATTCATTGGTACCTTTGTCTTCGTCTTTTCATTATATATATTTATATAACAAAATCTTATATAGAGTATATGTGTTTAATGTGTATTTAAATCTCTAACTAATTATATGTATAGACAATAAGACATATAACTCTGTACCACGTCACCTTACACACATTGTATTTCCTAAAGAAATTCCATTTAAATTCATGAACTGTATTCACAGACTACAGTTGCTTATTTCTGTATAACTCAGCGTTGCAAGCGATCGAATTTGCGTGTAAGTAAAATGAGTTTTCCACGTTGAGTCCCTGAAAATACGATGTCATACTCGCATCGTTTCAATATAAAATACGTACTGACCCTTGTTTCACGCTACGTACTCGGCACAAGTTTCCGCTAAATGAACATAAAAGATAAAAATGAATGCTTGTAAAATTTGCTTGTTTTTAAAAATGTATCATAAAAATAAAGAAAGAAATTTTTGTATGTAAACTAATATTACTAGTATAATAATAGTTTTTCATGTTCTATATTTCACACTTTATTAATAATATTTGTAAGCTATTTAATATAAATATCGTAAGAGGGAAAATTATCTTATTTTTTATTATAATAAATATACAAAATAAGTAAAGCAATCAATTTCCGCAGGGATCTAGAGAAGTATCACTCTATTACAACAAAGTAGCTCCGTCCCTATCCATTTATCGCCACCTTCGTACAGTGAGACGTTCGGGCAGATTGTTTCCTTTCTTATACGAATCCTTTACTAAAATTTCAGAAGTTATTTTTATAAAACTGAAAATATATTATTGTGCACTTACTCAGATTCTATATAGTTTTTTAAAGCTCATTTTAATGAACAGCTTCGTAATTGTATTTTGTTTCTTCATTTTAACATAAAAACTTAAACTAAAATTAAACGATGAATAAATGTCGAAATCACAATGATATGAAGCGTGAAGTTAGCGTTACTACCTTCCGGCAGCAGCTGCAGAGTGGGAAATGGCAAACAAATGATTTAATTTTATCAAATTGGCAATGAAAATCTAGTGATATAACACTACATTACTTATTTTATGAGAACTTACTACTCAAATAAACTTTGTATTGAGGGTCAGTAGTGGAAGTATTTCAATTTAATATCTTATTTATTTTTATTCTTTCATAATTGCTACTATACAATTGTTACAATATTCTCATAACAGGAAAGATCTTAATGATGTATAGCTCTGTACCTTAAATCATTATGTATGAGGAAAACTATTATTGGCTTGGTTTTCGTAAAAGTTTAGTATGTATTTTAATAATGTAATGCTGTTATTTTCCGTAATAAATAAATAAAATAAATACCTTCTACCATATGGGAGTGAGGTGAATTTGTTTCATACTAAGTAGTGATGATTATAATATTATGCTGTGTTTACTTAAATACAGCCCTTTTTTTATTTTTCTACATATATAGATAAAATAAAATTCAATTTGTCTATCCAATTTTATATGCATGATTGACGGATAAACTAACAGACAGATAGACCAAAACTCTACTGAGAGCAAATTTTTCTTCTGTAATAGATAATACATATAGATTCAATGTTATTAAAGAGGATTAACATTTTTCGAATCCACTCAGTTCTCACTAAGAAACTTCAATTGAGTACTAATTAAGAAACTAGACTGTCACATTTGTAAAATATAATATTAATAATTTATTTCGTAGTATAATAATGTTATAGGAAAACGTATCTTAATTAAAAGTTGCGATATTCCAATTTCTATGAAGTTGACGTTTTGCAGAAGCATTTTAATAAACCACGCTAAAAATCAAGTAAACTTTTAATTATTTTAATAAAAGTAAAAGAATTGAATGAAATATTGTATGTTAGCATTTTATTACGAAAGAACTGAACTTAACTAAAATAAAATTTGAATCAATCTTCTTGTGCATAATTTTATTTTAAAATAAGAGTATGTTCAATTCAAAAAAAAATAAGAATGTATTTTTAAAATCGCAAAATAGTCGGCTTTTATGTAGGTCGTCGAGATTTAATAACTTAATTTGCTTAAAACAACAACAATCCAAAAATGAGAAATATCCATGCGACTTTAAAGGTGGCCATTCAGTTTTTGAAATATAATGATCAAATTACGACTACCAATATTAACAGACATTGTCAATATACAAATATATATTTATTTTAAACCGTTAGTCGCTTATATTTAATCAACGTTATAATTAAACATATATTGTCCTTAACAGGTAGATGTTAACCTACTAAATATAATATTGCGTTATGAAACTTGAATAATAATTAATAAATGAAATAGAAACAAGATATATCATAATTCTAAAATTAAACGTAAACAATATTTCTAAGTATGACACACAAATTATAAAAGTCATAGTTTTTCAAAAGAATTACGATTATTTAAATTATTTAAGTAATCATATTACTTTAAAATATACTGTTTATTTACACACTATTATAAACACTAAATATTAAATGAAAAGTACACAAAGAAAAGTCAATTCTAATTTCTATCAATGTATAAATAAAAGCGTCATATTTCTATATAAAACAATTTCGAATACGAAAACCCAGTTAAATTTCACACATGAGTTAAAAATAATACTTATGTAGACTATTTAAAAGATTTACAACAATAGCTTTACCATAGATCCTTTTAAGTGTTCAGACAAGGCAGAGGAAATGGAGCAATCAGTTAAACTGACTCCATTGAGCTCGGTGATACCAGCAACAGAATTTGCGTGCGAAACGCTACTGTATTTGTTCACTAACAACTTCCGAAGCTGGCGCGGAAAATAAACTTGAAATAATATTGCCGATTGGTAACTTACTTCTCTTTTATTGTATTTTTGAGGCTTTCATATTTTTTGTATATTAAGTGTACGGGAAAAATACTTTCCTATTCTTTAAGTAACGTAATTGATACACAGAGATAAAATTTGAACTTGTATTGTCTTTCTGAAGTAAGCTATTAAAGCTTACTTATAAAAGACTACAGTAGATTTGATTTATATCTCATAAACTCTGGGTAAAAATTATAACCAAGCTTAATGGGTAAATAATTCTTGGTTGATTGGTCTAATAAATTTGCATTATTTATTAAAATTCATAAATTGATTGTTTATAACAAGCTGTGCATTTCATAGGAAGAGGACTAAAATAGTGAATACAAAATGTTATGTAATTTAATTTAAAATATTATTATATGAATCTCTTACGTCATTTTAACAAACACTCTTTATACTACAAATTACAAAGCTTGTGAACAACTGACATAGAGATATAAAGTATTAAACTTGACCTTATTTTAGTATGCTATATTTAGCCAATTGATTACATGTTGTTAACATGTTTTCGCACATATCTAAAAATAGACGAAAATCTTAATATATTTATATAATCTTTTTGTCTGTAAGTCTTCCACATCAGACAATTGTAATATTTTTTATCTGTGAAAGCGTAACAGATAGACAGACAGGCAGACTTTCGCATTTATAATATTAGTATGGATGTACAGACACAACTTTTTACTGTTTTATTACTGTATAGATGATCGTTTTCTCAAAACAGAGTGCTTTCTGTAAAAATTCTATCTGAAATAAAAATAGTAGAAAATATTGGGTCTATCTATATCTTACGTAATTGTGTATTGTTTCTGGAAGTAAGCTTGGAACGAGGCATGGGCTAATGTTCAGCTGCCAAGTCTTGTCTAAAGTATTATAGACCACAAGAATAGTTCCAAACTTATGTTTGGTCCTTATGGACTTGGGATGAGATTAGGATAAAATTGAGTGGTAAATTTCAAGTTTTAATTTAAATTTAAATTTTCAGAAGCAATTTCTGTCTAAAATCAAACGGATATTGTAGAATTTCAACTTTCTGTTTACAAGCTGATTATATTTAAAAATATTAGTAGTACTTCGTTTGCGTGGGCTTTATGAGTTCAAGATATACTATTTCCATTTACTTTTACAACAATTTATTGTTGAATTTATCACACAGAAAAAAGACGAAATAAAACAATACAAAATACTAAACCATTTCGTTATGGGAATCGAACGCACGCCCATTGCGTTTACATTCAGGTTGTACTCTGGCTCACTGCGCCACGGATAGCCTTGAAGTTCAATGATTTGAATTCGTTAACGGAAACTGCTGAATTTATTTTATTTCATGTAAAGCCACAGCTGTTTATGTGATTCTTCATTAAGGTTTTCCAGATCTTCAATTATTATATGACAATGAAATTTATCACATTGATATAAGTAATAACCAAAAATCCCCTTAACAAATGTTTGTGTTAAAGGGGGCATTTCAATTATTTCTTATACTTTAGCTAGGCCTTATAGTTCTTCATCAGATGTTCCAGAGACTTTTACAATTTTTAGCTTCATCAGCTTTTGTTACGTATTATTTCCTTATTTCTTATATTTTTAGCTGGTCTGTTTCTGCAATAGCTTCTTTCAATCAATTATACCTGAGAAATCTTACTTGGGTCTAAATACGAAAAACAGAAGAATCGTTCAATCCCGAGTCAAAGTAACTTTGCGAAGTGCTTACAAATGAACAAACGGACAAGATGGATAAATTTTATAACATCATAAATTTATATTAAGTTACTGTTTTTTCATTCTACTTAATTATTTTTCGTTGTACAACACACACTTTGACACAACTTTTTTACTGTGTTACTATAGTATAGATTTAACATTTGCGTCCTAAAAGCTTATTATTTTTATTTTTGGCAAGTGAATTTATGAACAAGTTTATTTATATAAAAGTAAATTTGTTTTCCAATTAATTTACTTCAATATGAATAAATATTCTACTATTTATAAGAGAACAAACTGATTTAAATAAAAAAATACAGCAAATATTAATAGTAATGTATAAATAAGTTGTAGACCTTCTACGCATTATTTCATTTTCAACTTCACGTTTATTCTCACCTTGGGGTAGTCAGAGAACCTGGTGTCAGACACTATGTTCCCACTTTCCGCCCGAATTCAGACATTGCGTGTTGAATGGCGGAACTCAACGCCACGCTTTTGTCTTAGGTACCAGAGGCGGAAAATGTACAAATATACCAAAATTATGATCATTCAATCGAGTGCGAATCGAACCTACAACCACCGTGATTACAGACAGACACTATCCCAATGCGCCACGATTACACTTATGCTTAAGCAGTATAAATAATGTTTTGGGTTAATAATTTAATTAATTTACTTAAATCGCACAATGAGTTATTTATAATAGTATCTAATGTAGCGCCATCAAAACTCATTTGTGTAGAAACTGACTTAGTCCAGTTGGATTTGAAGCAGCTTATTCGCAGAGCAGTGTGAAATAGGGCGGGTCATTTCTGTACAAAGCGGGGCTAATGTGCACCCGTCCGTTGCACTGTTCACTATTCTATTTGCTGACCATCTCTTGTAAAATGTACAAATAACAATATATATAGCTTGTTATATTCCAAATGTATTACGAAAAAAGTTTTATAAATTACACTATAAAAAGAATTAAAATATTTAAAGTGGATTTACTGCTTTCCGCTGACATTTGATTATAGTTCAACTCTTGCCTTAACATTTAAGAAAGGCTTACCGAATGTACCCAACTGAGAATATCAAGAAGATATATTTTTACGGAACAATGCTTTCCGGTATCTCAGTTTTCATTTCCCCTTGTTGGGACACAAGGTGTGATTTGTAGCATGAGATAGTATACAAAACGGTCGCTCCGAGGTACTCCACTGTCAGCGGAAAATTCCGGCCTGAAACAATTTTTCACACGTTAGCGGAAAGTAATTTTATGTAGAGTGTGATGATAATAGGGTGTTGCTAGATTTAATTGGATGGTATTAAGTTAAACAATGTGTTCTTGTAAATATTGGTTAATTTTAAAAAAAAAATTTTTTTTTTTTATATTGTTGCCCTATTAATAATAACATATAAGATATATAATAAAATAAACAATTATTTTTATTAATTATTTTTTAACAATTATTAATTATTATGTAAATATTACAATTGACAATATGATTGTAATTTGTTGTCGTCTACTATAGTTAAACATAATAATTGATTGAATGACTCAAAATATTTAGTTGCTATGTAATTATAATTAATGCAATTGTTTTATTAAATTTAATTAGTGCATTGGATATCTTTTGATATATATACTTTTATTTCATCTATTACACTAACATCAAAATAGTAGTCTGCAAGCTTATATGATTCTAAACGCTACTTATTAACAAATTATTTATTCGCAGACATTGGTATATATTATATTTTTATTGTTTATAAGCCACTAAACTATTATTCAAAAATAAATTAGGTAATTTACTACTCGCCGCAAACCAAAAACCAACGGAATGAGCTGCAAACACAAAGCATTGCGGTTTCATATTTATTTATTTATCTCTTTATACTCACTGGCACTTATTATATTCGGCAAAACCAAAATAATTTTAGAACTGAAACTTTGGAGAAGCCGCAAAAACCACAATATATGTAAGTATAATTACAATGAAAGGTATTCATACTGAGTTATTAAATTAAAACTCTTGCGCTTGTGACATTAAGTATATTCGAAATCATATTTTCCTAGTACCCGGAACTTAGTGTCCAGTCTTGGGCGATCTTGAGATGTATGAATAAGGTACCTTTTTTATCTACCTATCACTAATATCATACATACTAGATAATATTGATGTTGCTATTGTTTACTCATAACTACTATATATACTATAATATAAACTTTAAATTACCATAGTATTAAAAATAAAATTGAAAATATTGTATAAAAGTAAATCCTTGATATACGAAGCGTGAAGTTTGCGACACGAACTTTTGACTGCGCTTGTGAAATGAGAAAGTAAAATAGTTCGAGCGGACTGCAATTGTTGTTACGTTTAACTTTTTTTAACGGACCATGAATGCAAGTCCTCGTAATAAATTGCTACATTATAATTAAAAATTATAATCAAATAATTTTAGATTATTCGTAAAAATAAAATTATTCTATTTATAATAATTCCACAGAGTGAATCGGGAACAATGCTGGTCGTTTCAGTCGTCAAGTTGAGTAACATTAATAGTTTCCAACATAATGTAGACTCAATAAAACAAAAGACCGTCTGTGCGTAAAAATATATTTTACTAGCATTAGGCATCTCCTACTTAAACGTAGTATGGCAGAGTCCACCTTCCGCCCATTTTCGAGACCTTGAGAATATAGATAAATATTTTTTAAAGGTTTTATAAAATATCTACACTAATCTGGTGACACCTGATTGGCTAATTAAAGAAAGTCAACAGGCAATTTTCTATTATGAAATATTATGTTGACCAATCTTTGCGCGACTATGGGCGGGTTTACAAATCGTGAAAAAGACCAGGCAGCTCTTTTGTCTGGCGTTACACAGAATAATCTAGTTACGTTAAAAAAATCACATATTTTTCAAGAACGTAAGTAATGTTCATGTAGAAAGAGTGTGTAGTCTGTGGCGATAAACATTCTTGCTCATAAATAAATATTCTTGATTAGATACCCTACATTAAAACCGTTAAAATCATCAACATATTAATGATCATGCCAAAGTCATAATTCGTATATTTACCTATTAAAAACCACTATAATTTTACGAAAACAAACATACAAACATACATCGTACTAAGATAAATATATATATATATATAGAAGAAAGATATTACAAACCAAGAAAGTTCAATTCACATTAAAACATCATATTTAAATACATTTAACATTACAGTATATTCTTATTAGTTTATATTTTTTTAAAAGGCTATATATTAGTCTATATTTTCAAAGAGATAGATTAGATTCAATAGATTCAAAGAGATTTTCTTTATGAAGATCATTATGTCTGTGACGTATTGCCGGTCTTTCAAAACAATCTCTTCCAAACGACAGTGACCACGTAAATTGGTGCCGTTATCCTTAAGTCAAAAATTTTGCGGTATCAAAAGCGTTTTTATCTTGAAATATTATATTACATTATCACAATATCAGCGCGTAGCCAAATGTCTCGCGTCCTAAGAATATCAAGAAGATATATATCCATGGAAGAATGCTTTCCCAGTATCTCAATTTTCCTCTTAGCAACACCGGGTGTGATTTGTAGCGTAAGATACTCATAGCACCTATACAAAACGGAAGCGTTATAAACCCTCGCTCGTATGCTGTCTGAATATATAATTAAATGCTATAAACTTTGTTCCGAATAGAATAAGATCTCTTTTGTTTTTTATGTATATATATATATATATATATATATATATATATATATATAAATTACTTTTAGTACTTTCCAATGAAGACTAGTCACCCCTGTCACTGGTAAATCTTGGATACGCTTGCCCAGATAAAATACAATTTTCTTACTTCATTCGTAATTTTTTTTCTGTAAACTAATAATATTTTTAGTTAATTTAATTATAATTTTACATTTCATTTTATGTTTAAAACTTTGAAATATTGAAAGCACTCATTGAAATATTTAGAACTAAAAATATCACACGTAAGAAACGAAAGTCTGTTTAATAGTCAAAAAATAAAATTGTAAACCTCTGGAATTTAAACTATTCACGCAATACGCTTTTGCGGACAGCTTTCACACTCTAAACATACTGTACGAGTAAGATTAACTGTGAGTACATATATTATAAAATGCCCCTTAACAGATTTAAAAGGTAAGTTATATAAAATGTTTAATAATAAATTTGTTTTCTTAAAATAGATATTTTACTAAAATGTAAATATCGAATAATAATTATATAAATATATGGTTAACCACATATTCTCTGCATATTACAATGCAATGGTACAAAATTAAATTTGAAACCGCACTTTTATATTTATATATTTATAAGAATAATACAAGTAAATTACATTTTCAGTTAACATTTAAATTTTTTATTATTAATAATCAACTGAGACTAACACATCAAAATACAAGAGAATAATTTGCTTACACATATCGTACTATGCAGATTGTTCACCTATTTCCAGTAGCACTTATTACGCTTGAAGATATATGATTTTTTTATAATTGGCTTTTGTTTTTTAGCAGAATATTAATTGTTATCTAATAAAAACTGTATTTAAAATATAAACATATGTTTCGATAAGATTTGTGCGAACTGTACATGTATATATATATATATATAAATAATGTCTCTATGTAGCTAGGAGTTTGAAAATATGACATTATGTATTTGAAATCTGATAAATATATACTTTTCTCAAATTCGTAATCAAATAATGAATTATATATAAATATGAATTATAACCGATAGAGTAAATCGAACTGCTAAATTGATTAAATAACTTTAATATATAAGTTGGTATATTTTCTTCTCAAATATATAAAATCGTTAATTGCATTTTAAACTTTTCCAATATTAAATGAGAAAATTGTTGCCAAGGGTAGAAGTCAGCAAATTAAAATTCTAAATTAGTTTCATAGTGTTGGTCATATGGGGCAAATGCGAACAGTTTTCCTCGCCACTACTAAAGCTAGCTTTTGCATACAAACAGAATATAAAGTAGTCTTTTACAGATTGAGTTTAATAAGAAAATCTAATTTGATTGCTTCTGATATTATTGTTGACTTGTATTCCTTTACTTATTTTCAAATTTGTAGATATTGCTATATATATATATATATATATATATTCCTGTGGTTTTGTACATACATATGTGACTAGAATGCATACGAGCGTAAGTATTATAGTAGTATTATAAAGTTAAAAAGGTAAATAAAGTAAGGTAACATTAAATTCAATACAGATATTTTGAAATGAAACTATTTACACAGGTAGTCCCCCGTGACCACGGACTACTGTAGAGTGTTCGAAACGTAGAGGTTTCCAAAATGTATTTTCGAATACCAATAATATACTTCATAACTATATTTGTTAGTATAATTGTACTACAACTACTTTTTTCAATAGATCTATTAATTATTTTAATTCTCCATTAATAATGTATTCGGTAATATATTAGAATCATTTATTTTGACTTAATTACAGTGAAAGCTAAAGCTAGGTGGATAAACATTAAACGCTGCGTCTAATCCAAGGGTTTTTGCAGTCTCTAATCTTTATTGTATGTTGTAGTAAGAGTCCGCTTATCATTGCGCTTTTGTTAAGGGCTTTCTAAATAAAAAATTATAAAAATAATATGTTTTTCGTTTTAATATAGTAATATGATGATATAGTTAAATTATTATAATACTGGCAACCCGCTCGCGGCTTCACCCACGAACTTTCATACAAACTTTCATCCCCTATTTAAAGCCTTTAGGGGTTGATTTTTGAAAAAAAGTAGGCTGTGTTGGACTCTGGATCTTCAATTATTCAATATTAATTGCATCCAAATAGGGCCGGTGGTTAAGCCGTGAAAGCGTCACAGACAGATAGACAGATTTACATAATATTAGTATACACAATATTAGTATGGAAGTATGGATAATTAGGTAAAATTAGAGAGAGAATCTAGTGTAAAGACAATACGTTTTCCATTTCCGCCCGAATTCGAGACGTCGCATGTTGAGTGACGTCAGTTTGAATTAATTTATTTACCATAATACTGCATACGGTACCCAAACCATTTACAAAGGCGACGCAAAGACTGTAACTAGACTCCATTATAAGTAAAACTCCTGGATGGAATTAAAAATCACGACACGAAACGACGACAGGCACATGCCTGCAATATCACATTAACTCACCTACATCATCCTAAAAAAAAAATATTTTTATACATTGAATATTAGCGATAGATGTTGCAGAAACTCCGATTATAACACATTGGGGTTTAAAAAATGAATATCTTGATATTGCTGTAACAGCTTAGAGAAGCTAACTGTGTAAATAATGGAATATTCTAGTTGTTACACAGCAACGTAGCACCTTAATAAAAACGAAATATTAATATTGGAAGAGCCAAATATCAATGTGTGACGTAGATATCACATGAGATAGTTTGAATCAAGCATTCATGGGTAATATCACCGATTTCTGACTCCCGACACCTCGGTTATTGCCTCAAGATAGAATTATTGACAAATATTCTTTTCATTTTGGCTTAATATATAGATATACAAAGTATTAAGCAGTTATATTTAGCAACGAATGCTGACGGCAATACATATATATCCTTCAATTAAATGTAATAAACGCCAACATACTGAATTTGTACAAACACTATCGCTCGCAATTTTGTTTGTGTGGACTTGCCATTTCAAATATAATTATTCTTGTCATAAGTTTTAAATAAATTTAATATTTTAGTTCTCGTATTGAGAGAGGAGTATAGAAAACCTTCTTTGAGTGCTCCTCTATGGTTTCCAATAAAGGTATATGCTAAATTTCAGTTTTGTACGACCAGCAGTGTGTGTGAGTATCTCAACGAGAAATGGAATGATTTTACAATATTTGATCGATGTACACTGAACTAACAACTAAAATGTTTAAAGTTTAAAAAATAATTTAATTTCATTATTTCAGATGCAATAAACATAAAAAGATTAAATAATTAAGTGCTGTGTAAGCCAAAATGGAGAGAATGAGTTCTACATAGGGCTCACTTGCTATTTATTTGTTTACCCTTTTAAGCTCACGCCAACGTATTATTGGGTTTTACCGTAATCAGATTATTTTATAGTACACGTACAAATCCACCAATTTATTTCAAAAGCTTATTTAAAATCATTAATAGAAATAATTAATTTAATATTTATTTAATTAAATTTAAAATTATAAAAACTACGTAATTAAAAGACAATTCGTAGCGTTCGTGTGTGTGTTATAACTAAATAGTAACAAAATCCTGAAAAACTAAACTATTTGTTATAATAAATATTTAGATCAGCTAGAGGAATAATAAGCTTTTATGGCAAAACGAAATAGTGTGAAATGTTTCCCGAACGACCCTCAAGAAGTATCAGTCCATTACAGTGCCACAATATCCACACAAATCCGATTGATACTATGCTATTTTAAAGGACGCAGTTGCTAAATAGATTTATTCAGCGTTATGTTGTCGTTTAATAAATAATTATCTTGCTTAGTTTTACACCTTTTTTTTACTCATAATAAAATAATGAAACAGCGCTCACTGTATCGAACACTTTATGAACAATCACTCTTAATAGTAAATCTTTAAGTAACGTGAAGTGAATTAGATATGATAAATTGAACATAAAAGGTAAAATTTGGAAAGGAAAAAAATACTTTCATTACGATTAACCCGGAACAAGTAGTAGCAATAATAGTTATGGTGTAGGTACACAATATATAGTTATATTTTACGACTATGATTTACTTCCCATACAAAAGCCATTTAAGTTATCTATATCTGTCCGAGCCGCAAAACTTGCCCCAAAATTCACGTAAACGTCATATCTTCGATTAAAGATTTCATCCTTCGATATTGGATGGTCGTAATATTTTAACTGTAACTTTTAGATATAAGTCTAGACGATATTTCTTTAGCTGCTTTATCTTTTATTTAGTAACAATATTATGAGAAAATATACACATATAATAATTTTAGCTTTTTATGGTTTTCTGAGAGGTTTCATTATTGCATATTAATATTCTATTCGCCATTCATATTTAAATTAATAATAAGTAAGAATCGGATATACTTATGGATATACATTGTACATATTTATTTCTTTTGTTACAAGTTAAGAAGGTACAGCCTTCACCCATGAATACATCTTTTTTTTACATGCAAATTTTAGAATAGTTGTGTGATTTCATCTTCTTCTACTGACTTTTCCTTTGTGTGTTCTCTTTAACGAAGTTAGAAGTCCTCAACTGGCACGCACGGACTAGTTAAAAAACTAAAGACATACAGCTCAATCAGTAAGTTTTAGTATTATACTATACAATTTTTTTTTTATCTTTAGATAGATACAGGTCTTGTTAATTTAAGTTACATAAATAACTCATCTTACAATATAACAAATATAAAAAAAAACAAATATAAAAAACAAATACAAATATAAAAAAAAAATTGTGGAACATATTTATATATTTAATTCAACCGCAAACACAACAAGAATTTGTTTGGTGTGATAAGAAAGTTCATTCCTATAAAGCTCTTTAGGAGGAAGAAGTTAAACGTTGGAGTGCTGTTTAAATGCTAAACAAATCTGAAATTAGCTTTTTTCCATTAAATGATTAACTTACAAGGTAAAACGACTTACAAAAGTAAAATAAATTTTACTTATAAACACAACTCCAAGTGCTTATTATTACCATTGCACGTTTCATTGTTATACAAAAACTGAATTTCTTACAAAATCTTGAGAAAACTAAATATACTTAAAATAGTACTAATTAGTAGACAAAATAATGAGTTGAAACAATAAAATGAAGAATAAATTTCAATATACTCCTTCAAAATTTCACTGACGTTTAAATTTAATACAACTTTATACGAGTTGCAAATGATTTAATAAATTTATTTTCATTTGCAATATTTTTAATTCAATAGGATTATTTACAATGAACGATATTTCGCGTTGGAGAATTACAGCTGAATTTTACAGAATATGACAGAATAACACCGTACAAGACTTTTTGTACGGTATATATTATATATACCGTACAAAAACGTCTTGGTTTTCACTTATACATTTTTTTTCTGTAGGTTTCAACTTTTAAGTACTTATATAAACTGCAAATTGCAATTGTAAATATATATATGTGAATATGTTTAACTATATATTCCACTTAGAAGTACTATATTAATCACTCGTTAATTTATATTACCTAGAAATAGGTAAAACAGATATTTTTAGTTCTACAACAGCAGCGCTTGATTTTACTAAGAAAACACTGAAAGAAATTAAGTTTTTACTCTTTCAAGAAGCCGTTTGCGTTGCTCAGAAACTTCTCGGATATTTTCATTAAAAAACTTTTCTGCACGTTTTACAGTTCATTTGTTAAAAATTAAAACTTGTCATGATTGAAAAATAAATTTGCTCTAAAAAGCTTTGACTCGGAATTTTATATAATACTGTATTAAATGAATTGATATGATAATTTCATAAATTTAAATTGATATCGTTTTATAGAATAAATAAATCACATTCTACGTATTAATCGTAACACATTTAAAATTTCATATACATTTGGCTATTCAATTAAAAATATAGTATGTATTAACTGTAATGAAAAAATGAACAAAGTTTTTGCACTTCTACACATATTTCAGACTTCGACATATTTGAACAATCTCATATGCGCATAATATCTCGAGCATAACTTATCTCGACAGCAATTAGTTGCTAGCGTTTATTGGTAAATATTAACCTTGATAATTATATCAGAACGTTGCGCCGAAAGCCAATGTTTGTGTAGAGCTTGCTACCTGAATACAGATTATTATGTTAGTTGGTAATTAAGGTATAGAAACAAGACATTCTTGTAATTACATGATTGCGACTCGTGGAGGATGGAATTTATTGTTACAAGAGAGTTCGAATATAACAAAACACTCACCTATAATTGCTACACATCATTAGCTAGTTCATGAACAATCATGGAAATTGAGTTTTTATAAATTAAATTAAAAATTTTAGCTTTAGTCTTGCTTTTAATTATAAATTATTTTGTGGCAAGTAGTGAACTAGATTTTTTATCCAGTAGCCTAAACTATGAGATGTTACATTTTTTTATATAATTGATAACTAATATACATATACAAATTGAGAGTTACCAATTAAACAAAGTAAAATTCAAAAATATTTATGTCGTTAAAATAAAACAATATATATAATACGGTATTGCCCTATTATGCTAAATTGTATAGAATACCAGAATCAAATATTCTTTAAATCAGTTTTGTCAGTCCTATTGAAGAGATATATGTATATATATATATACATAATTTCGGTACGGATATATGTACTACAATGTAACACATTGTAGTACATATATAAGCAACATGCTTAATATCAATTATTTCATTGGCTAATCGAATTTCAATACAGGACTACTATAATCCTCATTATATTAATACGCAAAGAAAAAATGTTATACGATGAAGACGGAGAAGAACGAATTTTAGTATACACAGACTTTATATAGAGCGATCACAATTTTAAATACAATCTGTTGCTTATTTGAAGGAGATGAAGAAAAAACGAAATGCAGTATCAGTGTAAGGAAAAGTGTATTCACAACTTAATAAACTTAAACTTAATGGCTGTAGTAAGATGTATTGATGTCTGCATTGATGGGATGTGACGTACAGAACACGAACGTCAGGAAATTTGCACAGTGCAAATTTGGTATCAACGCTATCTCATATCAATGAAGATAAGAATACCGGTCAGGTATATCACGATGGACTGAAAATAATTGCAATAGATATCACAAAGTCAACTAATCGAATACGCAATGAAGATATATTGTATTAGAGTATAAGTTGAGATGAACGTGTTCAGATGGCCTAGGCACGTTTAAAATAATAGAATGGTCTAAAAAAATATATGAAGCAAGAATAAGTGGTAAGTGAGGTGTCTCTGGACAGCCAACAAAGGCTAAAGGAGAGCCAAGCAATTAAAAGTAATGAATTAATTTGAAACTATAAACGTTTAATTAATATTTCGTTTTACCTTTAGTATATATGTAGACGTCAGTTATAACCTGTGCCTCCTGTCTAATATGAAGTCATATATTTATATCCCCGGTTAATAGATCCAGAATGACAACCATTACCTTATTAGATTTCAAAGTCATAGACCATTATAGAAATAATATTTATTTTTATTTATTTTATTTTAGAATATATAAACTCTGAGGTCTTGGGTGTCTCAAACACAAAAAATAATCAATTACTTGATAATTCCTCCAATACCTCAATAAATAGTCTCTCTACTCTCTCTCACAAAAGAAAAACTTTTGTCATTTCTGACAAAATAGGAAAAGGCTTTTTATGTCTCTGCTTAGTGCCTGTGTAAGTTATGGCTGTAATACATGTTCACCTGGAGCCATTTACCTACATAACATAAAAAGAATATCTTCATATAAATATGATGATATTGCATGGAGACATTATGGGGAATAAAAGATGTCATAAAAACTAATTATAAATTTTTAATTTGTTTACTTCCATACTCTTATTCTCTGACATACAAACAAAATAGACACATATTTAAATATAAATATGACTATTTAGAACACGACATACCGTCGACGCAATATTTTATTTAGATTTAAATATTTTCTTTTTCCTAGTTGTAAGTTGACAGAAAATACATTGTATCTGCCATTAGATTACACAAAAAACAAATTGCTACTTTAGTAGCATATAATATACAACACATTACACATTGTATAACGAAGAATTTATTGAATATTGACACGAGTTCTAGTTTAAACTAGATAGAAAGACAAAACCTAAGCAATATAAATTGAATACGTACTATATTCATTATCAAAACATACAGAGCTTAGGTGGCAAGGAATTATTTAAAAACTAGCTAGTACAGTCCATCACTGAGTTTGAGTTAAAAAATTCTTAATTAGCTATCTTATTTTTTTACTGATAATAAACAATTTCATAAAGTCACAGGATGTAATTGCAGTTTTTTGTGATTTGTCTAAAGCTTTTGACTGCGTGGACCACGACACATTATTGCTTAAACTTAGTTATTATGGAGTCCACGGTAACGCTGGTGATCTCTTTCCTTCGTAGTTTGCTAACAGGATTCAACATGTTGCTATAAATAATGTAAAGTCGTCCGGTTGCTATTGGTATATGTTGGTGATGATTGGTGTGACAGAAGGATCGATTTTAGGGCCTTTCTTATTTTTAATGTATATAAACTATCTTTATCATTTTATGCTAAGAAATTATACGATATTGTGTGTTTTGCTGATGATATTTCTTTAATTTTTAAAGTACATCGTAACAAAGATAATTATGACAACGTATAGAGTGCACTGCCGCAAATATTTTACTGCTTTACAACAGGAACAAACATTTTAGAATTGAACTAAATGTATAGAATTTACTATGCTCAATGTGAAGAGACAAAAGTTTAACAAAGTCTCAATAAAGAAATAAAATTTTTTAAACATACCGCGGTATTTTTAGGAATAATTCTGGATTCGAAACTAAAGTGGGGCGCCCCTCTGTCTTCCTTTGCAAGTAGACTAAGCTCTGCTGCGTACGCTGTTAGAAAAGTTAGACAGCTTACAGACGTTAATATCGCCCGACTTGTTTATTTTAGTTATCTTTATAGTATCTTATTATCCTATGGATTCCTTCTCTGGGGCAATACTACAGATATTGCAACTACATAAAAGTGAATAAATCATTTATGTCACATGGTATACGTATAATAAATTTCCACAAATATTTTCAGAATTACAGAATTTAACTCTCGAGAGGCTAATAATAGTTGTGACGTTATTGTAAAATTATATTTAAAAAGAGCAACTGTTGAGTTTCTAGCCAGCTCTTCTCAACAGAACTGCCTTCCGAGTCGATGGTAGCTTCCCAAGGACTGATAGTACTGACATTTTATATTAATTAACGATTCGAAAGTACTTGTAATAGCCTATTTGAATAAAGAATATTTTGACTTCCATATTTAACCAAATTTTAGAAAATTATGGAATGGACCGTTCGTATAACAAAAGTTTTAATAAAAGAAACAAGTTATTGCTACACAAAAAATAAGAGAATATAAATGGCAATTACGTATATCGTAGCGCCGACATTACAGTTAATTTTGAAACCGTTCCAAATCGAGTCACGTTAGAGGTTTAATTTCGTCTAAAGGGGTGGATGTAAAATATGGCTTATGACCCGTCTGGTCGACTCTTCGAGCGGCCTGTGGGCGACGCCGCGAAATGAATTAACTTTGCCCGTTTAGTGCTCATTATTCGCATTAACCTCGTCTTATTAGCCCATATTTATATAACGTTTTTAGTCTTTAAATATAAAAGTTTCGTATTGTTAAAAATAAATTATTATAAATTAACATAATCACATCATGCAGCTAGGAGCATGCGCTTATAGTTAAATTATTAGTGAAAATTGTTATAATTAGCTGCTTTTATCCAACGCTTAGCAACGTTAAGCAGAAGCACTCGTTACTAACATTCAAGTTCCTCCTTGTCATCTATGGAAAAAATATAAAATTCGATTCGTAAAATTTGGATGCTGAAATATTTTTGTGTTTTTATGTGCATTAAAATTGGATGAATCGAGTTCAATGTATAAATAGTAAGTGGTAATTAATTCAGATAAACTAAGCTTCACAAAAGGAATAATTGGTTTTAAAATTTAAAAATGGTTTAATATCATATGTAAATGTTTGATTTTTTTTACTGCTGAAGAACCTATATATTTATATTGATAGAGATACTTATTTTGTTATTTATTTATTTTGAAAAAAGTGTTTCAAGCCGTGTTGGCCGGGTAGTTTAAAATACCTATAACAACAACACAATTTAAATATTAAATAATATTAAAGTTTCATTAGACATGGATGATACTGTTTCAAAAATGCCTCTGTTACCTTTGCATATACGAGAGATGCGTAAACATGAAAAAAAGTGCATATGAGCTAGTAGCAATTACCGTCCATCAAATATTGTTAATCGATTTTGTGTCAGTCCTTCAATATCGTCTGTTACCGATCAATCTCCCCATTAGGTCGTCGTCTATTTACGTGATTGAGGTAACTTGACTCAATTGCAATTGACCATTTCCGTGACCCTTAAAATTCGCGGCGGATATAGAAATTAGAGTTCTATATTATAGTTATTTGCAGTCATTCACAGTTATTTACACATTATTGTAACGCTTTGGTTTATAGCGTTATTTGACATGATGGGTCTTTGTAAAGTCAATATAGTTATAATTTTAATAAGGTTTCAAATTAATTTACATTAGTAATTTTGTGATGTTTCACCATTACCATTTAGAAGTTAATGTCAATATGAATTACATTTATGAACATAGCCTCATTTAACGTTTTTTTAGTAACTTATATTGCTCTTTAAGCACAAAAAGTCCAAAGCGTGCATTTTGCTACACTTATGGTATGCTAAATATCAAAGCGTTTTATGAAGATACACATAAACTCATAAAGAAGGTATGTTTCATAACCTATGTTAGTAGACTTAAGAAGGTTTGAGATTACTTCAAGCGTTATCCCCTAAAGCACTTTGGAACCGCGTCGTAACATGTGCTGAGTTCATTAAACTACCTGCATTTCCTTTGAAGATTTACCCTCACGTTGAATGTCAAAAAGAAAATTTCATACTTTAGGTCGTTTCCATAGCCGTTTATTTACTTCAATTTCAATTCAAATGCCTTAGCCGTCTGGTAAAGCAGTAATGGATATTCTCCTATTTCGTTCTAAGATAATAATGATAAATAAAATACTGTATATAATTTAATACATAAAGAACTAAAGAAATACAATTAAAAATGTGAAATTTGATCAAATTATATGCCAAAGTACTTGAAATGATACTAAGAACAGTTATTATAAAATATATAAAGGCAGTAATACTTTAAACGATGATAACTTTAGCAACAGATGACCACATATCGAGTAAGTAAACCGGTGCTCGACCGAACCACAAACGGTATCGGTTTGTGTAGTAACAAAACTGATACTTTATCTGCAGGGAAATATTTCCAATGTAAAGTAGAAGTATCTAACCTTAAATCGAGAAAGCAGAAACGTACGAGCTTCACCACAAACAGCTCTTTATGCTTTTCTAGCCTCCCCTTAGTACCTTTACATGGAGTAAAAAACATAAATATTAACATTAAGGATACCAATTTTGGTTGCAAAACTAACAATACACAATAAACTTAAAGAAACTATCAATGGTCAGTATATACCACAGACATTGAGAGACATTGGTAAAGATTTCATTTTTAGTAGTATAGAAAAGTTATGTTTTTAAATTGTAGTTTGTATACAGGGTTATTTATCTCCGTAGAGGAAATGTGTCTTTAAAACGTTTTATAAACAAAAAACCAAAGAAATCGATAATAAGATATGATACCTTTCTAAAAATTCATTATTATGTACTGATATACTTTTACTTTTATGATTATTATTTATAAAAAGAGCAGTATAAAGTTTGTTGAATTACTATTTTAAAAATAGATGTGCATTTAACTTTCTGATACTATTTAAATGCTTGGTAGACTATTAAACAAAGTTTGAGTCAAGAAATATTTTTTTATAATACTTGGCACTGTTTCGCTGATAGTAAACTGTCCCTTGATTCCATTGCCTAAGAATAACCTATGCTAAATCATCAGATTGGTTAAGTCGTAACTACGGAATATAGATATGAAAATTATAAAGTCCACAAGCAAGCAAGCACAAGCGAAGTTGTGAGAGACAACTAGTTATATAGCAAGTTTAAAGTATTGCCATGGCTTGATTACATTAAAATGTGTTCTAAAGGTCATTATGAAAAGCACTATAACTTTCCAGAAAGGGTCTTTAATAAAAATTAATTACTAAGAAGTCTTAAAAGTAGTTTCTCATAACGAGGACTTGAATATTTAATGAGAAGATTTTTATTACACCTATAAGAGGACTCAGTTTATTTCTAGGTCAACACACTTTTATACCAAAGTTTTATCTTAGTCAAGAAATTATAAAGTAACTGGAAATCTAAAAAAACGTTTACTGGTATTATTAGTATGCGTATGCTTGTATTATAAATTTATGTCAATTCCATTTCAAAGATTATTACAAATTTACTATATAAAAACCAATTAACAAAATTTAAATTTAAACTACCTTAATTCTTATACATCTCATGTTGTTATTAATATTATGAAAATTATAATATTAGGTCTGACGTTGTGGATTAAATGGTACAATTAAAATCTAAGCTTTGACTAATCAGACCGAAGTTACAGGACATTTTGGATATAAAAAAAATCTTTCTTCAAGTAAGAATAAAAGTGGGATAATTTCTGACGTTGCAAATGATTGCTTTTGTATTGAATCTGCACCCAGCAGAATAAATTTATATAAGATTCTTATGACTCAAAGCGCCGAGTTGTCCGAAAGTGCGCTAAAAGTAGAAAACTGAGTGTCTTAATAATCTGCCTATATGTGAGATTTCAAGTTAAAAAATATTTGAGTGGTAAGCAAACCACAACATGGATATTTACCTATAGAATTACTCGAAAAATCAAAATAAGCATTTTTTGTAAGTTTAAATGAGCAAATTAACAAATATTGATATTTTAAGTATCAATATGAAATAAAAAAAATATTAGATTAAAAAAACAATAATAATACATGTATATCCTAGTATTAATATATTAATAGTAAATGATTTCTTAATCTTAGTATTAAAATATTTTTGAACACGTTATTAGTTATGTTGAACATTATTAAAGTGCTATTCACACACTTAGGAAATTGAAATTACTTTATATATATATTGGTATAAATTACGTTATAAGTAATCGTTAAAATAAAAAGTATCGACTTCTATAACTAATAACATAATAACTAAACAACAAAAATATTTAATTTTTACATAGGACAATCATAAATTTCAGTCGGCTCAGAAGCGATAATGTATAAAGGAATATACCAGGCACTTTAAAAATCGAATATTAGTTGTGATGGAAAGATATATTTTTCATATATCAGATTCATATATATCAACAAACCGGGAAGATTGACATATTCTGGCTCGGATAATGGCAGGTAACCCATATGATTGAGTGCTTCATCAAAGTGGAGTGAAATATGAGTTCATATTCTTTTGATACATGAGGCAAATACCATTTTACAGTTAAATTTTAGAAGCTAAGGTGTTGTGTTAGTAATTTACTTATTAAAAAAAAATTGATATTAATAACATCTAAAAGTGTTAACATCATCTAAGTACATAAATTGAAATAAATGATTAACTTTTAGATATAATACTATTTTCGTTGCCTATAATACTACTTTTTAATTAGCGCGTTAATGATTCAAGACACGATTAAGATAGGTACAATAATAAGAATAATAATACATTGATATTTATTCATTTTTTAATGGCCCAATTTAGTGCGTAAAATACATTATTATATTTTGGGCAATTTCAGTCTCTGTTCTATTTTATTATTGTCTAATATTCAAAATAAACGAAATTCATGACAATTGTAGCTTAACCTCTTAGTTTGTTTCCTCTTTTATTATTATAACATAGCACAAAAGCCCCTTTCACCTCATTTTGTTAGGATATTCTATTAAGCATGCAAAAAAGTATGATTACAAAAGGAAGCAACGAAGGTATAGGGTTACGGACCTCATTTTATTTATTCAAGCTCCTACAAAATGAAAAGGAATAGGTATACATGAGTAATAAATACTCATATTATTTTATTTACCAAACTACTTGGTTTTATTATTTAAAAGTTGTTAAGTGGTTGCCAAAGTGTTTTGACGTAGACATCTTGATGTATTATGGGGAAATTTTATATTTAAAAAAACAATACAATTAAAACTTACAAAAAAGGAGCTTAAAATATTAATAATAAAATGTAAATTAAAATTCCAACACGCGCACAAAGATAACAAACATTACAAATTGAAATGTTGCACGAGAGAAAATGCCATGAAAATTCAATTTAGGATGTAAACGCCACAAATCGAGTTATAAGCTGTTTAAACGGCAATTTTCCTTCGGAACTTCTCTCAAAAGATGTTATTTGTAATGAGTTCCCAATTACACTGATGTTTGAAGTAATCTACTAAATTTGCCGTAGCCAAGTTGCTAAGTAAAATTGTATTACATTTTGCACTTAATTACTCCTTCAAAGGTTTAATACACAAAATTACAGGAGTGTCAAAAGCAAAAAGATGTTATATTGGCTACGCAATGTGCATTATATCATTTGGAGGAATTCCAGCAACCAAAGATTTAAACGATTTATGCTAGGAAATTAATAGATTTGTGAGATCAATATAAGTCGCTTGTTCGCATATCAGTTCGGACGCACAACTACTAGGCGGATTACGTCTGTACATATAATACGTACAGTACAAACCGACATTTAAAATTAATCACATAACTCCGGCTTCTGTTATCAGTATGCTGTCACAAGTTGTAGCAATCCAACGTCTCACAGGTATGGCTTATGCAACGCAAGGCAGCTTAAAAAAATATAAAATGAAACAAAATCGCTATATGGGTCCTCTTAAGCCAAATACATCAGTCTCTGTGATGCAAACTAATCGTGAGAGATTACATGACTTATCGCCGTCATATACTTGTATTCTTTCAAATTTAACCTATTCATATATTATTGTACCAATTTTCACCATAAAATATTTAGTCTTTTAAAAATCAAATCCTTATTTATACCTTATTAGTAATAGTCTCTGATACTTTAGAAACTTTAGATACTTTATACCGATACTTTAGAAATTTCATAATTTTTATTCAGGAAATGTAACCATAAAATGTGTCCATACAACTTTATTCAAAGATGGCGGAAGACACATTAGTTTATGTGTATAGAAAATTCTTGTATCTTATTACTTATACCAAGAACATTCTAAGCGTTTATTACCTTTATTATTTTAATTATTAATAATTTTATATTCGTTTTACGTTGCTTTTATATTAATAATATACTAAGAACTTATCAACAAATTCTTCATATTTAACAAGTATAAATGTACTAACCACGAGTACAACTAATACAACAATAATTCTATTCCCGTGCATTTTATATGTTAAATTTAATATTAAACGTACGCTGTCGGGTATTAAATTTGTATTGTTTTAAATTTAATATATCTTATCCCCCTTTCCTTTTTCTTTAATCAGCCTGTATTATAGTTTCATATATTCATTATCGAATAGTAGTTAAAATAAAAATAAGCTAATACAGTTTTGAAGGACGTATTTTATTTGTACAATTTTGAAATATATATATATCTATGTAGTCGAAATATGTACATCTCTAAAAATATGCAGCAAATAAATAAAGTCGATGCACAATTAACAAAACACTTACATTAACACCTATATAAGGTTCTCATGCCACTTCTTTTTTCCGTTGCTTCTTTTTCATCTCAGTAAATTTACTGGTGGTCTATACTTAATATTCTTATCCGTTAATGACACAGTGAATGTCATGGGTGTAGAATGAATATGGGTTCCTTGGCTAGTGTTGGGGATCACTAATGAAGGATATCTTGAAATCCCTTATCCCTAAATCCCGAAATAACGGAATTTTATCGACTACGCAAACGAAGCTGCTAACGGGAACTCGTATAATAAAATTGTCGTACTAAAATATTAAAAAATATCATGATTATACTAGGAAGCTGATACTGAAATAAATTAAATGTTTGTAACAGTGGTATTTTAACTGTAAACGATCATTACTTGATGCCAATACATAAAAATTGACAGATGTAATATTATTATAAGTTTAGTTTACCATTGTATTATATATATTTATATTATAAAGTAAAGTAACAGAAAACTCTTCCAATATTATACATATATTGTGGCAGCAGAAAATGTAATGTTTTATGCAAGATTAAAACTAATTATGTTATGTCTTACGGCGTACATGTGATGTTCGCCCGGAACGGGGATTGGAACGTTCTTTACATTCCTAATTAAATTACAATTTTCCATTCTTTTAAGTGAAACAAATAAACAGTCCATTCAATGAAGATGCAAATATAAGAGTTTTATAAAACAAGGTGGATTCTAATCAGTAAATTCATTAAATTGATTTCTAAACTATTTAAGTAAAAATATATTAAAGCGGATGGTATATAATATCGTAATATGAACGTAGCTACCGATGCGTATTGCGTTCAAAACGTTTTCCGATTTGCGAGGACTTTGACGAATAGCGACTTAGAAAACTCTGATCCAATTTAGGTACCGATCCTGTGACTATCCCTTGGGAGACGCAGTTTTATTCATGAAAAGAATCTTAGCTGTAGAAAGGAAATACGATTCTGCTGAAATACATTATTTATTTACAGAATAATGTGCACTCGAAGAAATGTTGACAAGAAAATTAGTTAAAGCATCGAGTTAAATAATGTTCTAACTTATTTCGTGAAGCAAGTATATTCATTTCAATATATAAATATAGTATGTGACTAAGATATCATTATTTTTAAATAATGAATTAATAAATAATTTTACTGTATACTATATAAACTAAAAATACCTAATGGAAACAGCTAAATACTAAGATCTTAAAAAAAATATGTCGGATTTTTTTTTTATACATTTGTTATCTTTCATTTTGTATTTGAAGTCCCTAATAATATAGGTAGTTTAAATTATAAGTAGAGAAATAAATAAAAATGAAGAATATTATATTAGTACGACTGTAATATTTATTTATTTATAAAGACATTTGTAAGATATTTATTTCACTTTATGAAAACACATAAAAAGATTTTGAGTTACAAAATATATATATTATACAAAAATATTACACGAGTTAGCTGCAACTTTGTGATTTTATTCGTTACAACCGTTCTCGCATCTCAGCGCGGTATTCTACAAAAAGACGATATACGTACGAGTCTCAGAAACGAGTATTATCTCCGAGATTGCATTGAACTTAACACACACTAAAGCCGTTCGTATGACGTAAACAAAATTGTAATAAGTCAGTTCAAAAAATACAAAACTTTCTAATATAGTTTATGATAATTCCGTGATTTATTTTATTAACATTATTACAATACTATTGATTTAATTTCTTAATTCTTGTTTGGTGTTTACAAAGTGAAGATATCGGGCTTATCTTATTCTTATTAGTCCATTAGTAATCTATCTTACTGTAGTGGATAAGCTCAGTAGCATCTGGCAAGCAAGTCGGGCCTAAAGCAAATAAATGCAATGGGTTCAGAGCATTAGAGCGCCGAGTGAGGGCACTTACGCAGTGCGCGGTGGATTATACGTTTAGACAGCTCTGAACCTTAACGGTAGAGGCAAGACCTTGCAGGCCTTTCACAATCTGCAGGTCATAGAGCCAATTTAAATAGCTCCTGGTTCCACTCAGAGTGAAAAAAGTGAAACCTTCCCAGTATTTTGAGGATCAACATATGAGCCCATAGCTAGTGAAAAACCTGCGACAGGGCAATTTCTTAGTACAAATATTACCAAGGAGGAGTTATTAAGAAGGTATTCTACATAAGGTACATTGCCTTCACTTCTTAAAATCTACACGTCGATAAAGTATACCAGAACAAACATATTTTTTTGCTACAACCGTTTTATTTTTATTTATCAATCTAAAAATTATATTTATCTTAAGTACTCTTTAATATATAAATTACACGTTTATCTATTATGTAAATATTTTCAAATTTGACCCGTGATTGAGTTTTTTAAGTTATGTTTAAGAATTTTCTTAATCTCAATATCCATCCTAATACAATTATTTCGATATATGACTTTCTTACTAATTAAACAAAAGCAAGTGCTTAAAAATTATGTTGTATTAATAAGTACATTATCTACATAAACAAACAGTTTCAATAAGATTTCGTTTCAATCCAATACATTATAAATATTTTTGAAAAGGTAATATATTCGAGTCTCATACTCTCTCATGCTTAGTCTGGCCGTAAATACTGTTATAATAAAAAAAGAACAAAATATTACTTTTCAATTTGGAATCTGTAAATGTTATATGATTGTTCATTCTGTTTTCTTATTTTCGCGCAAATATGGGGTGATAAAGATAACCGAATCGCTATGATAGCATTACATACTTTATATAATACTATCATAGCGATTCATTAAGATTCGATTGCGATACCTACTTAGGTATGGTGCCAAATATAACTTTTAAAATCCTCCATACGTTTGGTATTAGTCAATGTTTGTATACCTGGCTATTGATAGGTACAACGAAACCTCCTCTGTTTGTGACGATCAAAACAGTAAGGGAAAGTATTCGAAGATATCCTGTCCGAGAGCAAAAAATTTTATCTCGGGAGATGAAGATAGTACCATGCCACGAATTGTAAAATATGACTTAGGACTTGCAGCCTATAAGAGACACACTGGTAAATTTTAACTGATAATTTAAAAAAACTATCCAAACGATTAACAGTAAAGAATTTTCCCATAGAAAAAATGCATGCTGCTATTAGTAAATTGCAGCCAATGGAAACCACTTCGAATAAGCTTTATATATTTCTTATTAGTCCATTAGTATATATATTATTTATTTAACAGTGTGTAGCAAAAAAAAATATACCTACACATATACACCTAACTCAAATAGCGCAATCGCTATGGTAAAGCGAAAAATATAATTTACAAAATATAACTTTTCGTGGGAAACGTTCTGTCATATCAGTTTTAACAAAGTTGCCAGCTGCCGTAGTCACGAACTGCTAACTGTTAACTGTCAGACTCACGAGATGTTTATGAATGAGTATAAACAAAGTTACCAGCGCAACAGTCAGTGTATATTAGTATTTGTTCGTGATCTATAGAATGATTCATGATGCATTTTGTATGTTTAAAATATATATCAATATATTTTATTTTAAATGTTAGATTGTGCGTTTGTGAAAAAATTTTAGTCATATTTACAGCACATAGATAATGTGCGAATTAAAATCCTAACTCTAAGATATACTTGAGTTGATAATATAAATATTTACTAATTTCAATATTCAATTGCAATATTCTAAGAAAAATCACAAACACATAAAAAACTGAAAAAAAATACTATAAAAATTTGAAGGCAGCAGGATTTGAACCTGCGCCTCTTGAAAACCAAGAGGCGCAGGTATATACGTTTTCTGAATATGTCTTTTTCAATATCCTAACTATGCGAATAACACTTTTAAAAATATAAGCTGAACAAAATTTGTATATCAACATTTTTCTCAACTTCATGATTTTTCCCACCACTAGCAGGTTAAGCAGAGAGAAATTAGTCTAAGGAAAATCCCAATTACGAGTCTTTTCGGCTTGAGTAGTGATACCCTGATACTACCCACTAAAACCCAGCGGAAAACCTCTCCACCCCGGCGAGACGTTGCAGGTTGCCGCGTCACACTCACCTGACAGTGTGTCTCGCATCTGGACCGCCAACTACTCGATGTTGGGGCTGGCAGCCTCCACCCTCGTCTGTACGCACCATTTAGCCACTATAGCTGCCTTTTTAGCCAAGTCCACACTGAGTCGGCTAGTAACCCATCTTGGGAACCTTTTAGATGGGCTTCTAGACTGAACTACTAGAATCGGCTGGGTAGGGACCTCAAACTTTATATATAAATGGTCAGACAAAGTCTCCACCTACCCACTGCCCCACTGCGTCACGGTGACCTAACAAATTAATCATATGTACGTTTATATGTGTTTCAATAAATATTATTGAATGAGTTATAATTATTATAATTTCGCCATGTTGACATTTTGGTACTAATTAAAGTACATTGTAATATAAACATCTACACAACATTAATATACATAAAAGATACCTATCACAGATTGTTCCTCTATCCCGGATGATTAATTGGATGTAACTGAAGAAATCTTATTCGGGCTCCTTTTAATAAGACATTAATGACTGGCAAGATTTGTAAATAATCAATTATCATCCGGACTCTCCGTGCGGCAAATGACGCGGAATAAATATAAATAAATAGTCGTAAAAGCCTAATAAACCAACGAATCCAGAAAAAGTATAAAAAGGAGTAAGTTTTAATACGGTCGTTGCTACGATATAGAAATATTATAAGAGATGTTTTCATATTCAATTTTTTTACCTTTTTCTTCATTCATCATTAATTTATATATTCGGATATGTTTTTTGTTTCTTTTAGAATGCTTACATGATACTAAATTAAATTGTTAATAAATATATTATTTATCATAAACGACAGTAAATATATTATTTATCATAAACGACAGACAGACAGAAAAACCAAAACTAATTTTTAAAAAAGCAAAGATTCTCGAAATTAATCAACAAATTGAACATATCTGAATCATACATTAAAAAGATCTAAAAATTTCTTAACATTACAGATTTAAAAAAAACATTGGCACTGCTTTAAATAAGCGTTAAAATACACATTTTAATATTAATTCCTATATGAAACAAAGAGGCCTGGTTGGATATATTTCATGTTTGTTGGAGAGGCTAAAGTAATTAATTCACCAAGGGATTTTATTTAGCGAAAACTCAATTTCAATTGCAAACATAATGAAGGCACTTCATACGGCCGCTACACCGCTAATGGCTATTTCTACATAACTGATAAATTAATATTGTACTACAAATAATTAAATTAAATTCTTAAAAATAATTTCACAAATTGCAAAATATATTCTATTCTTAAATGTCTCTAATAATCTTATTACGAAAGTTTGTCTTAAAATTATGTGACATTTGCTTTTGAATCATTATGACAGAGAAATTAAGTTTTATTATGACGATAAAAATACTATTTTACTTTCAAGGATCAATAGAATAAGAAAAATATATAAACTATTTAAAATTTGTTTCACTATTATAAATGATAAATTATACTTTTATTTTTACTCTTTGCATCACGCATTTGGCTTAACAAATACAATACGCAATACCTAGATTGGAAATAATTATATAAATTAGCATAAACAAGCACAAAACGTAATAAATTCTTGTCTAATGTGGCTTACATTCTCGATTTAAAGGCTTAACTATGCTACATTAAGTAGGTATATGTTATAATATTAGAGTGAAATAGAACATTAAATTTAAATAAACGACTATATAAAATAAGTAAAATAAAATATTCGACACAATAAATAAATATATGTATTATATATATAAATATATGCATTCTCGATTTAAAGGCTTAACTATGCTACATTAGGTAGGTATATGTTATAATATTAGAGTGAAATAGTATATTAAATTTAAATAAATGACTATAAAATATGTAAAATAAAATAAAATATTCGACACAATAAATAAATATATGTATTATATATATATATGCATTCTCGATTTAAAGGCTTAACTATGCTACATTAGTTAGGTATATGTTATAATATTAGAGTGAAATAGTATATTAAATTTAAATAAACGGCTATATAAAATAAGTAAAATAAAATAAAATATTCGACACAATAAATAAATATAAGTACACATATGTATGTATTTCTATACATTTGTATGTATTTCTACCAATACATTATAAGTAGAATACGTAAATGTCTAGATGTCGAAAACATTTTCCGGGCAAGTGAAAGCTTTCGAACGCCTCAAAATGTGGCGAGATCTGCTCCCTTTGTAAACATATTCGTCACGAATTTGAAGAGAAACGCAATCCAATAACTAAGACTCGAGCCAGAACATCGAACCTTGCCTATAAAGCGGTGGAATTATATATTGAGACAGGCAGGAAGAGATATAAATAATGACGCGTGGCATTGAATACGTGCTTGTAGAGATGTAAATTGATGTATCTATTTTTACAAAACGCTTAAATTTATCCTTATGTATTATAAGTTGTATTAAAGCAACAAACCTTGATACTAGGTTTTCTATACTATGAAGAATGAATCTAAAGTATTATTTTTTTCAGTGGGGCTTATTTGAAAATTTACAACTAGTCCGAATCCGCAAGGAGAAATAGACTAATTAGTACTAGTTTATTTTCTTTAGAACTAGAACAAATAATAAATACAAAAGCTTATTTAATGCGACCATCGCGGCAAATACTAAAAGCACTTGACTTTGTAATGCACTGTCTAATAATAATACTTAGCTCTGCATCACTCCATTTACTTGGCAGTGTAAGCAGTGAATGTACTAATACATTAATTGATTGTCTACTTAATGTTTATTCAAAAAGCTTACGTTATAATATAAGAGACCCCACACTTATTCTGTCTTTTCCGAAGAAATATCTATCTTGTAAATATACCTAACAACAAATATAAGTTGTAATAAGCGTATAAGAATTTTTAACGTAGCTGGATGTACATCGCATGGCTTAGCGGTCAGAGCGCTTGAACGGTTTTCAAGAGGCGCGGGTTCAAATCCCGCTGCGTTCAAATTTTTAAACGTTTTCTAAATATGTCTATGTCTATGTATGTCCCTATGTTCTGCATTAAACAGTCCATTTCGCGTGACAATTATCAGCAATACTTTACAATGAAATATAATGTTAAACCGTTATATATATTTTTTGCGTCATTTTAGCGTCGTCTTCCGCATGTAGAGTACTTATACAAGATATATCTTAATGTCGAGACTTTTTAACTTTTTACCTATTTTAGAGATATTGTTAGTTGATTAACCCTGGCGCCTGGTTTATCAGACAGGAAAAATAAAAACAATTTGAAAATAAACACTCCCTCGAAGCCACGATTATCGCCTTTATAGTCAAAAGTACATCCCAATTGCCACCACAATAACCTTTGTATATCGATGTGATAATGTATTTTGCACTTGTATATACATGTGTATATACTTATAACCAACAGCTTTATTTACCAAATTTGGTTAATTTAATAAAATCCGTTTCCAATTTTATCAATCCAATTTTATATAATATTGTTACTTCTATAAAAATCATACCATAATTGGTTGGTAGTTATTTTAATAAAATAAAATTTATCAACACACGTATGTATTCAAAATTATGAGCACTGGCATTAACTAACATTCATTTTTTGACAACTAAAACTTATTATCTTTTAATTTTACATTATTTATAATGTAATATTACTTATATAATTTATTCGTAGTTCTTATTCATTTTAAACGAAAATGGCTTTCGAGAAAGTAAAAACAAAGTTTTTACGTTTGTAATAAGTATTTGATTAATTTTTGTTTAAAATAATAAAAACTTATTAGTGGAGAAACTTCAGAAGCTAATATCTAACTTCCGTTCCGTTTCATTCTCTTATTTTTTTTTTAAGAAAATCAAACAGTAGTTATGTGACTCATATATAAAAATAACGAATAAAATTTCGTAATGTACACTAAAATACAAAATTATATACTTAGTAAATCGTCGTTATAATAGTTCAGAACTCAGATCAGTTCAGCTAGTATCTGCATCATGCATCATCATTTTATTAAGTTCAAAACTCAAGTATAATTCTTGTTATCAAAGTAGTGGCTAGAAAAAATCCAAACACATTTATTTTCTATCGTTTTAAAAAGCACAATAGAAACAAAACGACAAACATTTGAAATATGCATGTTAATAAATAAAGTTATTTATGCTATATGCATATGTTTTAATAATTAATTCATTTATGTTTAAAAAAGTGTAAGCATTTGAATGAAAAGAATAAGAAATTGAATGTAGACGACACAATTCAAGTCTTAAAGTGTAGGTACGGAAATGAAGTTGTAAGTCTCCCTAGTTTGTGAAAGCCGTTCAACCCTGACATAAAAAGTTATAGTTTCACCAAAATAAAATAATAAACATATTTCCCTGTTCATATATTTTCGTATTATTATATTTTTTTACAGTAGTTATGATATTAAGCAGGAGAACAAAATTTATAAAATGATATATCATATTATGACATTTCATAGAAAAATAATTTAGATCAATTTCCCAACCTATCCTAAAGAAAAATCACTCTATTACAGCAGAATAATGCCGACCCAGTCCAATCCGCTTAGCAGTTCTCCGAGAGAGACTATTCAACTTGTATACATAGGCTCAATATTTTCTGTTAAAATGGCAAATTTGGACATCCTTTGTGGATAAATTGAGTGAATATAAAACAAAATAAACTTGGCGTAACGAAATGAAGAAACATTTTCATTCGGCCGCTTGAATTTTGCTAAAAGATTTTGTTTATATTTTCCATATCTTAACAATGAAATATAAAGTCTTAATATTATTATAAACGTTAATGTTATATCAAATGTTAAACACTCCTTACACTTACACTCCTTAGTTCAGTTGCTATGAAATGGCTAAATAAAGCTGAATGACTTTATTAAAAACTATTTTACACCAGAAATCCATCAAAATTCAATCAGTGTGTGTCTATGACGTAGCGTTTATTACAGACACTTATTAGTACACTAAAATAGCAACTTTAAACTTGTACTCTAGAAGACGATACAAAAATTCAAGAAATAATATTTTACGATCAAACAAACTTTGAGCTTATACTGCGATGCTTTGTATCGTCAATATACGATGCGTAACATTGCCGTTACTAACTTCGAACTGCAAACGAGCATAAATCTAGAAAGTACCGCGACATGCCGCAAACAGGCCTGTGGATTTGCCTACCAATAAAACTGACAATTTGTCAACTCGAAAAATACTCCACAACAAAGAAATATCTACAAAATATTTCCAAATAGCTTTTTAAAAGTATTCAGTGACTATAAAAGTGTACTGTAAAGATTTTTGAAATTCAAAGCTAAAAAAGTAGCTTTTTGCTTTTAAATGTAACGATAACAAATTTATTTACTTAACTTTTTAAAACAAATGATGTGCTTATATTAATAATTCTATTGAAATCAATCCGATAATATCCATTATATTTCTTAGAACACGTATATTGGTGAATATATTATTTAAAACTACCATCGATATACTATCAAAGAAGCCTAGCATCAGTTTCCGTACTGAAACTCGTTAGGTTTTATAGTTATGACTTATTTGTCATTACAAAAGCCGTTTCGCCTATCTAACTCTGTCTGACCGGGATAATTTTCCGCAAAATCCACGTAAAACTCATATCTCCGATTAAAGATTTCATACTTCAATATCGGACGATCGTAATATTTTAACGACCGACTACCAAACCCTGGATCTCTTTTGTTTAGTATATCAGTTTTAATCTTTTTGCTTATCACAAATTACAAGAAAAGTTTTATGGGAATTGTGTTCGTTTCTATAATATATATTTATTTTTTTTGTTATGGCGTTAGATTTTAAGAAGTTACATTTGAAGACTCTGGATTATTTGTGACGTAAATAGTCACGATATTCCGTTTCGTTCCGATTTTTTGTAATTTCTAACCTGAAAAGTGAACAAGAAATCATAAGATATATTTAATATAAAAATTAATATCAATGACATTTTTGCAAATCAAAAAATCCAGTAATGTACATACCTATGTAGATTTAAGTAATATTGTGATTAAATTTCATAAGACTTTTTCCTGTTTTAAGTGTTTATTTAAATAGAGATATATGCACTTACCTTATCTTAAACTATATATATATATATATTCCTAATTTATGTACAAAAACTACCACAATATTACAAACAGATATCTAAAAAACATTATATCGCAAATATCAAAATGACATACGATGACATATACGATTGTGGTTGAGACATTCGAAAAGTGACTTACCTGATTAAATTTAATTCACAGTATGTAATTCAAGGTACTTTATTACTTGACGAACTTTTGGTAATTTTTATAATACAATAAACCTTTTTGAATTAAATATTAATTTATTTAAAGAACTATTCAAGTATTCAAATTCGTATGATTATTTCGCTAACAAAACATTTTTAGTCAAGTAAAAGTGTGCCAGATACATCACGAGTTTATAACAAAAATATATAAGCAAAACCTAGTAAACCCTCGTACATGTAAAGTTGACGCACAGCAAAAATGAAACTCTCAAGCAAAAATTCCTACAAAAGCTTGTTCTTGTAAAAATATGAAACTTCGTAACTAAAGTCACTGTGACTTTTGTCTCTGTATTCTCGATTATCTAACTAAAAACTTTTGACTTTTCTTACTAAGATGATTTGTATCAAAAAAAATTTTTTATTACTGTTAATAATAAAGACGAACGTGCTAATGCGGTTTGGGCCAACACGGAAAGGAGTAGCCATAGCGATCTTTTCCGATACAAAATTGTTTGCCATTTTTTAGTTACGGGGGGGTTTCTTAGTTACGCATACTTTGTTAGGACACACGTGGAAATAAAAAGGATACACTAAAACTTTACACACTCACACATAGCTATATTCTGTATCATAACAGTGTAATTACAAGTTTCCTTAACATACACGAATTGTAAGCAGCCGTGGCTGAACACGTATCGATACGCATTATCGATAAATTTAAGATTATATAAAATAAATATAAAATTTAAGATGTTGGTTAGGGAAATAAATATTTACAAATAAAATACAAAAGTAGTCATTGTGATAAAAAAATATATATATTATGTAGTATACATTATAATATTATTAATATTATCTATTATAATAACAAAGCAAAGATTAATAGTTTTGTATCATTGTTTTATAAATCGATATTTTTTTTAAAAATATTACTAATACATTTTTATGGGACTGGCTTTTTTCCCTTAGGCCCGGATTCCTAGGAAACCTGCAATCTTTAATTTAATTTAATTATAATTAAATTTTTAAGTACTTTTACGTAAAATTATTTTATTAAATACAATTTGAATATATTATAAAAAAAAGTTAAAATAATGCCCATATTTGGCGTTACCGGAAAGTAAAATACAAACAATGCAAATTTTACCATTCTCTGAAGTGGGAATCGAACACACAACCATTGCGTTTACTGTTAGCCGTATCCCACCGTGCCGTGATGTCCGCAAAGTTCAATAATTTTTATTGCTTAACGAAAACTACCCATCATACTAAACAACTTTTACTAACGAAGCATTTACTTATTTCGTATTTGTATATTGTAACGGGTCTTTAATTTTAATGTGATGTCATAGAGAGTACGCATCGTGCTAAACAAATTGCTTTTACTTATTTCTTAGTGTAGCTGGTCTATTCTGATTCTGCATAAGGTATCCCACTGTTCGAAATTTATTATACCCTAAGTTATGTTTAGGGTTAAAAGCTACACAACAAAAAAATACTTATACAGCAAATTAATGTTGAAGTTTAAACTTGGAACAAAAATTATAATAATCTCTTCAAGGTGGTGATTTTCTAGTTTCTTAAACTTTCACGTCACAAGTTTTAGACGATTGTTATAATTTTTTTCAGCTTTATTAAGACGCTGAATTTAAAACGTTGTGAATTGAATACCGAAATTTGATGCCCATCTTATTCTTATAAGAGAGAAAAATAAAAATAATATAAATAGAACTATTCCATCAAGTGAGACTCCAACCCACAACTATAGCGTTTACAGTCAGACGCTACCCGTTTGCGGCCCGATGACTGCAAAGTTTAATCCTTTTTATTTGTTAACGAAAACTGTCACACTGAACAATATTTACTAATGCACCAGCGACCTGTTTAGCTGATCTATCATAGTTCTTTGTCAGATTTTCCAGATCTTTAATTGTTACAGGATAATGGAAAATGCCTATCACGTTAAACTGTTTTTGTTTTTGCTATTTTCTAATAGTTTAGCTAGACTATCATAGTTCTTTATCTTGGTCTGTTGTAATCAGCTGTTCTGTATCTTGAATTTTTATTTGTCTACGGCAAATGCGCGTCACTTTTTACGAAGGTGACAGTTTGTTATCTCTTGTACTTTAGCTGGGCTTATATGGTTCTTTATCAGATGTTCCAAATCATTTTTTTTTTGTGCCAAAAGCAAATGTTCATCAGGATGAACAACTACTATTCATGTGAAATTTCCAAATTTAATTCAAAGCGATCTAGTAACTACGAAGATGTGTGCATATAAGCAGACAAAAAATTTTTAATCGAAAAATTTGTGTTCTTTTACATGTTTTTACATCCCCCTAAATAGATTTTTCATAAATATATTCAACGTACAGACACAATTTTTTTAATGTGTTATTTATGAATATGTGTAGATCATTTTAAACTTTCAATGCGAGTAAAAGTGTACATATTAATTAATTCAGCTATGATTAACTTAGCAGTAATTGTCAATCTAACAATATGCTCCCATCATAACATGACTCATAGATAAACAATCGCCTTTGATCGTATTCGATTGTATTTCAGTAACACAAGTTGCAGCTTCAAGATTATTTGAGAGATTGCGCTGAGCTTACAACATAAGTCTGTTTAGGGTTGACTAACAGTTAATTATGAAATTTGAAAGTTAAGAAATAAAGAAATATCCGAATCATTAAGAAAGGTTTTTTAAAGATTTCATTAATTATATTCGTATTAATATAATTAATGACATCTTTTGACCCTTTATAATAAAATTATGGGGGCATATACTATTGTATTGTGTCATTTGCATTGGTAAGGATAATGGTAAGGATAAAGGTGTTTTAGGATATCTAGTAATAAGATATATGTAGTTACATAAAATATATTTTATATTATATTTATACAAGTACTTATCATTTCCCTTTTTTTTTACATCTAAAATAATCAATATATATCAGTATAAAAATATTTGTTTGTTTTTAAAAAGTTTATTTTCAAAGCAACTGCTATTTTTAAACGACCCATGCTATTATCGACGGATACGAGTTGCGGTCAAGATATAAAGAAGAATTTTGGCGGGCCTCCGGGAATCGCTTGAGATATTGACATCGCCTGAGGACACAGAGTCACTCTAGGTACTGGACGAAATTACTCTTCTCACGAATGCGGATGAAACAATGTTTAACCAAGAGCGCCATCGGCAATACCAAGATTACTTATATTTTATTATATTACACTTTTCGTAACATATAAAAATAAAGTTGTATATGTGATTCTTGTACAGAATACCGTCAATAAGGAATATATACTTGTAAGTTTTCCTAGAAAGATTCATCTTAAACAACAAATTAAAATATATTATAATTATTGAACACTTAAAGAACTAATCATATTTCAGGTAAGAAAATAAATTTAGGTAATATATAAAAAAATATTATTATACAATTTTTACGTATTCATCCTGACCCTCAGATTTCGACAGCATCGCCCTCATCAAACAGGAAGTAATTAAACTTGCTACTCAACTATTATCTGACTACTCCTCCAAGTCACGAACTTCATCCTATCTCGAAATATAACAAAACTCTTTTCCAATAAATTAATATAACAATCTTCATGATAAATTTAAAAGCTTATCAGTTCGCAGTTCTCTTACAAGTTAGAAAGTTATAAAACTGAACACAATAAAGTTAAACTAAAAATGATCTTTAAATACTTATAATCTCTTTATTATTCTTGCCATATGTACTAATCTATTTAATCTACTATTATTATGATGTATGAATTATATTTGTATTAATGCAAAAAAATATTTTCATCGAATATCAAAGTATTGTTTCAGAAAAAAAATTGTTTTATCATCTATATAATAATGTTCTTTATAGACTAAAAGTAGAGGGCAAAATAGCAATGCAGATTCTCCTTTTCTTTGCCGACAACTGGCCGGAGACAAGAAAAAATAAATTAAGCGTGAATATACAAAATTAACAGCAGACTAAGATTTAAGCCGGCTTAAGACCTTTATTTTAATATAATATTACTTTTATAACTTTAGAAAAATCCAATGTCTCAAAATTGTTCTAACTAGAAATATTGTAAAACTTAACTCGTGTTATCTACAGGAGCTTTATTAAGTTGAACTTTTTATCGACATGAATTCCGTATTTTTGGATGCTATCTAGCAAAAATTTAATAACAAGTCGTTTCACTCGATGGGGAATTGGAGTTATGGGCACTAAAGCTAATTACGAGTACATATAGTAGCTTGAAACTAAGCGATAATTCTGGAAGCGTCGTTACGGTGTTGCGTCGGATAATGAAAACTTTTATCGCACCCCTCACGTGACAGGCCATAGTAGTTTAATTTAAAGCCAACGCTTTCAATAACCGCTGTCATAATTATCTTGCGTTATTGGATAATATAACACAGGAATAATATTAACCTATATTGCGAAATGAAATAGTTGAAAGCCAATCAATTAAAGTTGAAGAAGCAAAATTAAGCAGTTGTAAATAAATTAATATTTGGAATCTAGAGTATCGTATTCGTAAATATGAAAATATACGATTTATAATATGAAATTATTTACATATTTGTTATATATTATTCATGTTATCTTAACTCAGTTGAAAATTTAATCAATGAATGATTTATTTTGATTTTGAAATCATATGCAGAATTACAGGCTATAAAATATTTAAATACGTACACGTTTTATTTAATAACTTTATTCAAATATATTTACAAAACAATAATTTAAAATACTATCTAGTGCTTAACTTCTTTCAATATAGAGCAATTAATAGCAGACATCTGCAAGTCAAGAGCCACATGTCGTTGCAAGGGTACTCTGAAGCTGAATATATATTAGCTCATTTATGTAAATTTAGTTTGTCTTCATGAGAATAACGCGTCCTTTATTAATCCTAAACGTCGTCTCTGAGCAATGCCTATTAAGCTGATGTGCTTGGAAAAAAACATTATATTCCTTTGAAACAGGCATATTCTTAAGTTCTAAATATGTTTTTATTAAAATAGTTACTAGTCTGAAGAAATGTAGCATACAATAAGTTGATAATGAAATAAGTCTAGTAGGCATGTTGAATTTATGCACTTATATAAATTTGAATATAACAAACTCGTTACTCCAATGATAAAAAAAACATTGCCAAATTTTAAATTTATATGACACATGATAAGTTGCGAACGACGTTTACTTGGATTACATCAGAGGAAACTAGAAGTAAACTAATTAATATAATGCTATTTGAAAGTTTCAAATTTGTGCGAACGCTAAGATAACGAGCAGACCAATTAGTACAAGATTTCCATTAATAATAAAGTTGAAAATAATAGCTTAATTACAATACGACTATTCTCCGACTATCACTATGTACTTTTAGTTAAAATACATACAATTTTTGATAAATGAACACTCATGCGTTGAGGAGATATTGATGCTTATATACAATATAAATCATGTTATAAATCACCAATGATGTATAATTTGTATTAAATTAAGTTTTCTTAGTTTATAAAACGAGCCACAAGTATTCTAGAAATAATAATAATATGTTTTAAAAACTCTAGTTACGTTGAGTTGCCTACGCTGCCTACGTTGAGTAAGCACTAAATATTTTTTTGAAACGGTATTCTCTAATATCTTTATATAATGTATAAATCTCTATAATATGCATATTTCTATATTCATACTAATATTATAATGCCAAATTTACTCTGTCTGTGTGTCTGTCTGTGACATCATCAGGGCCAAGCCGCTAAACCGATTGTGATGAAATTTTATATAGGGATATTTGAGGGTCTTGAGATGATTTTTTTTTACTTTTTCCAGGAACTTCTTTATTTAATTATTGGACATACGAAATTACTACTATATTATTTCGGTGTGGTCATCTCTCTGAACCCAGCAGAGGATATGAGGAACCATATCAGGGAATCATATCAACCCTCTGATCGTTACGCCATCCACGAATATGTGTGGGTCCGTGGGTTAGTCCTTATCGACCTGCAGATGGAGTTGGGTATCCGAGGGTTGTCAGTGAAGGTAAAGCTATGTGCTACTTGGGCGGTCCGAGTGAAACCTTTCAGTACTCAAGGGAGGCCCAGCTCAGGCAACCAGCAACTGCTGGGTTCTGCTGCATGGGAGGGAGAAGGTTTCGGGTGTATACGACATAACATATACGGCTAATCTATTTATAATTATAAATGGATGTAGTCGTTATTACACGACGAGTCGTAACTCGTAAATCTTAATAAAATAATCTGAATTTACTCTTTATGTACTTATTCACGTTTACCGCTTCTTTGTTTTAAAACAAAATTATTGTAATTTTCTCACATTTTTATTATCCCTTACCTGGCTGAGAATTTTAAGAAAACCGATAGAGAATGACACATTAGCATATTTATTAGCATCATCTTAGTAAGTCCTTCGCCTTCAAGCCTATATCAATAACAAAGTGTGACTGCGCATTTTTACGTTAATATAATTTTAGGTTTTTATGTCATATTACAAAATTATAATATTATAAAATAATAGTCAACAAATTGAAATTTACATTGTACAGATTTCTTAAATAACATGTGTTTTAATTATATAGGAAATATGTAAAAAAAATTATGATTTAATATTTTTATTTAAATTAAGTCTAAAGTTAGTAAGATTTCAAATAAATTACTAACGTTTAAATACGAAATATTCCCTTGGCACTAATCCCGACCTAGCCAGGGTTTGCTTTCCTTCTCAATCTCCTCCACTTTGCACAATCTTTGACATCCACATTGGTTAGTCCATTGGCTGTCATATCCTACTTCACAACATCCAGCCATCGCTTCCTTGGGCGTCCGGGGGGTCTTGCTCCAGGGACAGATATATCAAGTCACGAACAAGTCACGAACTCTAAGACTACTTAGAATAAATGTTTTACGCATGTGGTCAGTCCGCTTTACGCCACACATCCACCTGTGCATCTTCATTTCCGTGACGTGGAGCTCCTGACCGTGCCTAGACAGTACTAGCCAGCATTCGCAGCCGTATAAGAGAACCTATTATGCTCTTGTATATTAGTCCCTTGAGCTTTGGTGGTATTCTGTGGTTGCAGACCACTCATGTCACGTGTGACATTTGGGCTTGGACATCGTGATCGATGCCTCCAGACTCGTCCAGAATAAATACAAGGTATCTGAACATTTCCGAATGAACGGCTGATTCAAGACCTATATATGTAGATAGTCCCAGAGTACGGGCTCCCGCAAGCCATGTACTCGGTCTTCGATACATGAAGTTTAAGACCGCCGTTCTCAAGTGTACCGGCTCTCGTCAATGAGCGCTATGTCATCGGCATACGTCATCAGCATATACATGGAACATTATTTTACTAAATAATGAATATTGATATTATTTTCGTATGTGTGTCTCACGGTGTTATAACGCTCGTCTTTAATCGAGCGTAACGTTAGGGGACTTAAATATCAGTTGACATAAACTTGATTAAAACGTATATATAATTAAAAAATGTAGAATGCCTTGACACTAAGCGCTCCCTCACTACTTTACTTATATATGGAGAAACGTGAAGCTGTATAGACTGTAAGTAAAGTGTTATATTAAGAAAATGTTGCACACATTTCCTATGAGGCCACAGGCGACCTGCTACCTGCTCTACCACATGTGTAAAATGTTAACAAAAGCCTATGGTAGGTAGGCGTTTCCAAGATGCCCGTGAAGACGTTGAAGATGTCTAATGACCCGAAAGCCTCAGCATACCAACAACTGATTAAAACGTGGAAAAAGTGCAAGGAATATTTATGACCGATAACTGAATCACAATCACAGAAGTCGTTGAAGATGTTTGTTGGCATATCAATTAGCTCATGCCATGTTTTATTTTTATGTTTATGGTATGAAAGTGGCAGAAAAAATCACGATAATACACCTCCTCATACATGTGAGCCACTAACATAACTGGAACAGTGGCCCAGCCAGCCAAGCCCAGTGGTTTTCTACATTAAGTTCAAATTTACTGATTTTAATAATTAGCTGCTAAAATAAATGATTATCTTTATCTCTCTTTATAGTCTTAAGTACTAATTCTGCTTTAGATTAACATCACACACACAAACACACCTACACGTACACACGTTTAACAAAAATTACATATCCTCTTACATACACTTATGTACACATAGAGAGGTCAACTTACAGAAGAAATTATGTTGTAATTAATTTAGAATAATATATACAAGTACTTTAAAAGTAATAACTGTAAAATTTATTAATATTGCCGGGGGGATTGGCGCTGTATATTGAGATAAGGGCAACTAGTCAGGATACAGAGGAAATCAATTTTGTTTTGGTAACTTTTCTATTTTTAGCGTAATTGCTTATCAAATGTTTGTTAATCTATCGTGGAACCTAATAAAGTTAATATTAATATTATTAATTCATAACGTATAGGAGGGAGACTAAGAACTCATTTTATGATTTTAATATACAACATCCAATACTCTTATCTATTTCGAACAATTTATGTAAATTAATATTGATTATCTACTATATTAAACTTATGCATTGCGGCCTCCACTACTACAATCTACTATTCGCTGAAAATACTGGTCTATAGGAGGGAGAAACTTAGCAAAGAAAATATCTCATCTACGCATTACATGTTATGCATCACATGTTACGATATGCATCACTTTGATTCTATCAAAGCGAAAACAATACAATTATGAGTAATCAGAAAACGCCTTCATCTAGAATTTCTATTTCTTGATACTGGGGTTCATTACGCTGGCTCTGTCATGATAGGTGATCGTAAAGGTCGAGACTGTAAATTAGCCAAATACTTTATATGTGTGTTTGTGTGTTCAGCAACAAAGCCAGTCAAGATTTGCAAGTCGACAACATTGTTGCAAATATTATATATTTTTTAAGATATTATTTAAATTAAGATTATTTTTTAATTAACACTGTTGAATATATTTTTTTAATTAGACACGTTTCGTGCGCATTGCCGGATGAAGAAAGGAAATGCATCGGCCAACGGCCAAGCTTTACTTAAATTCCCATGCCGAACCTTCTTTTTAACTGTGGTAAGTTGAATACATCATACTGTATTCATTACAGTCTACGTCGTTTATTCTACGAGCTATCGATTTCAGTCGACTAATTAATATTTTTTTCGTTTAGCAAACTGTAATTCCCTTTATTTGAACACACCTCGTTTACCAAAACAAAATATATTATAATATGTTGTGACATCAATAGACCATAGATATTTCAGCTTCTGTGAGCAAATCAATACTTTCAATAAATTTAATACATAAATGAAAGTCAACAAGTAGTATTATGTTATAAAAACATTAGTTTATTATACAAATTCTATTTACGTAGGATAATAATGAATTATTGAAAATGCTCACTACATGCAAAAATCGTATAATTATACCGCTCAGAGACATTAGGCTCAGATAGCATTATTAAATTATATTAAATTCCTTTTACAGACTAGAATGGACAATGAACGCTTTCGTGCGCAAAGGAACTCTCATCGGTAATAAAGCTACGATCACTGTACTGTAATATAATAGCAATAGATGTTACGTTTCATATGTATTATATTATCAACCTAGTACTTATATATTATATTTTAATATTTCTAAGTAAGAATTTCAAAATGTAGAAGTCATGCTGCTGGTGACGCTCCTATTAAAACGTACCTAAATGTGAAAATGGGAGTCAAGTTTAAAGTTAAGAATATGTGTGGTGGTCGATGTTACCGATAAAGTTTGCTTGTGTTTTATTGATCCTAGTGCCTGTACCACTGCTGTCACCGACTTCTTTTTTTTTCCTTTCTGTCATTAACTAACACGACGCGATGTAATTGCTTATTAAATATCAATAGCTTATCTTATATCTAGCATTATGTACGCTATTGCTCGTGGTGAATGGAATGTTGCAGCCCTATTAGAGCTTAGTGGAGACAGCCGCGTGCAAGCCTTCCATCGTCCACAGCGTGTTTAAAACAGTAAAAATGGAGATAGTTACAAATTCTCATGTACCACAGTAAAAGCCAATATTCGGAAACAAAACATTAAAAATATCGTAATCACATATCTTAAAATAAAAAAAATGTGAATAACAATAGAAATATAGGCCCTATTTGACTCTTGTAATCCTATTTATACTTTAGTTCGGTTAACAGTATAATTTTGTACATGGTGAAGAGATGCTCGTATGCAAATATAATTGCCAACCGTACAACGGACGGGCTTGCATTAGCCGCGCTTTGTGGGGAATGAGTCGGTCTATTTCATACCACTCAGTGAACTAGGTTGCAGAGTCTGGACCTTGTCTGACTATCAGTTACCAACATGTTTAATCGCGCTTTTTGCCCGACGTAATAAATGAGGTATTTCCAAGATCCAAGATATTAATAACTTTTTGAAATTTATATTTTATTATTTATATTATGATATTATAAATAAATAACACAAAAGAGAAAAACATTTTATATAGTAAGCGTTACATTTTATAGCTTTATTTATTTTATTATAAAAAATAATTAGAAAATATAACTCATGGCTAAGCGGTCAGAGCGTTTGGACGGTTTCCGAGAGGCGCGGGTTGGAATCACGCTGCTCGCTCACGTTAAAAAATTTATACGCTCTCTAAAGATTTCTTACGTCTAAGTTTTTGTTTAACAAAGATTAATTAATCCCATTATTATATTAACCATCACCGTAACGTTCGCGACAAATTGATGCCATTTGCAACAGTCTCTGACAGTGGGCATCTAAATTGGTGCTCGTTTCGCTGAAGTGAAAATTTATCCGGCAATATCAAAAACGCTTCAATCTCTGCAAATAATATTATCGCGTTTTATGTTAAGAACAGACAAAAAATTATAACTTTCATTTTTTTTTCAAGAATAAAAGGGTCGTTTCAACGTAAATTTGTGGTCTACAACTAGTTTATAATGTTTCATCGCAAGTAAATGTTCCTACAATGGTATATTATTTATTTTAAACTGGACTTGATTGAGATTTTACCCCACATTCTCAATTTTGATCATAAACAATAGTGTAAAATAGGAAAGTAGAATCGTATTACCTCAAGTAAATGAAGCAGAAAATGTTATATACATACGTTATTCATGTTGGTTTAACTCTCAAATTAAAGCCAAGCCCAGCAGCCGATAATGATTGCTTAAATAGAGAAGCGAAATCGCAAATAACTAAAACGATACGGTAGGAAGAATTCTGTACAACTGTAACGGTTGTTAAAATACATTGCGCTTAATATTGTTTGCTATACTTTAGCACCCCTTGTAAATAAATTGTACACAAATTGTTTGATTTAACAAATAAACAGAATAAACTTGGTGTTAAATATAATTTTAAGATTCATCCGTTTTATTTCTTACTTGCGACCCGCTCGCAGCTTCACCCGTGTGAACACAATAAAATTCCAAGAAAAAATTTAAGAAATTGGAGAAAAAGGAGCCTATATTTATTTCTAGACTCTAGTATACCAACATAATATTTCAGCACAATCGGTTCAGCGGTTCGGCCGTGATGACATCACAGACACGCAAACAGAGTTACTTTCATTGCATTTATAATATTAGTATGGATTAATTTTATTGAAACTGACCCAAAAACAATTATAATTTCTTTATAGTGGTAATTTGTTTGTTTCTAAATCTTCCATATCAGGCTATTGTATTTTTTTTCAGATTCACGCTTTTTTCTCTCGGCAACAAGAACTCAGGTTCTGTCAGGTGACACTCCGTTTCGAATGCAACTTATCTTTTTTAGGGCTCAATGGCTTTGGGGAGAGAAAAAATGAAAACAATATCAATATAAAGACATATTAAGAAAACGTATAAAAATTTGAACATAGCGGGATTTCTTGAGGTTTTCAACGGTTTTCAACAGTGTTCAAACTCGCTTCCTCCGTTTTCCTAAGTGTGCGAATAACACTTAAAAAATGTAAAAAAAATATCAATATAACCATTCCATCAAGTGGGATTCGAACCCACAATTATCACTACTACGACGGTAGTCGTAGTGTAGCGTCGTGTCGTCGTCGTGTCGTGGGATAGCGTCTGACGAGACGCAAAGTTTAATGAATTTTATTTCTTAACGAAAACTGCCCGCTACACTGAACACTGTTTACTAATGCGGCATTGCCTTTCACGTTGTTATGGAGGCATTTGCTATTTTCTAATAGTTTAGCTAGTTTTTTACTATCATGGTGCTTCATCAGCTGTTCCGTATCTTGAATTTTCATATGTCAACGTAAAATGCGCATCACGCTGAGCGATTTTTGTTAAAGCGATATTTCGTTATTTCTTATAGATTAGCTGGGCTTATATGGTCTTCATTCGATTTTAGATCTTTATTTTCTATATTGCAACGGCAAATTGTTGATCACGCTTAACAAGTTTCATTAATGTACTATTTTCTTATTTCTTATAGCTGGTTCATTATGGTTCTACATTAGGTGAAACATTCGACACTCTTTGAAATCATTTATACGCTAAAGTCTGACCAGGCTTAAAAGGTATACAACATTACATTCAAATCGGTCCAGTAACTACCAAGATGTGCGCCTACAAACAGATAGACATACAAAAATTTTTGAAATCATACATTTATATCCTATTACTGTTTTTACATCTTGAATACAATATTTTTTTCGTAAATATATTCAATGTACAGACACAACGTTTTTACTAATTTATTATAGTACTACCCGACCCGGCGAAATTCGTACCGCCTCAAAATTAAGCAATGTGTCAAAATTCAATAAAAAAATGTGACATTTCTCTAATTGTGTCATTTTTCTAATTGTTGCAGACGAAGGACCACATATTTTTGGTCAAATATATATTTAAAGTACGTTCAGAAATTTTCTTAGAAAGATCATTAATATTAATTTAGAGATCATATGACCGGCCAAACTATTATAAAATGCGCGCAAATTATTATATATTACTTATGCTAGGTCTTTTAATATTCCATGCTCTAAGCTATTTTAGTTGCATAATATTTAATTCCCGAATGCACCTTGTTTAACAGGTACGCACAGCTTATATATGAAGATAAAATAGTTTTTTTCCGTGCAATTTCTTTGTTTTCTGACCTATTGAAACCTTCCTTGGACGTCTACAAATATTTTCTAACCAAAATTAGCAAAACTGGCCCAACTATTCTCATGTTTTAGCAAGACTAACAAATGATAAGAAGTCAGTTTAAATTACAATTTCTTTACAAATAATGTGTAATAGTAAAACTTATTTTTATTATAACAGGAACAATAACCGAAAAGAAGGGTTAGCTACAACTTTGCGTATTATTTCATATATGTAAATAATTGTTATGTAGCAAGATTTTGTAGGAGAACAATTCCAGTGTTTATTCACAGTATTCGAGGCGTGACGGCTGCAATACTAATTCTAGACGCGGATAGGGTTGTTCATTACTCTTAAAAGATTAATGAATCGAAAACAATTCTGAGTATTTTTTAATTTTAAAAGATGTTCCGATTAATTACGTTTACATTTCGTTAAAATTGTAACGATCTTTATTTTTTACAAAAAACAGCATGTCTTTTTTATTATAGAATTATTTTATTATCTACTAAATTATTACAATTGATGTTATTTTTATCTTAGCTAGTAGTGTAAATAAGTACATGATTTTAAAAGTGTTACTAATAAAATACATTAATACATTCTAATTTTAAATAAAAATATTTCTAGCTTCGTTACTTATATATGATATTACCAGCTAGAATCTACTTCCCTCACACTTTGATGCAACCCTAGATTAGAAAGGCCGTAAATTTTAAGAGTAAATTTGACCGAGACGTAACCGGCCCCCGGATTTGCGTACAAACAAATGAGAGACTTTATTAGGGATGAAAACGCTTTTCGATGCGGTGAAATATATTTTTGGCAAAAATGTCCTTTCCCGGATATTAGGTTTTATGAAAATATCTGACGTATCAACCGTATTTTTTTCTTACAAATACTTCGATACGTCGATCAATTAAGCTGGTTCTGCTATACTTAGTTTTCCCATAAATAGTCTTACAAAGAAATATTTTTTTATTGTACGCAACATTTATTATTATTACAGTGTTTAACAGTTTAACATATTAATATAAAACCATTAAAAATATATACAGCTTATTCGAAGTGGTTACCATTGGCTGCAATACAGTCCTTTAAATGTTAAAGCCAGTTATCAATAGTAGCAATCTTTCTATGAGAAAATTCTTCACTGCCAATCGTATTGATTTTTTTAGGGATCCAAATTATCGAAGCGTTTAGAATAAGCCTTACTCTCTTAAACTGACCGCAAATCATAATCTAGTGGATTAAGATCAGGACTAGATGACGGCCACCGTCCATCCAGGAAACCATCACTAAAGTCGGATAATACGTTGTACTCTGTTGACTAATTGGGAAGCTTCTTTAGAGCTTTCAGCATAAATACGATATTTTTGTTTGTTAAATTATTGCGCTTTGCGTACCGCTTAAGTACTTGCTTTGATTTTACCACCCTATTCTTTTTTAAATTTTCAGAAAAAAAATGGCCAGTGTGTCTCTCATAGGCTGCAAGTCCTGAATCATGTTTTAAAATACGCGAGATGGTTTTAGGTGCTACCTTCATCTCGCGAGATAAAATCTTTTGCTTTCGGACAGGATTTCTTCGAATTCTTTTCCTTACTGTTTTGATCGCCTCTTACGTACGAACACTACGTGGCACCATACCTACTTTATCTAATGCTATCATAGCGAGATTGGTTGTCTTTATGACGCCACTCTATTTTAATTACACAAAATATTTTACAATTTATTAGCGCGAAAATAAGAAAACACAATAAACAAAACCTGCACCTAACGTAATTGACCCACTTTTTTCATAAAGATAAATGAAAATAAGGTATAGTGCATCACAACGCAATAAGGCCATATTTGCAATTTTGCAGTAGTTGTTGGTTTAAATTCCACTCTGTCACACATTTGTATAATTTAAGTATTCCCTCAGTTTTATTAGACAAAGTGCAGAATTCACCACAACTTAAATGTCTCGAAAATAGTAATCACAGTCACGGTATTCGCTATGTGATATCGTTATTTTGTCTATTAGGCTGCCCCTATTCCGAATTTATTTAGCGTTTTCTTACAAAAATAACGGCAGAAATCAATTCAAGATATACACTCCAACTTTTGAGGAATAAAAACAACTAATTACATCACACCAATTTCATTGAAATATTTGTTTGTAATACTCGGAGTAGGGAATATGGTAAGCTTCATATTATCGAAACCTTTATCCGCTCTATACGTTTAATGTATCATAATAATACATGCAATACATGCAATTTTACAAGCTTCACACTTTTCCTGCATGGCAGGGTAGTCAGACACATTGCGTGTTGGTGGTGGACCTCAACGCCGTGCTTTGTCTTGTTGTACGTAAGTCTATTTTATAAAACTATGTAGAAGACATCAGCGTGCGTTAGGAATCTGGAGCGTGGAGTATCTTAGTATGAAATAAAAAAAATTAAAATGTGTTAAGCTGTCCACCACTAAGTGTAGATTGAACCCACGACTGTCAAGTGTACAGAAATTGTGCCTATAAATGTCATAATGATTATTCTGAAAAATTTAATGCTAAATTTTCTTTTAAATGTAGAATAAAACCTTGACCTTGCAAACATTCGTTATAACTAAAAATATCTAAGTTAAAATATCATTAGCAACCATGCGAATAAATTGTGAGTTATTTTAACGCCAGCACAGCCTCAACGCACAAACAGAATTTCAAATTGCGACGTTTTTGCCGTGATGAATTTTCATTTAAATTACGTTTGTATATATTTTATTTTACATAGGTATATGCAAGAAGATTATTACGAGACTAAACTTTTTAAGTAATTTTGAGAATTTGTATATTTATTTTAGTTTATAATTTTGTTGATTTAAATGAACTTTAACCGCCATTCCTTTACAAACCGGGCCAAGAGAGTGTTATAATAAGTTACTCAAAGAAGCTTACTGTAAGCTTGTGTTGAATTTAAATCCGCGTTTATCTAACCATAGTGTAAGCTCAGAGAGCAAGGGTTAGGTAAATATTTATAGCGCTATAATCCTTAGGGTTTTTGCGCGACCCGTGGTGTCTCGTTGCCCTGTGCGGCATACACATTGTTGTGAATGAGTATAGACTCATTTAAAATATTAAATAATTCCAACAAAAGTCATTAACTTGCCTTAACTACTCGTATAAAGTTAAAGGTAATTTTTTATATATTCAAAATAGGAACTTACATGCTTAATTTTTTTAACGCATGAATTGCACGAATAGGTCGTTCTGTAAGACAACGTATAATGCCATATATAATGCCATAAAACATAGAAAGTATAGTATAAAAGTTAATAGTATTCCTTTTTGAAATGAACCTATTTTTAACCAGATAAATCACGTATAATATTGGTATCCGAAAATACATTTTAGAACCCGACGTTTCGAACACTTTACAGTAGTCCGTGGTAACAGGTAGAATGTCTACCGATATATTATACGCGATTAATCCGGTTTTAAATAGTTTCATTTCAAAATGTGTAATAATCGTGAAAATCAAAGAACTTATTAATAGTATTCCTTATGCATATCCATGTGTATGTTATAGTATGTGTATGCTAGTGGCGCTGTTTTTATCAATTACATAATTTCATATAGAATACCGCTAAAGTTTCCTGAGATGAATACCTTACAAAATATATATAAATACCTCTTTTAAAAATCTAAGTGCTGTTGACCACAGGGTAGGTAGAGAGAACATAGTGTCGCTTCTGACTCCCGCCTTAATTCGAAACTATCGAGAGGACAGAACGCCGTTCTATGTTTTACTAGAGTATGGAAATAAATAATCCTTGCTCTTGCAAGAAAAATCACGGCGTACAATCGTATTATAATCAGACGCTTCCTTCTACTGTACCATATACGTACGTACAATTTTGACCATAAGTATACATCATTCTGATTTCAAAAAGTAAAATAAAGGATATACAAATATTATATCATAATATTATTAGCGCTAATAAAAACCATATGCATTTGGACAAATCCCAGAAATCCAAAATAAGCATATGCATATTGCGCAACTCTGACTCAAGTCACGTAACTATCTGATATCACGGTCTTTGAAAAGAGGTATACGACTCAAGAGCGCTGTTCAATCTTCATATTAGTTCTTTAGAAAACTTTAGCTGAAAATATTTATAAAAGTAAACTATGCTACAGCATTTGTATTGAAGCTCGCATTCACTCGCATTGATTATATTAAAGTTTTGGTATAATATGAAAGCTATCTTCTGGATAACATCTTACAATGTACAATAAATACACAGTAATTAAGTCCTTTTTTTGAATATGGAGCTATTTGTCGTTAAATATGCAATTTTTTTTTAATTTTATTTTTTTTTCTAAAAATGTTGATGCTCATAATATACAAAACAAAACCCTTATTACCAAGCTAGCTAGCTAGTTGAATAAAATGTTTTATAAACATTTTTATTTAAAAATGGAGAACGCAGTGTCTTGCCACTAGGTTGACTCTGCCTACCCTACTATATAAAAGTTAGGATTTCGATACTTTGGTTTCGTCTTGTGATCCTTTACACGATGAAAATAATGATTATTTCCTTATTTACCAGATCAACTAATACTTTAATAAAATAAATAATGTTCGTTGTCAATTACGGCGTAATCAAACATGCATGAATGAACGCAACAGTTCAAATTTCACTTTGAAAAGAAAATTAAAATGTATGTTACAAGAAGTGTTTTCCTTGTACAAATTCAACAATACATGATTATAGGTACTGCCACTCAGCTCATAGTGTGTTTAAATGAGCCGGAATGGAATGCACTATGAATAGCTTCTCCCTGCCTATCCTACAATACGCGGTAAATGCATTAACGCAAAAAATATACTATGTATTAAGTATATATATTTTAAAACAAATAAATAGGCACTATATCGTGAAACAGCTGTTCATTTACATTTTACATTTACACCTATATAACTATAAAGGTGTAATAAATAAATATAGGTTCCTCATGACACTGCGGTAATGCAATATGTCTCGAACTTCTGTAACTGAACGTCAGTGTTATGAGTCAAAATCTACTCGAGACAATATTTTTATTAAAAATATTTGATTAACACGCAACGATACAGACTTTACTAAATTATAGAAATGTTGAAATTATTTGAAATCCGAGAATAAAGGACCTCTAAACGTTCTCCCTAATAATCGTAACTAAAATATCAATACAAATTAAAACTTATAAGAATAATAATGTTTGAAAAACCATTTAGGTACCCGAAAGGAGATTAGAATACATTATTATTGAATACAGCAATACTCTCATTTGCTTCTATTGTATTTACCAATATTATAAAAATTTACTGTCAGATGTTTTCACTAGTTTGTAAAAAAATTGAGTGATATAATATTAAAAGGCAGGATTTTTTTTCTCATTAAGAAGCAATTTATGTGGGTTGTGACCTCCTGGATCTTTAACCACCGCACAGACAAACTTAAATGGAATTTGAAACTCTGGTAAACTTAAAACGGAAATCTTCTTAAAGAAATTGAATGTTATTGAACAATTATTGTATTCTCTGAATAATAAGATATTTATTATCGAGCATATACCTGTTACTGTTTATGCAAATCTAATGCATGAAATACGATTACATATATAACTTGAATTAAAATTGCCACGCGATTTAATATTCTTACTATTTTTACTAGTAATAGTTCACATAAAAAGTTTCATTTCTTTAGCATTTAAAATTAATTAAGTTTAATGAGGTAATTATTGAGTTTTTATAACAAAATACAATTCAATATTCAATACTTCAATACAAGCACTATGACTATGAAATCCTGTGTCAAAGTCTAGCACTCAGCATATTAAAGCACAGTTTTACTTTCATGCTAAGACTTTCATTACTGAGCTACAATAAGGGAGTCTGTGTTTTAGTTTCAATTGTAATAAAAAATCTACAACACTTGTAAATCTAGGCTATTCGAAAACGGACGAACTCAGGTGGATTACAAGCCCTCTAAAGTCATCAGTTTCTCCTTGATCGATACTTAGACTTACTAAATTAGTTATTGTTATATCGTTATGATAACTTAAAGTATGAATTGTAGGCATTTACGTGAACATATTTAAGTATTATAACCGATTATGTATTTGGATCATCCGCTAGTATTACTAGTCACTATTTAATGTGTTTTATTGCTTTTTACATAGACCATTGAAGTTTATATTTGACTAGTAGATACCCGCAACTTTGTTTGCATGGACCTCATGACTTGACATGATATAACTACTTCCATATATCATCTGAATAGGATCTATTGACGGTCTGTTCTCCGCTTTAGGTACGAATTCTAGAATTTGCTTATTAAATACTGGAACTCAACGCCCCGTTTTGTATTTCGAGAGAAAAAAGAAAATAACTTAAATGTGACCATTGCGTCGAATGGGAATCGAACCCCCAAAAATCGTGTTTGCAGTCACTGTCCCACTAAGCCACGATGGGCTCAATGTACAACTTATTTCTTATAGTTTAGCTGACCAATTATGGTTCTTCATCAGATTTCACAGATAATTAATTCTTATAGGTCAATAGACAATGCCCACGTTAAATAATTTTTACCATATGCGAGTATATGGTAATTTAAATACTTATTGAACGACTAACTAATAAAAGTAAAATTTCTATTTTAAGTGTCTGATGAGTATTAAATACAGTCGCTGCTGAGAAAAATATATAATATTTACTATCCATTTAGTGACAATAAATGTTAGGTTGCGACAATCGATAACAACAACGATTAACAACAAATTAATTTGTAATTTGCGTATAAGAAGTTCGAGCGATCACTTGGCCGGTCTCCAAGAGGCGCGGGTTCGAGTCCAGCTTCGTTAAAATTTTATACGTTTTCTAAAAATGCTTTTCAATTTCTAAGTGTATGAATTACACTTTTAAGAATGTTAAAAACACGTTAAATGATAAATAAAGCATCACACATGATAAATATAGTCGTATGCATACATCACAGTTAATATATTAAAAAGTTACCGGTAATATTTTTAAAAATGAAATTATTTAAATCTGTAACGGTAATTCCAATTCACTGGATATCCAGCTTAATTTTTGCACACTAACGAATCCAAACATGCGATTCATCCCCGTATTAAATAAAAGTCAAGGTTTGTTTAACGTCAAACCTTGACTGATTTTAGTATAGTTATATAAATGTAAATGCGAATATTCAAAACAGAGTTTTTGTATCTAAATCGTTCTTATATATTCTTACTTAGGGAATTAAAATGCTTCATCTCTTCTCAGCATATTTTCTAAATCTTATAGGTATATTACTTATTACATTTACGAACTGTAAATGATAAATAAGATAAAAATAAATAAATACACTAACTTTAAGGTACATTTTTTATACTGTTATACTGCATTTAAGTTTATTTAAAAAATTCCTTAAATGTGTCTAGAGAATACCACTTAAAATAATACCAATTGTACTTTAAGACGGAAGCTAAAATCTCATCAGATTAATATTTAGAGAGTTTACATAAAAAATGCGATGAATTAAAAAAAACTAAATACATGCCAATAAGATTTAAAATAAGCTTTCTACACGTTTTGAAATGAAACTATTGTAACCGGATTAGTCGCGTATATATACCTGACGTATTGTACACTCTAACTGTCCACGGACCACGGACTACTGTAAAGTGTTAGAACCGGCGGAATTTCTCAAATGTATTTTCGAATACCAATAATTTCATAAATACATGCTATTATACCCTTTACAACGAAGTTGTTTCTCAATTAGTAAATGAACCGAAACGATTTCTTTTTTCTTTAGATTAATTTGAAATATATTATGAACATACACTTAATGAAAAATTATAGAAAGTTGAAACATAAGCCGATTTTAGGATATTTTTTTTATTATCCAAGAATATAGATAAAAGTAGAGATGTAATAAGAAATAAAATCTATATTTCTCATTTTATTTATTTGGAATATTAAATTAATAATACCAAACAACACACAGAAATGAAAAAATAATCAAATCATTAAATTGTATCATAATATGTATTTATTATAACTAGTGTTACCATTCTTATATTCATTTATACTTTATGACTTTCAGCAAATTGGATACTATAAATTTTGCGTCCAAAGATATTGCTTCAATAACGATGAGGCATATAAAACGCTATTTTTACCTTAGGCTGAAGTCGTAAACGCTACAAAGTTTAGTGGCCACTTGTGATTCTTATTGCTACATACACTCATAAAGTATTCGCTTCCTTCCTACTTCTCAGTTGCTTTGTTTCACTTAATTTATTACATAACAAAGGAAATACATATACCACCTCCAAATCTTTGAGAGCTATGTCCTTGTTTGTGCTAGTAGTAGCAATGTATTAGTATTTATTCTAATATTTTTCAATATTAAATTTATTTTTTAGTTTCAGGACTAAGTGTCATAACACACCGTAGTTCGGTTTCGCTCGAGACGAGAGAACGTTAGAGAAGAATTCGAGACGTTGCTCTACAAATCAATTTCGATAATAGAAATATATATAATTTAAATAAATGAAATATAATCATTCCCTGAGAAATTTTCATATTTTTCATTTATTTTAGCTAAGAAGTAGCAATACCGTTTTGTTATATGACATTTACATTTGTATATTATGCATTCAAAACTCTAAATTATTTTATTAAAAATTATATTTATAATATACTACAATAATTTATCTGTGAAAATTAAAGCAGCTTCATCTCACAAGCTGCCATAACAAAGCTACAAGACCCGTGCGTTACTGAATTTTCACGCACTGGGAATATTAAGAAGAATAATATTTTCGGAAAACAATGCCTTCCTGGTATCTCAATTTTCATTTCCCCTCGTTGGGACATTCACTGTGATTTGTGACGACTGATAATATACAAAAGCTGGGTTTGTGGTGCGCTGGATCCCAAGCTTTTATTATCTGTTGTGCAAGTACGTCTAAGCAATTAAAGTTTATGTAGCTATCTTAAAAGTGAATTCACTTATTTAATGCCTATTAAGGAAATGTCCAATTCCGATTCTTTTGTTATGTACTCTATTTAATGTGGAAGATGGACAAAATACGATATTTAAAAGATCTTTATTTCAAACACCTGCCTACATATGCGTGTAGAAATGATGCATAAATATAATTTGAAATGTATATATAAAATATAGTAAATATAAATATATATAGACATAGTAAAAAAATATTATTTATTAAAATGAAAAAAAGAGACACGTGATCTCTTTCACGTAAAAAATAATATAGCACCAATCGTGGCCCAATGGGACAGCGTCTGACTGTAAACGCTATTGGTTCGATTTCCACTCGAGGGAACAACTATATTTAACATATTTCCATTTCTCCGCTCTGATACCAAAGACAAAGTGCAGCTTTCCATCACTCAACCCGCAATGTCTCCATTTCGGGTGGAAAGTGGACAACGGAGTGTCCTTACCCAAGTTTCCCTGCTATGTAGGAAAAGCGTGAAGCGTGATTCTTTGTTATTACATATAGTATTAAAATATATACATTGGTATTAACGACACTTATATCCTAGCTGAAAATTAATTGTTTAGTATAGGTTTGAGTATTCAAAGCTTATAATTATTATACAGTTTTGATTTAAATATACATGAAACATCATAGCTTTCTTATTAGTATTTATACTATTGTAACTTCACTAATAAGTTAATGCATATTTATAGACATAATTAACACAATTTAAAAATAAAACAATACATTTTTCAAAAATATTAGTGGCATTTGTTGTTAAAGAGGTAGCTTTTTAAAAACATTAAGAAAGTTTTTATTTAAACTTCGTCAGAGTTTAAGATTTCGTTTAAACTTGGTTCGTAAGGCTTGAAAAACCAAGAGGTAAGTTTAACAATACAAACATTTTATGCCTCAAAAGGAAAACCTCTGTCCGATCTTATTATCATTCTCATTATTCTAGGTTTTGAAGCCTTTACGTTTTAAATATTTAAGACTTTGTTTGAAAAAATATTTACATGGTACACATGTGGTATCAGGGTTAAGTTGAGTTTGTTTCCACCAGATGGACAATTTTAGTCTGTGTCTTACGGCTAGGTTATTTGAATATTAAAATTTCTACTTTAATTGAATGTTTTAGGAAGAGTATATTAAAATAATACAAAGCACAGTGAATTACAAAGTCCGTTCGTCCTTTACATTAAAAAGGGACTTAATGAGGACTAAATAAATAACTAGTTAGTCCAACTGAAACAACATGTTCCGCCGAAACCGAAACTGAACCTTTCATTCTGGTCTCAGTTTCGGCCAGGGTATCGATAAATTTCTACAATATGTGAAAATCTAGTCTAATCTATCTTTTATGCTTTGAATTTACTGTCACATATTACTTTTAGTTGACAAATATTTTTTACATTTTTACTACATTTAGATTCATTAACTGATGAATACACAGACACTATAAAATAAGTTTAATAGATAATACTAGTAAAACAAAACAAGTATGCAAGTAAATTCGGAATTCTTTTTTATTTTCTTAGATCATGTCGCCAGTTTAAATAAGACCAAAATAATATTAATACTTATAATAATAAATCTTTATTTCAAACCGATCTAGATCCGTATAAATTCCATATATCATTCCATTTTTTAGTTAATAATAATATACAGGTATAGATCATAATCAGCTTATTAACTACTCGCTTACGATTCTCGTTGCAATGTTGCGCCCAGTACTTAAAAAAGGCAACATTCACGTACTGCCACATTACATGAAGAATCTCGTTTTTGCTTTCGCTCAATCGGACCCAGAACGAGGCAATTCTAAAACGAATTACGGCAAAGAAGTTCGGTATACCCGTTGAGGTGAACTTATTGGACGCACTGCAGAATTGCGGCAACCTCTTAAGAGTGCGGAGTACGGAGTCATTTACAGAATTCTCTTCAAGTATAATTAAACCACATGTATATAAATTTTGACAATATGTTTGAAATAATACATTTTTAACAGCTACATTACAACGAGAGAATATGGGCGCAATCATTTCCCTCGCACAGCAAGTCTCTGTCTTTCCATATCGCTGAAAGCAACGAGGTCCTCCATTAAATAATGACCAAGGCACTTGAACATTGCAATCCCCTGGGTTATCTGACCATACATCTCAGTGTGGGTACATGGGCTGGCTCTATACCAATTTTATAAACCATACACTTTGTTTTCGAGACATTGTACTTAAGGCCGTGTTTTAAATCATAGTTTTCACAAACATATACTAATTCCCTAAGTCCACCTATAGAGAGATATGTTATCCACATAACTTAAATTGTTTATAGATACATTATGGCATAATGGCAATTTACTTTTGTGCTTCTTAATTCCTGTATCAGTTAATTTATATAAACATTAAAGAGGTCCGGTGAAGTGAGTCCCCCTTGACGGGACATGACATTTTAACCTGTACTCGTTAGACAGTTTGGCACTCCATCTAACGTAGTTAGTCTGGCTTTCAGTATACGAGTACTTCATAAGAGTAATAATGAACATTTTTCGAAAAATGTTACAAAGACTACTGATTTTAAAATTTTGTTAGTATATCAAATTTCTTATTATGAAAAACTACACTCACATCGATTTATTGGTTAAGGAGTGAAGGTGATTTTAATGCACATGTTGTCTTATGTCTCCGTCACTCGTCAACTCTCATTGGCCGCTAAGCTGTACCTGCGCGAAAATTTCGGATTACCTAAATATGTCTGGTCAAAATAAAATGAGCTTACTGCATACATGTGTTACTTATATCTTAAGTAAATATCAACGTTAAAAAACCGTCAGTGGAATTCTATATAAATATACAAAGCATTTGAAACACAAGTCATTGATGTCTACAGATGTACTAAAGGAAATGAAGCTTATAAGTCGACACAAGCTACCGTCATTACTGTGACTCCATCGACCCCGGTGTTACGAGCCATCGAATTTGCGTACAAATAAAATAGCTATCTACATCTGTTCGGAAGGAATTCACAAAAAAGACGCGTTGACTTAAAATTTGGATTTACGCCACTTATGTATCTTCCTGTATTAGTTCTTGTACTCGTTTGGATTTCAATTATTTAAAATAATTACTCATTCTTATTATTCTTACTTTTTTTAAAAGAAAACCGTTAAATAACAAAATAGCGGTTCAAGTTGTTTATATCCAGTAGTCTTAAATTAGGCAAATTATCATGTTGCCGTCGGAACATCAAGAATCTAGTATTCTAATTCGTTTATAGTACAAAAATAACGAATGCACTCAATAATTCTACTATTCAAATAATTATATAGCTTCTAAGCTGTCGCGGTATATTGTTATTAGTTTAGTATTTGAAACTCTAGTAAATTCGCAGTATACGTACCATGTATGGCTGACAACAATGCTGACTACGCTACACGCGACCGTAAATAGAGAAAGTAAACTACCTACCTAGCATTCAACCGAAACGCAAACGAGCCTGTACATTTTGCAGCCCAATAAAATGGCCGATATATTACGTAAAAATATCTAGCCTAGAAGCTATGTATTTTGTACAGTATTTACTGTAGTTCACCTAGTTAGTCTACTTTAAGATTGAATACTAATTTTTTTAGCATTGTGCTGTATATTCGTGTAAGTTAGTTGAAAACAAGTGACAAGGCGCCACTTAACGCTACGCTTTGCTTAATCAGGGCGAAAAATCAATGGGATATGCACTCGATATACGATATACTTTCAGTCAAGTGGTATGCACGGTTTTCTATCTCGCTGTTCACAACTCATCCAGGTTAACTGGAAAAAATCTCTTCAAGAGATAAGTCCTCCTTTATTAACATATATATATATATATATACTGTACAAGCAACAATACTGTAGCTACAATACGTGGCTTACTTTTTAAATAGAATGTCTTCCATTTGTTTCTCAGTGTCCAACGTGTTTTATTTACACAAACCAAAATTAGTACCGCTGACAAATAAAAGCTGTGATCTAAGTTGAGATCTCTTGAGCCAGTTTCATGAAACGGGCTCTACCTAAAGTGGTAGTTGTCATTGACCGAATAAATTAGTTTCGTGAACTATTTACACACACATATATACTACATACTTGTAGTATGAAATTTCTCATCTCACATATATGTGAGTGTTTTTGTCAATACTATATATAGTATTGACAAAAACAATAAATATTAATTGTATGAAATATTATATTAATGTAATCACATTAGCGTTTTAGAGTATTAATTAGTGAAAAAGTCTTCTAAAGTCTTCTAAAGTCTGTGTTAGTACCATCTCATGTACAGTTAGCAACTGCCCCACTACACCACAACGGTGACATCAATACAAAATATTTTTCTTAGTTATAGAATTTTGGTTGGTAGTTATTTATAAATCATATTTCATAAGGTTCGAAATTAGAATAGTATCTACCTATTGTAAAGAATTTTGATGTCCGAGTTACAAGTTATTTTGACAAATATAACTTAAAATATAACGTAATGCTACTAATTTCTTTTCACGGTTTGTTACATATTTTGAAAAAAATTATGAAAAATAATATAAAAAACATGAAAAAATATAAGCAAAATTCATAATCGAAAGCATACTTAATTCGTTGTGTATAATATACACAGTTACATATTATATAAGAATATAACGTACATACATATGTCATAGTGTTACAGTATGACAGTATTTAAATCTATACACGATGATTGTGGGTTCAATCTCACTCCGGGGAACGATTATATAACGATATTTAAATTATTTTCATTTCTCTAGCTGGCTCTGGCTACAAGACGCGCCGTGACGTGTTACAAAATCATAAAGCTGAAAACAAATATACATAGGTATATATGCGATGCTATTCTATGAGAAATCATATATATCTACAAGAATTTTTCGCTTCATATAGCATCAGTTCGTCTAAATATTTAATGTAATCAAATTGAATGCATATTATCTGAAACCTGTTTCATGTCATCCAGATAAAAGAGAGACGGTTTGTGATAAGATCCCATACTCAACAGGCTCGCATCTTCCTCATTTCCATATGAAAGTATGCCAAGTATAGCACCTTTAGTAATGGAATGTGGTAAAGGTTGTTACAAAAAAGCGTAATGGCTTACTTACATTGATATTTCAATGACATCCGTACATCCGATTTTAATCATTTTATAAAAAAACATTTGTTCTATTATAAGACATGTTTTTAAATAAATCTTCGGAATGAATTGAGTAAATAATAAAAAAATTATTTAATGATTACGTTAGCTGAGCATTTCAAAAGTAAAAAATAAAATAGAATTCATGTACCTACTAAAAAAAGCAAATCCGTACAATTCACATGCGCTGTATGTTATCAAGTATTACTTTACTTATTCATTAAGAGTAGTAAGAAATATAGTATAATTTAGTCTATCTAATTACTTGCTTTTTTATTTCGCCTTCTCGGTCTGTCAAGTTTTTATCTTGTTTGTGTAGAAAAAAGAAGAAGAAAAAGTTTCACTTCAGTCATAACTACAATATTTCCTGCCAATTTGTGAAAAAAAGGCAACATTATTAAATTTCCTACAGGCCCGATAGACTCTTGTTTCTCATTCTCAATATGTAACAAATTTAAGGCTACTATTTGTGAGCTAAAAAAATATTTAAAATCACCTTAAAATACAATCACTAAAATAAATAAGAATAAGACCTTAAAAAATGAGTGCTCTTGCGACATGTTAGTCTTTGGCTACTGTCGTATTGACCGCACTGACGGTGTGTTAAACAAGACTACGAATCTAATTTGAATTGTTTGAAAATATGTGTCAAGTTGCGGAGACTGCCATGTAATGGTATATACGCCGACGCTGATAAGAGTTAAGTAAATAATTAATTTGCCACAAAAAGTCTTATTAAAATAGTTGTCCTCATAGTTTGTCTATTGCTACTATTGTCTATTAAAAATAAAATATATATATATTATCAGTATATTATAAGTCAACTTCTTTAAAATTTATAAAGTTGCTTAAATATGTTTATATTCTATACTAAAATCGGGTGAGTAGTTAAGTTAGCCTCATTTTACGATCTTGTTAAGTTTTTTAATTGTTGAACTCGGCTCGAGGAGGCTCTGGCTTGTAATAAATGACTTTGGAGCCTATTTCTCCCCTCACAACCCTAAATGTTAATACAGCAATAGCTCACATAATGTATCAAGTTGGTAATACGCTATAACAGTTACAAGTCTTTGGAGTATTATTATCGTTAAAATCTAATTCTAATTAATTTAAAATAAATTCTTAATTTAATATTGCCCGTTTATCTATTTAATATACAATTAAAGGAAATGTTTAAAAACGGAAGAAAACTCCTTAGTTTACCTATAGGCTGTACAGTCCGGGAAATGTGAAATAATACGTATAAAAAAAGTGTGAATTGAACCCAGTACTATTATGTATTCAGTCAATCCCTTTCAGCTAAGCCACAATGGCGTCAACAAGGCGCAATGAGAACAAAAAACGGATAACTTGACACTATTTCACTATTTTCTTGGTGTACTCCTTAAAAAATTGCGTAAATTAAGCAAAAAGAAGTGTTGGGTGCACTTAGTACCTGTAGTTATTTTTTTATATAATTTATATATTCAGAACTTTTAGTAATATCATTCACGTTATGCCAAATAATGACATAAACAACAATAATTTGGTCAAATTTATAATATAGTCAAATTGAGTTACAGAAGCAACATTTTATTGTACTATTATAATAAAAGCTATTGCACAAGGTGGGCCAAAAGAAGTCATCCGGGCCAAAATAAGTCACCCGGGCCAAAAGAAATCAGCCGATGTTTGCCTCTCATTTTTTCTTTTCTAAATGAAATACTTTGATAATGTTGATTCTGTCAAAAATATGTTTTATATATAATCCATTATACCAAAACATTTATTTTATTTTGATACGAATGTGTCATGTTGAATAATAAAATAATAAACAAGCCATTGTGGCGCTGTGAGACAGCATCTAACTGTAATCGCGCTTAGTGGTGGTTTCAATTCCCACTCGATGGATGATAATTCCAATTTAATTATTTAATTTCTCCGCTCTGGTGAACGTGATAGCTATAGCTCGGCATTGAGGATCGCCACTCAACACGTAATGTCTCGAGTTCAGGCAGAAAGTGGAGAACGGAGTGTCTCGACACTAGGTTCTCTCTGACCTGCTATGCGAGTAAAAAGCGTGAAGGTGAAAAAAATAAGCACATAATTCAATATTGCCTTTTTTAAAAAATTTTACAAATGACTACATGGAAGGTCAAATGTCAAGTGAAATACGCAATTTATAATGCAAAAACCTACATACTTACAGCAAGTATACAGGTTTTTGTAGGTGCTATTATAAAGCAACAGTTTGTTAATATTTCATTTCGCACTATGCTACGTGTCTGAACCGTAACCCGTAACACAGCCTTCGTTAAGCATCACGTTTAAGTGTAAACAAGAACATTTCACGCAAGGCTTCCTCTAGTTTAGTCGGCTCACATTTTGCTTGGTATGCAATGAAATGTCGTGAATCAGCAACATTGTTCCACAAACGGCTTCACAGCGAGTTTTTGTCACCTCAATTATTCTTATACCAATTGTCAGGGTAGATATGTTATATATGTTTCGTTTTAAAACTTGTGTAGATCTACATTTACATATATATTAATTGAATAACATACAACAACCAAAATTTTAATCTTATAACGTTTTAAAATTTCACTGAATAAAAATGATATGTATACTGTACTTACTACTACTGTATTGGAGAAATAAACTTGATATAGGTTCGATTGCATAAAGTAAATGAAGAAGTAAGAAGTATAGAAGAAAGAAGAATAATCATGTTATCATGCCCGCCTGCCTCTTTTAGATTGTAATATTCTGGGTTAGTTCTAGATCTCAGTATGATTTTTTTAGACTAGATCAACAACACTAATATATTTATACTTTTTAATTTTTCTTTATTTATTACTTACGCCTATTTTGTAAAACAAGTCACGAGGTGGAAATTAAGCCATTTTTACTTCACATAAACTAAATATCTGCCGTATGAAAAAGAAACTATATATTCTCATACTTATACCTACAGTTACTGAGTAAAAAAATTATATCCACCATTACATGAGAGTTACTTAATACTTCAACTCTATAAATTCTCTTATATTGTATGCTTTAGAAAAGTAAAATATCTTGCTTAAATAAAAAAATACATTATGGATAATTAATAAATAATGTAAGTATGAAAAATGAATGAGCTTATGGAGTTGGATAGATTTAAATAGCAACTTCTCACGTCCAAGTCCTAAACAAGCATTACTTAACAATTACATTTTAAAACACTTGTAACTAATAAATCAATACTACTGATAGCCACATTATTAATTTCAAACAATATTATAACTTATAAATATTATGATAGGATTTCCATAATTATACAAAATTTAATTCACAGTTCTATTTTTTCTTCTCGTTCCTTACATCTTGTAATCATCGTTACGTACAATCTGAAGCGTGGTTCAATTTAGACATTAATTAGTTTTACCGATGGCAATATCGCCTTCGAGCAAAACGACTCTTGTAATTAAAATCTTGATAGCACCCGTCGTCGCTCTACTAAATCACCCGTCATTTTTAACAACTCTGAAACCTTTAAAATTTATATGAACGAACCATTTCGTGTGAATAGTCTTAGTTCGATAATGTAAGAGTGTTTTTTTAATTAAATAAGCCAACACCAACGCATAAATCCAATTTCAATGTCAAAACTTCATAAAATTAAGTACATAGTGAATGGCTCTGCAAATTTTCAAATTCAATTTCCTTTCAAGGTGGCGGGCAATCAATTCTAGATGAGGATTGCGGCCAGGTACGACGGAGTTGAATCGGATTATAATATTCAGTTAGACTACTTTCTTCCACAAATAAAGGAAGCAAATAGCTTAACCTCAATTCTTAAATAACTATATTTTTAATAATATTATTATTTCTAAGGAACTGAGGGAACCGCATCATTTGCCACGTTCTCTTCCATTAGCCTTTACATCTGTAAAGAACATTAAAACAAAAACAAGGTAGTTTAGTGATTTATTGTATAATAAAATAAAATAAATGATTACTGTTTTAAGAATATATCCTTCTTTAATAGAAAAATTAGAACGCATGTCAATTTAATCAAAATATAAAAATGAGTTTTTTTTATTAAAAACAAAAACATTATCGTCTATTCCCGTTTAAGCCGAGGTACAAATAAAATAAAGAAGAGTGTAACTATATTATATTATACTAATAGTAACAAACACTACATATAGGTACTTAATTATTTTTTTTTAGATTTACCAGTACCTGTATTTTTTGTATATAAATATAAAATTTAGGCACTTTGTATCATTACACTTCAATTCAATAATCTGCCTTATAAAAAGTCAAAACTATACTATAATCTGTAACATTAATATTTCCCATATGCAAGCCAATACAAAGCGTATGAAATTTGTAACCTTAGAAAATATATTGAAATAAAATTACGGTTAGCGATGGGATTTATACGGCTCTCTGGAAAATGTACTCTTGTATGCAAAATGACGGTCGGGCGAGCGCTTGCTTCTGACATTTTAAAATTCATTTGGGAATGCATAAAAAGCCGATAAGTAAATCACAGCTGAGGTTCTGCAGATCTATTTTTCTCTGCATGAATATAAATGAGCAGAAATTATAAATGAACATGAAGCTTTGATAAAAAAAGGTTTAACTTTACGTTCAATATAATTGTTATAATAAATGAAGATTCTTTGTACGCACATTCCTTGAATATTTTTATAAACTTAGTCTTAATTATATACGTAACATATACAATCTGCTTTACTCAAATCATTGATAGTTCTTTTTTTTCATCCAATAAAAAAATTATAACTAATTGGGCCTCTTCGTCTACGCCTGACGATTTATGACGTGTTGTTCGAGAGACGTCTTTGGTGGATGTATAAGCCGATGAGCGAGCGACACGCCCCACCACAAGCTTGACAAGAGAACATAGTAACTCTACTATGTTCTCTTGTCGGGTATACCTGAGGTTCCAAGATGTCGTCTGTATCTGTTGCTGGCGAGGGTCTCAACCATGATGCACCTCAAGAATCGCGGCCCTTTTCACCACTCAGCTTCAGCACGTTTCTCCTAGCCATCGCGGTCAATTCTGAATCCGGCCAGTGTGATAACACACATGGCGCAGTCCTTAAAGCGAAGCAATGGCCTTCCAACATTTTCTTGCATTCGCTATTACACCAAGCATGATACGTCGTAGTAAAGACGAGAGTTCCATTCTATGCACATGCCCTAACCGAGTGTGTTGTTAGACTAGGAAGCCGTGCGTTTTTTAGAATTCTCAGATTAGTATCTGTCTTGCCACAATACGCACAAGATCTTACGTGGGCACCGCATATAGAAATAGCTTATGAGACGTTCTTGCTATGCGTATGATTTCCACGTCTCAGCCCCGTACAAGAGTATGCTTGCGACAGAAGCCTGAAAGACCACTACTTGGACGATTTCCAAGAGGCGCGGGTTCGAATACCACAGTGTTCAAATTTTTATACTTTTTCTAAAAATGTTTTACCATTACTTTGGTTTTTGGTACCTATTTGTAGTGAGATTAAGAAAATGATAGTTCATGTAACATTCGTTACTTACTAATATTATATTGCCTTTGGGTTTCTGGTAATTTAAAATCCTGAAGGTTGTTTTGTTCAGTGTCAATTACAAATGTAGCTATGAACAAAATGTTAACAATATTATTTTACAATGTTCTCCATTCAACGCGTCAATAGCACTTGACACGCTCGAAACGCCTCTATCAAAGGACGGACTAAACTGAACTAAAAATATGTTATTTATTTCTGAAATATAACCTATTGGAATTACCTATGCTTTAAAATAATAACGTAAAAAAATCGTACTCCGAAATATTTACATCGTGTTATTAAGGATTCAAATAGGGTTATCCAGCGATGCGTACTGCGCTTACAAACATTCGATCAAAGCGGACTTTGATGTATCGTAAAGAGAAAATCACGATCCAATTTAGATACTGATTGAGTGATAATTCTGTTGGGATATTGCTTCATTAAGGCATTAGTTTAATATAAAAACTTCACGACGCTATCGAAGTGCATTGAACGAGAATACGCTAGTTATGAGCTCTGAGATCCTATTTGAGATAATATTCATAATTCATACTAATATTATAAATGAGAAAGTCTGTCTGTCTGTCTGTGACGCTTTCACAGCTAAACCTCCGGCCTGATTTGGATGGAATTAACAATGCTAATAGTTGAAGATCCAGGGCCCAACATGGCTCCTTTTTTAAAAAAATCAACCCCTTTAGGCTTGAAATAGGGCATGAAACTTTGTATGAAAAATCTGAACCGTTTCACCGATTTCGGGAATTCGATGTCGATCCTCAGGAAGATCTATAATGACGCAAGGCCAGACATAGCATACCAATGTTTTCATAAACCAACCCCTCAGTGGCTGAAATAAGGGATGTAAAAGTAAGGGATGTATAAAAATTTTATTTGCTTAATCAATTGTTATGAATTTTGGTATACGAGTACATATATAGTTGGTGTATACTTTTGTTGTGTAGTTGTAGTTGTGTTGTGTATTTAGGTTAGGTTAGGTTAGTATTTTTTCCTTTTTCTTTCACCTTTATTTATTAATTTTACAGATTCCAGTCCGCACGTCCTACCAAAGCCCTCACTATGTAATACGGGCGACTAAAGTCGGTCATACAGACAAGTTGGATTTATAATATTTGGTTACTACAATTTATACAATAACTTTACCTTATAACATCATTGATTTTAGACAAAAAATTGACTTAAATAACTAAACTTATTAAAACACATGATAAACAGAACATTTAAGATTTGTATCTTAATTATTATAATTAACTATATATTGAGCTATTAAGCTCAATTTTGAACTTACTTGTTGCTATGTTACTGAACAAAGTTATTTATACTTTACGCTTATTACTTAGGATTATACATAGCAAACTGGTACACTTATTTATAATATTACTATTTTACAACTTCAAATTTCTTATATGAATAAATCGAAACGAACTTATACAATATGCCAATTAGATAGTAAATATTGATAGTTAATTCAAACCAATAAGAATTTTGCGGTATAAAAACCAATCACATTTTTGATCTAACAAGATTAGTTAGATTAACACATAATTAAATATTTTCTTGAAACATTATCGGTATTAAATATTAATATTATTAAGACATATATATATTATTGCAATGGTTTCTATTTTAAGTGTTGAAAAATTATAATAAATATCCCATCTGTTTATTTTTAATATACTAACAGATATATTAACTTTGCCAGAGTTTAATACTTAGAGGTAATAGAGTTATAAAAATTTAATAGATATTATTACAATAGAAAAATTAACTTATCAGTTATGATAAACTAACAGACATAGTATATGTTTAATGCTTTTTTGATATTTATATAAATAGTTTTTTTTTTATAAATTATTACAATAAACTAATACAATACGATTATAGATGTACAATTTTTACAAATATGAGAGATGTTTACTCTATTTATCGAGATTCACTATTTAGATTAATAAACATGGTTCCTTGAGATTTATTATGCTTAATAACATTGATATATGAGAGAAGATTTACTTATTAATTATAAAAAAAGCAAGCAAGCACAGCATGGACGTCTCTTCAGCTAGTATAACGGACTTCATGTTTAAAATTGCCTCAACTGGTAGCAGAATACTTGAGCTACCAGGTGCCAATAGCGGTGATAAGGCAGATGCCTTGGCTTAGCTCTGAGGAGGTGGTGGCGACAGTAAGCTGAACAGGGAGCTGCGACGCTGGAGCCGTCAGATTCAGTCAGAGTCGGAGAGATCCGCTAGGACCGAAACATTCTCGGTACGGCTTGGGTACGTTGCCCTGTCCTAGCGGCTAAAAAGTTTACCGGTGGGAGGCGCTCACCGTTTCAGATGTGGATCACCCGGGCACAAAAAACATCAGTACTCGGTACAGCCACACTGTCCGGTGTGCAAGGCAGCAGAGGCCTGCGGGGCACATGGCAGGCAGCGCAGTCTGTGCAAAAAGGTTGGCGCAGTCTTAGAAAAGCCGAGAAGGATGAAGAGGAGGAGGGAAAAATGTGGAACGGCCTGCGGGCCAAGCACCATCTAAAACCCCTGTGAAAGGTGCGGAGGGACAGCGAATGGAGGAACAATAACGGCCCTCCAGATTCTGAAGGCGAATATCAACCACTGTGCCAGAGCCTAAGACTTATTGGGTCAAAGCCTGGCACAGTGGTCAATTCAGGTGGCGGTTGTTCGCAAGAAGCCCTACAGCGTTCCAGCGAGGGACAACTGGGTCGCAGACACCACCGGGGTGGTGACTATTATCACCCAGGAAGCTGCCGGCTCTCCCTACCCTTTTCACGAGTCGGAGGAGGAAGAGCTCTGAGAGGTTATTCGCCGTTCTCGCAGTAAGAGCACCACCCCAGGCCTGGATAGCGTTACCGGTCAGGCGGTAACTCTGGCCCTTGACATCTTGGGGCCCAGATTGAGAGGACTATTTACTGCCTGTCTGGCTCAAGCCATAATTCCACAGCGGTGGAAGTAGCAAGATTTTTCTCCAAACTGTTAATATTTCTCCGAACTCTCCGCTTTTCCCCTTCTAGAGATCTTTTAGATATAATTTTCATATAACATCTTATAGATATCATTTTCAATTTGTACAGAAGTTCATATAAATGTATTTTTTATTAAAATTTAATATAATTTAATTGCTGTTGCAGCGTTTTATAGTTTAGAGCTGCTAGTTATATGATAGCTTTTAAATATAAAAAACATACCTTGGTAGTAGTTCCCAGTTTTGCCCGATTCAACAGAACGCTGGATGCTGCCACATGAAAAGTGATGAACCCCCTGTCTACCTTATAAAATATAGAATAACCAAATCTAAAATCTAAAAATATAAATCAATAACTACACAACATACCAAATTTCTCATTTTCTTGTAAAATAATTCCACGCAAAAAATTGAGAAATACTAACATCAGCATATTTATTAGTAGCCTCCAACTCCGGGTAAGCTTACCGCAATCTGATATCAATAATAAATTAACAATTTGACATTACAATTACATTATTTTGTATTTGCTCTCTATTATGAGATTACAAATAATAAATTTATGAAGATTAATTGCTTTTTCTTCTATAATTTAATTAATATTAAATTATGGTCAATTTTAATAAAGTTTACTTTTTAAACACCAGACATTAATAGCATCTTATTCTCAGGCTGACATTAAACCAGTCAACTTTAGGCTCAGATTGTATTGATAAAGGTCCGTATAATCTGTGTCAACTAATATTGATTATTGTATTAACTATGATGCTAGAAACAATGCAGCTACGTTTTGATACAAAGCATTTCAATGAATGAATCTGAACAAATAAATCTATCAATGTACGATGGCATTATTATTGTAAATTTAAAATACCAATACACTCACCTAATTAACAATGTTCCTATAGTTTTACACTATAAGTAGAAAATCGTTTTCTTATTAAAGAACATTTTCAGATCAACATTTTTTAAATACCTACGCTTAATTAATGGAATTATGTTATAAGTAGTCTTATTTTTTTTTTGCTGACCTTTACTGACTTTATCTAACCAGTTCTTGAAAATACGTACATACTCGTATATAAAAAAAATCCCCAATCGAAATATGAGGTTGAAGTTTAAACTGCACCGCACAATTTTAGTTTTCGCAGAATATTCGTACATTATCTTCGACTCGTTACCCACATTTAGATCAAACACAAAGAACGATTACATACAACAGTGGTTGGTGAAATAATACTTGGGTCATATTTGGAATTTCAGTTGGGAACCCTACATATTGCCTTGGGAATCGAGATAGGATTATTGGCAAATTGTTCCGCTCACATTCAGACCAACACACTAGAAATATTAAGCACCTTTCCGATTCTCAATACCTCATTCACTTTTGATATTCTTAAATATGAAACTGAATTAACAAGTAGAATTATTTAAAATAACGACACTCTCATTTTTGATTGAATAATAGACTAAAAAATATTTATAATCATAGCTATAAAAGACTTAGTTAGGTGTAAATAATAAAATAAATATTATTTCACACTTCCTGCATTGTATCACTGTTCTCTGCTTCACGAACACGACAGTTCGGGGAAGCTCACGTACAAAAAAAGTATGAAATAGTTTGTATAACCGGTCATTAAAATAAAAATATCCGGACTGAAAACAATATAAAAATATACAGGTACAATAATTAATTTCCTCAATTATGAGATTTATTCCACATTAATGCAACGTGCGTAATGTCAATTCATTTATACTTTTTTTAACCTTTTCTTATTCATAGTTTAGCGTTATTTCGTAACATAATATAATACTTTCCATGTACATTGGAATCTGTTTAGGAAATTTAATTAGTAAAAATAAGATTATCTATCTCCAACATCAACAATAATACTTTTTGCAAATTCTACAATATACATTGGAATGTTCAAGGTTTGTTTACATTTGTAAGGTAATTGCTACGTTACAATGTTCAAAAAGTTTTTACATTTACTTAACGTATATTTATAAGATCAATTGTTATAATTCAATATAAAATTTATATATAATCTATTACATGCAGATCACTAAAAAGTAAACGGCGTCAAAGCCGATTTCTCATTACAATAAATGTATCTAAGTAATATATAAATACATTTTTTTGTCCAAAATAATGACATAGTTTTACAACATATACATAAATTAGCACCACGTGCTGGCGCAGTTGCATACGCGATGGTTTCAGGTTACTTAAGAGTAACCATTACATTTGTAAATATTTTGTTTTAATTTCTACGTTTTGCTAAGACACGGCTTGGGTTCCACCATTCACCACGCAACGACTCTTGTGCAGAAACATGGGGAACGAAGCGGAGCTGAGCTGGGCATTTGCTGTCTCTATTCTGTATGCAGGAGAAACTTGATGCCAAAAAATATATATATGTAGTTCTAAATATAATTAAAAAATATTTAAAGCGATTCGAGCGAGACGAAACTTTTCATAAATACTGCAAATATCAGAAAACATTAAATAAAAAAATACTGTCTACATTTGCAGAATCTGCGAAATCTTACATGTATTATTACCAAGAACCGAACGTGCTCTAGATGTGCAACGTAATCACATACATGAATAATATAAAAACAATTTATTAAATTAAGTCACTTCTACCAGTTAAGTTTCAGCAAATAGTTATAACTAGCACTAAAATGGTAGAAAATGGAAATACGAATATTTTTATTTTGTCTTTACATTAGTTTTGTTTTCATAATAACAGGTAAATATTATTTTATTATTTATATCATTTGAAAGGAAATCAACTTTATTTAGTTAGTAGGTATTTAGAGCAAAATCATAAATGAAGCGAATAATAGATATTAAAGTTTTTGTTTTTATTATTAGGGCTACATTGTAAGTAAAGTGTGAAATTAAATAAAGCGCGAGTAAAAAGTTTACAAAGTATTAAAATTATCAAGCCTTATAATAGTATTCCGACAGCAGAGGTTCTTTCTATTATTTTTTTTATTACAATACTATAAGTATAATAAAAATTTACTTCGGTAATAACACACTCTGATCAAAATTCATGTTGCAGTTATCGAAGCGAAACCCTTTTCGCTAAACGACATCGTTGTGGGAGAACGACAAGCTAAAGGACCTTCAACTGAAATCTCTACAAAGTCAGGTAACTAATAATGCTTTTCGAATATATAAGTAAAGTTAATTAGGAAAACTCACATATTTCATAATAGGCAGTATTTTATATCATACATACCTAATGTCCTATTTGACAATATATATACTTCTTTAATTTCCAGGACGCCTAGCTACCAAAAATTTAAGTCTTATTAAAAGCTATCAAACAGGTATTTTTTAATCGAAGTACAACTAAAGTAACTACTCAAAGATAACAAAAATACTTTATAAGCGTTTAATATAATCAATTACTTACAGAGAATAAATTGAAAAGTAGGAAAACGTCGTCGCTAAAATACAGAAAAGCTTTTCAAATTAAATCACCGTCAAAACCAAGAAAATTGAAACATTTACAGAAACCTCGTAACAAGCGTAAAAATTTTACTACAAAAAGAGAAATTCGTCACAATGAAAATTATAATAAAAAATATATTCCCCTTCTTAGAAATATCGGGGTGCTGTTTGATAATATTCTTAGTTCAGATTCTAGCGAAGACTATGGTTCTGGAAAAAACAAATATAAGAGAACTCCGATTAATTCCGAAAACGACGACGTTGTCTGTACCTGCGTCAGTAAATCAGAGTCAAAAGACAAATTTAACTCGGATCAAAAGATATCTACCACGGCTCTTACCACCGAGATCCAGACCGAAACTGTCTCCTCTGTCATTATTGCCACCACGTCGGCCTATAATACTTCCGATGATTACATCAGCAGTTTCGGATGGAATAAGAACATATCCATATTACCTACAAGAAATACCATTGGCCTTCGGAGAAACAATTATAGATTCCGTGAGAGAAACAGCCCCGCACCTTACAGAGGCATTGCGGGACATTTCCCCGGGAATCATGGAGATAATGAACATAATACCATTAGAAGAGAAAGATACCCCCATGCAGAATATAATGACCAAGATACCAACAGTCATACACGAGACGATGCAAGTAGTAATGAATCCGGAGACAGGCTCAGAACTCATCCCCAAGACACAGAGATTGATAGAGGAACCGACAAAGGCGAAGAAGTTGTACTCCCGACAAATGAAACCTTTAAAAATGATACAGGAAACGTTTCTGAACACGAAGGAAAAACTCAATTCGAAATTCGAAGAAACAAAGCAAAAAGCACAGTACTTTTACCAAAATTTACTTCACGACTACGAGGATATAAACCCGAAGAGAAAAATGCATCACTACGAACCGCCGAAACTAATGAAGAAGACGTCGAACTCCATTACGCCGGTAATAAACGATTCACTGTCAGAGATGGCGCAGTTGCCTCGGAAAATCAAGAAATTAGTAAAACAGATAAAACAGTAAATCTAAGGAATTCTCCTAATTCAACATTTCCTGGGAAAGTAGTCATGATATTTGATGGATATAGTGTGGCGAGAGATGTCAATGGAGAAAATAAACTAACTGAAAAGGCCATTCACATTCACTCTTAAAGTTAGAAATGTGTACAGTGAAATAAATATAGGAGTAATAATAAAGATTTAACAAATTAATATTTTTATTTTGTAGTATTGTAAGTATAAAATCAAAAATAAAGAATTTATCGCCTTCCTTTCTTTCCCTTACTCTTATTGCTGCCTTGTTGCACAGCTTGAGGCTGCTGGTCAGCAGGTCTGCAAAATAATAGTAATTGTAAATTTTACTAAGATACAAAAAAAAATCACATTTTAAATAAATATAACATATTATTTTATCATATTATATAACAATAACACTTATTTCAAAAATGATTCATATGATGATGAATTTCAGACACATTACAATGCCCTTTTGAGAAAGTTGCAAAGCATTAGGACTAAACACTCTATGGTAGTTTCTGGGATGGATCTCCTACTCATAGGATATTTTAATTTAAGAATAACTTCTTTATATTAAGTATTCTTTCACAAGTATTTTTTTTTTAAAGTGGGCAAGATGTGATGATTTCAGTGACTCATAAGATCCCATAGGATCACCCAATCAAAGTTGGATCATAATTTTTTTACCTTTATACATATTTAAAGGTTAAAAAATAATGAACCACCTTTGATTGGTTTTCAAATTATAAGTCTTAAAGAATCCTGATCTGATATTTAATGAAAATCACATAATTTTCACAAAATACCTATTTTGTCTCGTCTTCAATTTTGGTATTGACTCTGCAATGAATTTCATGACCGATTCTCTTGTTGCATATTCTGGTTTGATCGGTGTTCCATCATCATTTTTTATCTCTACACGAATACGACCTCTATGCAATATTTCCTAAAACAATATAAAATAATTTCACATATATTTCAGATATTATTTATTTACATATTTTAATAAAAAAATAAACCTTTTTTACTACTAAGCACTGTTGTGAGGAAACCAACTAGATTATTTTTTTTATAATTTCTAGAGTTTAATGACTACACCATAAACACTTTTATATCAATTTGAAAACATATTATCAGTTCAGTTCTTTAATTATGGTACATCGAAAGAAAGAGTATCAATAAACAATTTACTTTGCTACGCTCACGTGGGTAGAGTTTATTCTCAACACCAATGCGCAATCCAGTGCCAAACAGAACATCTCTTATTTCTTGGTGAGTAGGATTTTCTACACATACATTCTTCGGCAGTCTACGTCCTTGGGTGAGTGTTTTCTTACTATTCAAATATGCTGGATATATACAAATCCATCTGAAATTTCATAATTACATTAAAAAGTTTACAAATAAACTAGATATTGTAAATAGCTCATGGTTATACCTCTCCACATCTGTATGTTTCTTGTCTGGATGCCATGAGGATATCATAGCCATAGCTAGGTAAGTATATTTTTAATAATAATTTAAAATTTTAGTATAAAATAAATGACTGACTTAATAATAATTAGTGTCTTCGTATTTATTCACAAAAGTTCTAAATAATATATGAAGTAACTTGATGAATTCCTTGACATATATTGATGACATATACCAATATTACTTGGCAGTTGGCAGTTGTTGACAGTTACGCAAAAGTTGACAGTGGAAGTGTGACATTTAGATTTTTTAATTTCAAATAGAATATGAAAAAAATAATACAACCTCCAAAAAATTTACAAAATATATTGCGTGCCTGTAATTGCCTTGTTAAGTTCTACTATTACAAATAATTACACGATGATGATAGCATTATAGTGTTTATTGTCTCAGGATCGCAGATACAATTTATTAAATGAAGCACTTTAATTTTATGTATCAATAAAATGTATTAAATACATTTTGTGGAAATATTTTAGAAAAAGATTTGATTTGTTTTAAAGGAGAAAATTTTATTAGTCTTGTAAATGATTTTACTCATATTTTTATTCTTTTAAACATATATCGCTGTTGGTGGCGTAGTGGTGACTGGTCCTTTTGTTATTTTTTTGAAACCTGCCGATATCGCCAGTTATCAGTTGTATGACAAACCTCTGAGTTCTGACAAATGACGAAAGTTTCAAAGAAGTGTGACCGAGGGTCATAATTGTCTGGGTTATATTTAACGTGGACCTTATGGACAACTTATGTAAGGAGAGCAATAAGTATCAGGTGTAGAAAATTGCTTTGCTTTAAGAGCAATAAATTAGAGCAATAGTTAGTCTCTTACAGACAAGAACGAAATGGTAAGTTTTTAAGCAATAGACATTTATGAAGTCTGCTTCCCTACCGGAAGAAGAGGTATATTTTACTTAATTTATTTATATTTATATTTATTTTATAATTATATATATTTCATTTACATGATTTTGGCACTATGCTGTATTTTGCCAAGATTATTTCTTATAACTGATTGTTATCGTTAAAAACCTTATATCCATTTAGTCGACTATCAGACTAACCAAAACATGATTGGACTCTATAAAATATGATTCATACTTTAACAGAGTATAATCTATTTCAATTGTACATGCACAGAAAATGTTTTCCAAGGCCTTGGAAGTTGGCTGTCTCTAGAAATTTTGTGTATAAAGCGATTCCTGTATATACACAAAATTTCTAGATGAAGTAGAACAACCAATGAAATGTCCTGATTCATAAAAACAGATGGACCGACTCACGAGCGCTATAGCAAAGATTGTTTGCTACAGCTTGTTTGTAGTGATGTATCAGCGCGTTTGTATCGATACAAACGCAACAATTGTGTGGGAAGTTAACAACATAGCCCTGACATCCTCGAAAAGTGTCGTCGGCATAAAATTTTTCACGTTCCGACCGAATTCAAGACATTGCGTGTAAAGTGGAAATCGAACCCACAACCAATCGTGTACATAATATATATATACTTACTGCAAAACATACTACTATATATATAACCCAAAATATTGCTTGTTTAGTACTTACTGCAAAACACTTTTTATTCGAATGTGCAGTCTGTGTTATTTATTAAAATAATAATAAAACATGTACTAAAAAACTCGATAGATACTTATACTATTTTTGTAAGGACATGTAGACATTACAATAAATAAATAAACTACTACACAAAACTATAATTTCATATCAAGCTATACTTTAAATCTTTCGAAAGTTATATTACATATGTTTCATTTTTTTTTCATTATACTCAATTAATTTACACCCATAGTGGGTTGACCTTAGAATTTCTTTATAAATATTATAATTTTTGTATTTTTAGTTCAGTGTAGTACAGTGCCAGGGCCGCAGACCTTTTCCTCACTTTTACTTCCTAAATTAAGGTTGATTTTTATATACTGTTTATATATACGATTTTTATTTATTGTTTTTTTATACATGTATACCATAAATAATAAAAGCGTCAATAATTGCCTATTACTTACCATACATATATTTCTATTCATTTACATACTAACAAAAATCAACCTATTCTGATCCAGGAGAGGCAGACAAAACCATTCTTCTTGAAGATTTTTTTTTGCGATAATTGAATATATACATTAAGCGTATACTAATAGTAGCTCTATGAAGGATGCCTACGTCCATCAGTGATTGGTGCCAGGTGAACAAATAGTTCTTTGATAATTTAGAAAATAATATTTGGTGGCCTATCATCAATTGAAGCCAAAGGAGATCATTTTTTTTGCCAATGACTTGGTGACATTGAAAATTAACTCCCAACACTAAAATATTAATACGTTACTTCAAATTTGACAAATGTGAAATGACACTGCGATACCAATCCGAAATACGAATTATGACATGTTGCAATTTGAGGTTATAGCTAACGTTTTGTATATTTTTGTAATAAATATTTGTGAGAATTATAAAATTCATTTTCATAAAATTATGTATTTACAATCATGACGTCAATGGTAGTAAGCGATAATATCATAGCCGTTTGTAAAGGGCAATTTATTGACTATTATGACTATTCAACTCATAAAACTCTGGAGCTAAAATTACATACAGCAATCGAAGAGCCAGATTTTATAACTGATATTGCTATATCTGAAGATTTAAAATTATTAGCTGTGTTATTGACATCTTCGAAAAGGTTGTTTATATATGCACTGCCAGATTTAAAGAATATAAAAAGCCTTATATTGCCACGAAGTGCTAGTAAGATAAGATTTGGTATAAATAATAGTCAAATATTTGTAGCGGACAAAACAGGCGACGTCCTAACTTATGACATTTTCAAAGAAGATAGTGGCACAAAACTTTTGGGGCATTTAAGTTTGCTACTTAACGTCTTGCAAACTCATGATGCAAAATTCATCATAACATGTGACAGAGACGAGAAAATTAGAGTATCGTGTTATCCTAATACTTACAACATACAAACATACTGCTTGGGACACAAAGAATATGTCAACCACATAGAACAGATCCCACATACTACTGGATTTTTATTGAGTACTTCTGGTGATGGAACTGTGAAAATTTGGAACTATACTAATGGGAACCTTTTATATACTATTGACACTTTTAATGATATAAAGAATAATGAACATTTAAAGCAACAATTCAGTACATTCATGGATGCTGAAGGTGTAGAAATCAATAGTTTACCTATAGTTGCCTGTACCACTACTCAATTTGATAAAATTACCAGTTTTGTGGGTATTACGATACATTCCTACAAAAAAATATTAATATACAGCTTGAAAAATATCGACGGACAGTTTAGTCATAAGTCTATTGGAGATCTTTCCTTAGAGAACTTCCCAGCTGCTATACAATTCCATAAATTATCATTATTTATTTATGACAAGATTAATTCTGAGGTGTCAGAATATAAAATGTCATATGAAAATGAACAGTTTTCTATTGATTTCAATAAAAAAATACAAGTATTTGAAAATCAAATCATTAGTACAAACATTAATACAGACAATAACTCAATTAAGGTATTATTTAAAAGAAAATATGATAATGTTCAAGAATATAAAGAGCGAAAAAAAATAAGATTAGAAAAAAAATTATAAAAAACTGTCTTACAAATTATTTTATTTTACTTACCTCATACTTATATTTTAAAAACTTTTAAATAGGCTATAAGATTATTTTTTCATTATCAAGTGGTACATAAGATTCAAATTGTTTTTTTTTTCGTCATAAGAGTATTTCAAGTATTTATAAATATTTATATTATGGACAATATTATGAATATTTATATTATGTACAATATTATAAATATTTACGTATGTATGTATATTTGTTTGATAATTAAATTTTTAAGAGCTTTCTTGTCCCCATAAAATAAAAAACAATGTTATAAATATATTTTTAAATTTCGTAAATATATTACGGAATAAAGCCATTAGATGTTACATTACTATTATTATACTAGAAATGTTTAAATATCTTTTTTTGAGTAATGCCGGGGGCATTGATGATTGCAGCAATGTTGATTTTTATACAAAAACTATGTCCAAGTGGCAAGTACTATTGCAAGAGAATTATGATTATGATAAAATTATGATGCTGCATCTACTATTAAAAAAATAAAATACAACTAATTTGCCAAGTGATAATACTGTAGCTTTAATGAATTATGTAAATGCATTTTTTACAATTAATTTCCTTTGGTTTCTTTTAAAGAAGTACCTTAACTTGACTGACCTATATACCTTCTATATCAAAAGATTTACTCTGTACACTCCTCATTCTATTTCTTCTAAATAAAGGTAACCTAGAACAGAACACTTCGTAAAAAGGTTGCCTATTATACTGTCTAAGTATCACTGCTGTATCTTTTTGGTATACAATAAAAATATATTTAATATATTTACTTTCCTTATAATATGTATTATATTATACAGATTTTGTAAAAGTAATTGTAACATAAATCTATTTATTTTACTGTCCTACTATAAAATCAGCTTTAGATATAAAAAAACTTATAGGCAAATAGTTATTTTACCTTGTAAGGTATTAGGATGGAAATTCAATAGTGTTCGATATCAAAATAAAAAAACATTTATAACCAGGTAATTATTAATTCTTTATTACAGTTGAACAAAAAATATGAAGTGCAAGTCTTATATGTTGTACAAAAATAAATGAAACCTAAGTGAAGTTTCAACATTAAGCTAACAAGATAATAATGCTAAGCCACATTTCATATTAACTAACAAAAAAGCTAAATTACATATCACATTTTTATTTAAAAACAACAAGATAACATTAGTGATATTCATTCAATAGGTGGAGCTTTTTCAACCTGATAGAAGATTTTAAGTTCATTCAACTTAAATATTAACAATACAAACATATTTTTACAGTCACAATAATATCTAAATGCAATAAATACAGCTGTGTCTTTAGTTCACTTAAATTTAAGCACATTAGCGAAGTTGCGGAGCTGAGAGCCGAGATTATCCATGTCACTGAGGACACTGTCCACATCATTTTTGAGATCCATGAGGTCCGGCAGATTGTTGCAATCGGGAACATTTAGTAAAGTTGTGAAAATTTTGTCCCAGAGTGTATTTTTCATGTACCTAAAACGTATTTATTACATCAATAAGTGTATTTTATAATAAGAAACATTTTATCTACTGTAAATACATATTATAATGTCATTTGATTCATCAAACAGTACAGGTTATTGGATAAATGTAAATGCTCCCACTCATACGCTAAGGTATTTGTATGTATATAAAAGTTGGTCTGAAAAATCATTACCTTGGTAGTTTCTTGTCGATATTCCAATGCCCTAGACGATTGACCACTTTCATATAGTTTCCCATCAAAATAACATATATTGTACCAGCAAGGCAATATAAATCTGTCTGAAATGTCCAAGGCTTGCCTTCCCTCATTTCTGTGCATGTAAATCCTTCAGTAGCAATTAACTGCAAGAAGTTAAATATAATATTGTATATTTATTTGTACTGTAGTGACACAAAATATTAAAAGATTTGTTAAGTTCTTAAAGGTGTAAAATTTTTATTAAAATTAATTATGTTAATATTATGTTGTAAAAAATTTGCGATAATCTTTTATTTAGAATATCGCAAAACAATTAGCCCAATATAAATATATGATATAATAATACATACTTCTTTAAATGAAGTTCCTTCTGGGAATAACGACATATCTATTGCACATCCTAAATCAATCAATTGTAATGATGGTGTTCTCCATTCTTGTGTTGGTCTGCAATTAAATGATACAATTTAAAAATTGACAAGTATGGTACAATAAAAGGTCAAGCAGATATGATTTTTTATTTGTTTTGTTAGTTTCACGCATTTTATTTATACAGGATTGTAATTGTATGCAAAGTAACGAATTAGTAACTTGTTTCTTTACATTTGGTCTATTTTAGAGACATCGGAAACCAATGCCGCGCTTTACTTTCTAGAACATGCAAAGGCGCTTCACGCTTCCTGTTACCGATCCGAGTCATAACAGAAGTGCTGTTCTCCGCTTTCCGCCCGTATTGAAGATATTGCGTGTTGTGTGTCAGAACTCAATGGGAATTAAAAATCATTTAAAGACACATTTCCCAATTAACAGTTAGATGTGCAACAATTATTTGTTGGAATCAACACATTATCATACATCTTAAAGAAAAGTTATAACTCAAGATATTGAAAACTCGAGATATCAGTTTACGCTATGAGTAGTTGGAAATAACAATAATTATAATTCATACTTACATTTTCATTAACAAAAAGTTATCTGGCTTAATATCTGCGTGAATAATTTGCGCCTTATGCAAGTAATGTATTATGGAAAGCATCTCGGATGTCAACAATATAACAATACATTCATTTATACACTTCGATGTTGCTATTCTTACTTTATTGGCGACGTCTAATAGTGATCCGTAACGTGAATATTCCGATACAAATAAACTTGCATTCTCACCAAGGAAGGCTGTTGTTATGTCCATATATCCTGGAAGCTGTATAAAAATAATTGATATCTTTAAAAATATGCATTAATATGTGCAAAATTTTCTAATAATATTTAGGGTAAAAAATATAACATATACAAATATTAAGTTAGTGATATGAGCTACTTCATAGATATATAAGAAATAGTAAATAATACCATAAACGGGTCCTTAATTCGAGCTATTATCTCTTGACAGATGTAGAACTCCCAAGGACGACTCGTGCGGCTTTTGATATTTAACAGCAACTGACTTGTTACTATGAAGATCTAAACATAAAAATACTGCTCCATAATTGCCTTTGCCCAATTGTTTCTCAATAGAAAATTTGGTGTTTCCAACACTCATGACTGTGGCAACTTGCAATTTTGGAATAGACCTTACTTCTATGTACCCGTCCGCATGTGTTTTATTAGGGAACTTGACGTATTCTAATAAAGAAGCTAGCATCTTCTTATTAAATGGATCAATTACTTTCGGAAAATCTATATCAGCCGGTCTCGGTATGTCACTGGTTTCCACTAAAGATATGGAGTGCGACGATTTAAATGTTCCGCACTCCATAGAGTTTTCGCTATCAACATCCATCCCGTAACCATCGGACTGAAAGTCAGACTGCCTTGAGTACACAGACGAGATCCTGCTCTCTTTACCCACGGAGTCCCTGCTATCCTCAGATTGTATATCGGCTCTATGCTCGAAATCTAATTGTCTCTTAGAAATATCCTTAGGTTTTTCTAAAGAGTGAGATATCTTAGCTGATTGAATGGGTCTAGCGGACTGCGCAGTCATGCCGTCCTTACTGTCAGTGTCGGATAGCCCGGAAGATGGTGGGACCTGCGCCTGCTCGGGACTCGATACATATAAGTTTTTATGCATTTTTTGGGATATGCTAGGACTGTTAGTAAACTTGGGAGTATTAGCATTATCTTTGGGTTCGTTTCTATTAGATATAAAATTGAGGAATTGATTAGAAAAACCTATATCTGGAGACTTTTGTTCAACTTTAACGTTCGGTTGGTCGTGTCTGACATTTCTTAATACTGAACTATTGGGGCTTTTGTGTTGTGTTTTTTGTGTGCTCGAAATATTCGTTGTACTTTTATCACCTTCAACACGCTCTTGGCTTTTCATGGAAGCGTCAGTGTCTTGTCTGGCGGAAGTGTCGGAGTAAACGTTTTGCGCCATACTAGGATCGTGAATAGAATTATTACGGAAATTGTTGTTAGGTTGAGGACTCTGATAGATTTGAAATTGTTGGTTGTTTGATACATTTTGTTGATTACCGTATACTTGATTGTTTTCGACTTTAAGAGGTTGCCTATAAGGACTATGGACATTATAATTCGTACTACTTGTATTTTGATTTGAATTTGGATATACATTTGGACTATTGTACTGATTTGGTATATTGTGATAGTTTTGTTGATTGTATTGTGGACTCTGAGCAGTCACTTGACTAGTGCGCTGGTAGTACATTGAGTTCTGATATTGAGTTTGATGTGGGGGGCTTTGAAACACGGCTGACTGATGTTGATTACCGTAGCCGTGTCGTTCCGTTTGTTGGTTGTAATGGAACTCTTGTCTACCATAGCTTTGTTGAGGACTAACCATTGAGTGTCCAGGACTTGTTACTGGAGGTTGATGATATACAATTTGGTTAGAATATGTCGGACTTTGAAAGCCTGATGGGACAGATGAATTGATTTCATGAGGAGGTGGTACATTTTGTTGAGGACTGTGATATGGATTATTTGTACTAGCATATCCTTGAGGCTGTTGGGTAATCAAATGGTTATTAGGGTATCCTTGTTGATAATTGTAATTTTGTTGATAGTGTTGCATAGGTCGTTGAGGTGAATAGCCACTATAGTTAGTTGGTAAAGGTTTTTGATATTGATGATCATGAGACTGATAAGGCACTGAGGAAGGCATCGACAATTTGTTGTCAGTTTCTCGTTTTTGCTGGTAAGTCCTAGCAAATTGACCATTTGGTAGTCTTGCTTGGGTTGATATAGAATTCCTCTTTGAGGCGGTGTTGGGTTGATTTGGGTCATGATTATTGTACATAGAATCGTAGTTAGTAGTGTATCCAGTGAAATTTGTTCGAATTGATTGCCCAGATGAGCTAGATCCTGATTTACTGAAAACAAGAATATAGTGAAATTCTATAATAATTATTAAATTACCTTATAGATTTTTTTCTTATTTATTTCGTATTTAGTGAGTAATACACAAATTCAGACATACCTATTATATTCTCTAGTGGCTTCCATTATAACAGAGAGTCCACCACCTTGATTATCTACTGTATGCTGCTCTGTTTGCCTAGAACATTCGTCTCTCTTTATATGTACTTGATCAGATTCTATTACACTTTCATCCATCGCAAATTTAGGTAATGTGAACTTGTTTGATTGATCAATTGAAGGTTTCTTGAACTGCGACATATTTGGTGTACTTGCATCTTTTACATTGAAATTGAACACCTGAGTGCATGAAGGCTCTTCATAATACGCTGTTTTATTAATCTGCAACAAAATAAATATAGTATATTTTTGCGTTTGAAAACTAAATTAAACTTTGAATTTAATTTGAACCTCTCCAATATAAAGCGATATTTCGAACAATAACTTTTGGTGTCCAACATCACTCATATTTTATCATTTTTCGAGTGTGCGAATAACACTTAAAAAATAATAAAATATTTAATAAATAGCATTCTCTATTGCCAAACTATTGTTCGTAGAAAAAATTTTGGGTAGCAGAAATTTGTAAAAATCACTACAGAGACGCTAACAACAAAAATAAGGTGTAATAAGCGTATAAGAATTTCGACGTAGCCGAATGTAGAACGCATGGCTTAGGGGTCAGAGCGCTTGGACGGTTTCCAAGAGGTGCGGTTTCGACTCCCGCTGCGTTCAAACTATTATACGCTTCTTAAAATATTTTACACTTTAACACTCATATATATATAGGATTCACAATCCACATACAATATTTTTAATTTGTTTTAATTAAAAAAAACTACAGCTGTTGTAGACACTGTTGGGTCAAGATTTCAAATTTATCTTGCTACATGCAATGCTTATACCATTTGCTAGAATGCTTATTGTACATCAATACAATGTGACACTAAGTTCATCAACTTTATTCGTAAAAAACCTATTTAAGCGAAAAGCGGAGAATATTGCATTACTAATTAAGTTACCTAATACTCCACAAGATGTGTATATATGTGCATGAAGATATAAAAACAAATAACGATTTTTAAATCTAAAAAAGCTAGACAGCTTCCTTTTACATAATAAGTATATTCATTAAAAATAAAGTTAAATATTGTGACAAGGCAAAAGTATCACTTGACTACAAAGTGTAACTAAAGAATTTCAGTTAATACCTGTTGAGTAGGCACTGGAGCTTGATTGTTAAATTTACTAGCATTTTCTTTATCTTCGGGAAAATTCCTTGCTTCTGGCATTTCATAGGTTTTTTTACTATTAATGTTCATAGTCATTGATCTATCTTCATGTATATCAAATTTGGGTACATCATATTGTTGCACTGGTTGAATCATTGAAGGCTCCGCTAAAACACAAGTTGTGTCAAAATTATGTGGCTATATAAGTCAAAATAACATGGCTCTTAATAAGTTAAAAAATAATATGTCAGGTCAAATAGGTCACAGTTTCAGTACATAAAATAAAAAATACAGCTTCACGCTTTATCCCGTATAGCAGTGTGGTCAAAGAGAACCTAGTGTCAAGATACTCCGTGCGCCACTTTCCGCCCGAAAATAGAGACATTTCGTGTTGAATGGCAATGGAACACAATGCCGTGCTTTGAGCATATTATATTAGGCATTCATAAGAAATATTATATTAATAGGATTATTAACTTATAAACCCACTAATATCTTAACTACAATTTATATTAATGTCTAAGTCTTCATTATTACAAAATAAATATTATTTGAAGTAATTTAGTGTTTTTGTTACTATTTTCACATAAAACAAATATAAATAAATATAATAACATGCGTAAAGCAGTGTGTCATGCTTTAGAGTATCGATATAAAAAAATTACATTTACCATTGTCATTAAAAAGATTTCTCAGCTCCCATCTTGCCTCTTTTGTGTTAACGGTAACAGAGTCACCCAATAAATTGCTCATTAAACTTCTATTAAATTCCTCCATTAAATTATTTCTGCCATAGTCATTTTTAACATTAGGAGAATGTGTTATTTGATTTTCTTTATCTACACCAATATTATGTCTGTCATTCTCTTCGGTTTTTTTAACAGCTAATTCACTGACTTCTTTTGAATCAAGATTTACCAATACTTTAGGTTCACCGGGAGAGTGCATATTAGTTACTTTAGTTACATTTTGCAATGTAGGCACATTCATAGGCATAAGCTGTGCCATATGATCTTGTTCAGTATCTAATGCACAGTTTGCTAAAGTCTCTAAAGCACTACACTGAGCTATGGCTTCATCAATATTTTTATAATTTTCTTTTATATGATCAACATTTTCAAATTTACTTTTTATAATACTATATTTTCTTGCTCTTATTTCTTCTAAACTGTATTCCTTATCATTAATATATACCTAAAAAAGAATATGTACAGTTTTTAATTAATTTTAAAATTATAAATGGTTAGCTGCCTTGAAAAAATATATAAATTTTCTAATACTTACTTGAGTCTTATTATAACAAGATATTTTGCTAGGGTCAGCAGGATCAGGTACACAAAGAGGCACATTAAGTGTCAAGTCATCCAAACAATAAGGCATATGGTTTGCAGAAAGTTTTATATCATCATCCACATCTTCATATGCTACAAAATAATAGAAATATATTTTTTTGCAGTTTCTAATTTATCCCTCACCCTACTTTCAATTTATATAATAGACATTGTGTCTTGAGTGGTAAAATCCAATACAAACACTTCACTTACCAAATAAGAGAAATATAAAAAATATATATTACTAAACATTTCCTTGAGTGAGATTACACCCATAATCATAGCAGTCCGAGGCTTTCCAATAGCAAAATGCAACGTAATGTGCTTACAAACACGTTTTAATTTCTAAATGTTTTTATTAATATATTTGAAAATACTTACGAGTAAAAGGCAGAGGTAGATGTGGTACTACATTAGAGTGAACCATTTTTGTTTTAGGATTAGACCACATTCCAGCTTCTTTTTCATTCTCCACATTACTACAAGTCTGTACAATTGACACTGGTCCTAGCTCTTCTGCAGTGGGTAGAGCACTTCTAGATGTTGATGGAGCATCCTTCAGAAATATAAACAAAAATGATAAATATTAAATATTTGCTTTTTCTTTTTTATGTATTAATATTAGAAATTATCTTACATATTGAATGCATAACCTAATACACAAATCAAATAAGTAATAGAGTTATGGCATAAAGTCTCACTTTTCAATTTTTAACCTCTTTGTTTTATCAATCAGACCCGCAGTAGTCTTGTGACTACTTTGTTCTGTTTTTTATTTATTATGCACAAAGAGGGAGACTTGTATAAAGATAAACTATTCAGTTAAAGTTCACTTCAGTTCTTTAATTATTACTTTTGTAAAAATAAACTAATAACTTCACTATTGTGAAGATAAACTAATAAACAAGCTTTAAATGTCACATAACAGTTTACCTCATAAACATTAACCATGACATTGGAGTTTGGTAGCCGAGTATCTGAGGCTTGTTGTCTTACTACTCCAGGCATAGTACTCTTAAGGCTTTCCCCTACCCTTTGAACTGGAACATTTGCTATGTTTCTTCTTTTAAAAGACTTAAGAGATGTTAAAGCCATTCTAGTTTCAGCTAAAGCAGAAGCAGCTTTTCTTTTTGTAGGAGAGTCATCATGTAACATTCTCTGAGCAAAGAACAATTGAAAGTTCCTACGAGAAAAAATTAAATTAAAAAACATATTGGTGTACAGTAGATTTAATATGATATAGAAGCCCAAACTGAATTTTGCTTACATATGTGCTTGTTCCAATTCATCAAGGGGTTGTGCTTTAGCTTGCAAACCCAGCATATACACTTGGTTTGCTTTTTTATAGTCTCCAGATTCTTCACAATAGCAAGCCCAAGCACGATAGAACTCTGAGCATTCTATACCAATGCCAGTGTTATACAATCGCTGATAGATTTCAAGTGGGTTTGAAAGGCAATCAACCTATATAATATAAAAATGGAAAACTAATTTTACTATCATCATAAGACATAGTACAAAAAAAATATTAATAAGATTATGAAATTACATAATAAAAATAAAATTGGCAATTTTGCCAAATTATTAACAATATAGTTATAAAATTAATTGCTCACATATTTTATCCACAATTTTACAAGTCTTCTATCTTGAAAATATCTTTCATCTTTTTCAAACAACTGTAAACAGTCTTTAACTAGTTTATCTATATTTCCTTCATGACCATGCTTTGGATAAGACTGTTCCACCCATTGTATGTAATTGAACCAAGGATCCAATGGGTCTGACCCTTGGTATTGTCTGATGGCAGATTCATGTTCTCTGAAAATATTTCAAATTTCTAACCTTATCACATATATAAAGTAAATGGATCATGTTTATTTGTAACTATTGGATAGATAGGTGCAGCTTCAGAATTTATAGAATATAACGTTACAGAGATTTAAAATTCAAGTTTAAGAGTTAAATAAGCAAAGCAAAGTTAAAGCAAGAACATGAATGTTACATGGTTAAATAAGAAACAAATCACATTGTAAAATGATTTGAGAAACTAAACAACGTCTTAAAGATATAAACATAAATCAGGCTCACTCTTTTTGTAACTGCAGTTGCCTTTGAGCTTCAACATCTGATTGGGCTTGTAGAGCTGTTCCTAATTGCACAAAATTTCTACCGCCTCTTACAGGCTGAATATTTTCCTTACTAACATCAATATCCATTGTAGCACTTTGAAATATTTAAAATATCAGCACATTACAGTGAATTTGAATATATGGCCACAAATATGTGATTCTAAATACTGATACTTGTAGAGCGACTTCACACTTTCCGATCACTTATGCACTATAAATAATTTAAGTAAATTTTACAAATAGATTTTTTTCATAAAAAATTAAATATGTCTATATCATAAAATAACCACCAGGCTGAGTAGATAACATTCTCAAAAAATCATGTCTGTTACAACTGAAGCACAAATCCTGAATTCACCATCAGTGACAAAATTCACTAGAAGGATTGTCTATGATACATTTTAAATTTGAAATACCTGACCGTTACATTGTAGAAATTAATTAATATTTATTATTTTTTGCTAATAACAAAAAGTATTGGATTTTGTACTCAAAAAGTGACTGTTCATAATTTTTGTGTAATATTTATTATCCTAATGTGTTATATATAATTTATATACAATTTTAAAGCTTTAATAAAACAATATTGTAAACTTTAAAACAAATCACTTTTATAATTTAATATACGTATTTTTTTTGTCTTTATATTGCTAAATATCTTCACTGATCAATATTTTTAGAAAACGTATAAAAACTTGAGCGCAGCGGGATTCGAACCCGCGTCTCTTGGAAACCGTCACAAGCGCTTTGACCGCTATACCATGAGATCTACAATCGGCTGTGAAATATTCAAAATTTTTATACGCTTATTATTACAACTTATTTTTGATGTTAGCATCTCTGGAGAGAGATTTTTACAAATTTCTTCTACCTAAAAATTATTCTGCGAATTTTTTTAACGCAGCGGTAATTGAACCCGCGCCTCTTGTAAATCGTCCAAGCTCTGCGTTTAAATTTTTAAACGTTTTTTACAAATGTTTTTTTAATTTCCTAAGTGAGTGAATAACATTTTGAGATGTTAAACATTTTCACCGATCGTTATGATCGATGTCTAAATAGACAGGGGGAGTAAAGAACAGAGTAATTTACCTGTAGCTGGATTCTATCTGTAACATAAATCCCATCAAAAACATAAATGTGTAATGAGAGCCAAGCCAAGCCAAGTATACGATGTTACCACGGTTTTTGACTTCAACGACAAAAGAAGGGAAAACTAAATGGGTATCAAGTTTAATGATGAGTTCTAAAATTATTTATAACAATATAAAATATTTCTTAACTACTAAAAATATCCTTTCTTATTATAGCTTAGAATAATATATTGAAGCTTAAGTTCTGATTTCGGTAGTTTTCATACAAATTTACGATCCGGTCCAAAATATCTATTAGTTATCCTAATACTTGTATAATGAGTTATTTTAGTCCTATCATGTGAATCAATGTTTATTTAGGCCTTTACTCGATTTTTTCATTGGCATAGGCAACCTACTGTAAATTCAGAGAAGACGAGACAGACGTCGCTGAAACGCTCGCACATACTACTGCAACGCCTCGATGGGCGGTCCACCTATTGCGGACCGACGGGGCCTCCGGGGTTTCTTCCAGAGCACCCGCAGCCTCGATGACTTGTAGGAGGATCACCCCGACTCTCCCGCAATAGTTCCAATAGGGTAGAGGGAGATTCACGTACCGCCTTCTCTTTCTCCCTGGCTTTCGACGGCGGAGATCCGCTCCGCTCATTTGCGCGAGTGCACACGGGCGCAGCGTATAGCGCCATGGACCTCAACACGCGGACATAAAACCATGTACATGAAGAATCTGGCCCTCCGGCATTCAGTAGTAGCCTGCCGAGGGCCCTGGTGGCATTTACAAGTTTCGGCGCAAACTGAGCCAAATGTGCTGTGATGAGAGTGTCATCCGCATAGCAAATGACACTCATCCTGGGTAGAAGACGGCAACGCAGGATTCACAATATCGGCCCCAAGCCGATCCTAGTGGAACTCCACAACCAACTCTTCATCGAACGATCTGACCTTCCCCCCCAATCCATAGGACTACTCTGTCCTGGAGGTAGTCGTCTAACAGCCGCTGAAGGTAGAGAGGCACGCTATGATATCTAAGAGCCTCTTTTAACGTTTGAGACGTTGAAAGGCATTGACCACATGCCTTTTACTAAATATAGAGGATCCTATGTCGAGAAGAGCGCTCTCAAGGCTAAGACCTAGTGACTTGTGGATCCCAATGTACTTTCTCTATTTTTCTAATTACGGATCCCAGTTATAATAACGTATAATATAATTAATACGAAAGTCGACTATACTCTAAGTTATAAGTAGTTATAAGAAATAAAACAGATGATAACACGTTTGGATTAAAAATTAATTGTGGTTTTCACTTTTATATTCTCCTTAATACATTGAAATCCACATAATGATCAGATGTCATCAACTTTAATTGCTAATTTTTATATTACAGGCACTATAATTTAGTGTTTTGATTGCTATTCATACATTACATGGACTCTAAGTAAATGTTCCTAGAAGAATCAATAAATTGAAAATTTATAATAAACTAATAAAATTTTCTAGTTTTAGATTTTATGATTAGTATTCACCCAACTACCTATCCGTCCCGTCATCTGGAAGCGGGTAATAATTTTGATCTAAAGGCCAGTCAGTAATTTTCAGACGATACTATCTAAATTATCATTTGAGGTATGTTTATGAAATTTTACATGTTATGTATACATGTTTACCTTGCAGGTCCAAATCTGTGAACCAAATGATGATGATGACATATCTATATGAAATAGTTTTTGAGTTATGAAGGAGTGAATAGTGGCTCCAAATGGTTCGTGTATATATAGTTATGTTAGGCCTTTTTCTTTATTTTTTACTTGTCTTGACACGCTGCCGCGTGTCTATATTCTAGGTTATCATAAAGACATAAGAATAAATGAAGATTGTAAGTTATCTAGAATATATAAATAGTGAATTAGAATAAAATGTAATAAATATAAGACTGTGTACCGTATAAATATAAGTTGCCTATAAAGTCCGAATAAAAATAGGTAAATAGCAAGTTAAGGATAACTTAATAAAAGATAATAGGGATAATTTACGGAATAAAAAGTAATTAATATAAAAGAAATAAATAAAAAAATATATAATTTATAAATGTAAGAAACTTTATTGTATACATATAAGAGGACCCTCAAAGACCTTAAAAAAAAGGTTTAAAAGCATTAAAGGTCTATGATCACGTCAGAGGCGTAAGTAATAAAATAAAATGCGTTGAGACGCCACAGCTGGCCGTCTCCTCGAGGCAGCCTTCGCAGTTGTGGCAGCGAGTGTCGGGCTTCCTCCCAGTGACCCAACCCTTCCCGAAGCATCTATACCCCGTGATGACGCCATGACGCCTCGCTAATCACTGGCGGAACATCGGAAGCACTGCCTCGATTGTCCTCAGGCCGGCAGATTGTGTTGCCAGCCGGGATTCCCACTGTTCTATTGCGACTATCCGTGCATCCTCAAGTGGTGTTCACTCGGCCAGGTCCCCAAAAGCCTGTACGCCGGCAATAGGCCGACGCTAGAGTTAGCGCGTCCAGGTCCCATGGCAGAACTGCAGCCAGCACGCACGCCACCTCACCGAAGATGGTCCGGTAAACTTCAAAGTTCTTATAAGCCTAGTTTAAGTAGAATGTAGAATATAAATTAACCTTAAAATTAAATAAAAAAAATTGAAACAAACAAAATATATAATAATAATAATGCCAGTTCAGTTTCTTAGTTATAGACGTTTGAGCGTACCATTTAAGCACAAATAACTTCGCCAATGTCACGTTGTATGGAAAACACACAAAAAAGATTGATCAGTAAGAAGAGGTGACCTGAGTAGTTACTATACAATCTAAACTAATATTATAAAGAGGTAAGCGTTTGTTATTTTGAAATTTTATACGTTTGAGGTAGGTAATCTCCGAACTACCAATCCGATTTAAAAAATTCTTACACTGTTAAAAATCTACATTATACCTGATTGCTATAGCATATATTTGTTTGGAATAATTAATTTTCACTCAGATAGATTAACACTTATGAAGTAATCCGGGTAAGAAGCGCTATCAAAAATCTTTTCGTGCGTTTCGCTGGCTCCACTGTTGATAATACATAAATTTAGAGCACCGACCCAGACTCGGCGCCAAGTTCGCATTCTTTTCTTTACCCTGCTCATGAGCGCTGACTTTGCCGAGTTTACGTCCGCTTCTATATGCAGAAAGAATCAAGCATGATGTCACGATAAATTCATAAGTTTTCTGAGCATCTTTTTCGTTTTAATATTTTGTATTATATGATAAAAATGTAATCTATCGCTACATGATATATATATCAAAAATATTTAAAATGTTATGCTTTTATCAATGTAATAAAACCTTAAACAATGATGTTTAATTTTTTAATCTGTTTGTCTGTGCGTTTGTGCACGTCAATCTCAGAAACGGCTTCACTGATTTGAATGCAGTTTTGACTATTGTACTTTTGTAAGCTTCCCTCAACATTTAATGTTTATGTCGTGTCATGTTTCGGCCGTGAGATCTCGGCTTAGAATAGGATCAGCCTGGTATTGGTGTCGTAAGAGGCGACTAAAATACGTGCAGAAGAGTCACGCTGCCAGCAATGGCCACACAGATGGGCCGAATAGACCGGTTCATTACCACCCTCAGCATTTAAACCCGATGTCAAGGCTCCGGCGCCCAACCCTTAAAGGCCGGCAACATCCTTGTAGCTCCTCTGGTGTTACACAGGGTCGTGGGTGGCGGTGATCACTTACCATCAGGTGACCCGAACGCTCGTTTGCCTTGTGGTTATGCAATTAAAAAGAAAATGTAATTTCAATCAGTTTATAAATATAAAAAAGTTTCAACCATTTAAATTATAAATTGAAGCAAAGTAAAAACGAGGACGGGCGAAAATCTAAATAGTTTAGTCGTGTAGTTGAGCAGGTGAAACCGCGAACGGGTTGATAGCATAACATAATTACCTTGTTTATGGTTTATTGCACCCAACTAAAGCCAAAGTTTTTACTTTGTACGTTTTAAATGACACTATAATGAAAATTTATTGTAATCTGTAGTCTGTCAATATTACATATGTCATCAAGAAAAATGACATTATTATGTAGGGATATGCAACTGATTTCACTAAATTTATAGAGAAATAGTTAAAATAAACATATACATTACAACTCAATTATCGACATATTATGTCGATATCCGTTACTTCCTTAGAGAAACTTATAAATATAAAAAATTGTATCCAAATTTATGAGGTTTGAAGTATAATTAATTGTTTATATAAATAAACTACACAATTTTATTTCTGTTCTTAGTTAATAACATACTAAAGAAAGAATAGTAAAATATGTCTCTTAGAATGCAAGTGGAGAAGAAGAAAGCACAAGAAGAAATGCGCCGCTTAATGGCAGAACGGAAAAATAAGAATAAGAAACCTATCGGCATAGATAATCCACTCGCAAAGTACAATAATTCTGGACAATTAACTTGCATACTGTGTTCCACAATTGTAAAGTCTGAACATGTCTGGCAAGTACACATTAATAGTAAACAACATAGACAAAATATTGAACAAGCTAAAAAACTAAAAGAATTAACGAATAATTTTACTAAAGATAAAATCAAAGTGAAAAGAAGTGGTGTGCCAATACAAGATGGCCTTGATCAAAAAAAGCCTAAAGGAATCTTAAAAAATACTACAGAAATTCCGGTTCTTACACATGCTCCAAAAAATAATGCACCTATTATAGTTTCTCATCATGATGATGTGATTATTAGGAAAACATTGTTAGCAGCATCACAGGAAGGTAATGTTTTCATCTCCATGAAACTTGCCATGAAAGTAGGCATAGATACTCTAGTTAGAACACTCCACCATTTGACTGTATATTATTTATTGACTAAATATAAGTATATATCTTTAGTTTAATCTAAATAAATGATGATTATCATTTTGCTTTTCATGAAAGATCACTATTATAGAATATATTTACTTTACTTAAATATATATTGTAATTTTTTCCTAGGTGTAAGTGAAGCTGGAAAGGCAACTGAAAATCTGCAACAAAAATCTGAAATTGTAAAGCAAATACCTGATGCACCAATTCCTGAAGGGTTTTTTGATGATCCTATTTTAGATGCAAAGGTATGTAACATGTATACTTATAATGACATTGTACATTGTAGACTCATAAAACCTAATAGGCTTTTGCCTGTGCCTTTGCTCACTCTTGTAGAATATAGTTTATATTTGCAGAGGTTTTTAAATATTAGGTATGTTAATTTAGGACCTCTTTGTGGTTCTACATTCTTTGACTTTTGTATGTTAGAATAACAACCGTGCTGGCAGAGGTCACTTTCGAATCGGTTACTCAATCTGCATAGAAGGTTTACACAGACTGCAATAATTATTTATTCAATATATTATGAAAAGCAAAAAATAAAATTTAAAACTCTGAATGTGACAAACAAATGCTCAAGATAAGCTCAAAAAGTTTTATTTCGCTAACTTCACAAATGATATAAATTTTCTCATCCCCTTGTTTAACATTGTTAAACAAGGGGATGAAACAAGGGGAAGTTTCGTTAACATTGAAGTAGTTTACAATTTTTTTATTAGTAGCAAACAATGAAGTTCATATTTTGAACTTCAAAAATGACTGAGTCATCCATATACTCTGGCTGCTATGTCTTGCGTTCTACACCTGGCTGAAATTCTTTTATGCTTGTTACAGCTTAGTTTTGATGTTATAATCTTCAGAGAGAGTTTTACAAATTTTTGGTACCCAAAGATTATTCAATAAACAAATATTTGAAATTTTTATACAATATTTGATTGTTCATAATCCAAATTTCATTCCAATCATACCAATTCATACCAATGTCTTGTTTGTTGTATGAAGAATACACAATGGAAATTGAATCGTAAAAAAGAGATAAGGTTACATTACTTTAGATTGTAATTCGAAAAGCGATTCAGTAACTATACAGCTAAATTTAAAATTTATTGTATACACTAAATTACAACAGATTAAAGAATAAACATATAAACAGGTATAATTGTTTTTAAAAAAATGTATTTTAAGAATTATGAACAGTTTTAAGGAAAAAAGTTAAAGCATGTTCATCATTGGAAAAAATGACCTCATTTATTAACATGTGAAATATTTTATTCCTTAATTAGATTGAAATAATTTGAAGTTCTCTCACAACATTGGTATATTCATAACCTTTTTTGTATACTAGCTAACTATTGCTGACACCATTGAACATTATTAACTATATTTACAAATATTATTCTCCATATAATTCTGTAAATGATTCATGTATATATGCCATCATATCAGTAGCTAACATGCTTCTACCTTTTGTTGCAAAAGCTTTAGTATTACATGACCTAATTAGTGTTGATGCAGCAAAACATGACAACGAAGTCGCTAACATTATTTTCTTTGTATCTTTATAAGCTATATTATTAGATGATAAAGTCCAATGTAGAAATGTTGATATTGAGCCGGACAAGAGATCACCTTGTCCACCACATCTTCGTCCAGACCCACTTATAGCAGATTTCCATTCTAACTTTTCATCAGAACTATATAACTCATCAGTTGCACCTTTCCTTAACACAGTTACATTCTCTCCTAGGTCCCTTAATCCTGAACAGCCATTTAGCTTATTGCACAATCTTTCAAATTCAATTTTATTGGGTGTCAGAATAACTGGTGATATAAAATTACTCATTAGTTCAGGTTTTTCAGTGATTAAAAATAATCCATCGGCATCAATAACAAGTGGCAATTGTTTTTCTCTTATAACATTAATTAACTGTTCAACAACTTCAAAAATTATTTTATCTCTACCTAAACCGGGACCTATAAGAATAACATGAAGTCGGTCTAACCAAGGTGATATACTTTCTATTGCATTAGGTTCATCAAGTAAGGGATGCACTATTAATTCTGGACTATATGTTTTTATGACATTAGCAGCAGGTTTTGAACAAATTATATGAACTAAATCAGCTCCAACCTGTAAAAAAATATATAAAGACACATTAATCCATAATATTAGCAATATCAGCTTACTCTGATGAAAATAATTTTATAGACTGATGAAATAATGGCACATATGTAAATTACTATTATTACATTTGTTATTAATTTATTATTAATTTATTACTTTTGTATATATATTTTTAAACTTATTCCAAAGGAAAAAAAAATTGTATATTTTATTTTCATTACTATTGAATAATGTCTATTTTACACTTAAGCTACCTTCAAAGCACTCATGCCTGCGAAATATGGGGCTCCTGTATATTCTAATGAGCCTCCTACAACACCGATTCTTCCTGCTTGTCCTTTATGATGTGTGCCATCTAAAGCTGGAATACTCGCCCGCACTAATTCTAGCAACTTAGATTGTTCCATTTTCGAGAAATTACACAACTGAAATTTACAGCAACTACTTAATATTCTTCTTCTTGCAAAAGTTACTAACATTATAATTAAATACAGTGTGATAACAAACGCTTATCTTACTTACACGATGGACAACTACGTATATATAGCTCTAATTTAAGGCCCAATTTACAGATAATTTATTAAAGACATTTAATAATAAATAGTAACTTGTTATAGAAAAGCAAAACATGTCATTAGCGGACTATTGCTTGACAACTTGAAAATTGTAAACTATTAAATGACTACTAACATCACAAAATACGACAGATTAAGTATACGAGTATCGAGAAAAATAAGATGTTAATGAATGTCATCGTTTGCACTTTGCATCGTAAAACGTAATTCGTAACTCATGGTTATTAATAGTTACACATTTCTATTAATTTTAAACATATTATTTAATAAGATCATGTAATATATATTTTTTTTAAATCAAAATTTATCTGCGACTTTTTGTTATAATTTAATTCATATATTTGAACACTAACTTGATTATTTATAAGGTAACAATAAAATTTTACTCGATTCTTATAAATCTTTGTCTGTTCCATTATAATATTTTTATCTATATCTTCTTGTTATCGTATAATTGTTTCGATTGTGTATTTTAACCTTTAAGATATAGTCATTACTCTCAAGAGAAAATCCATATTTCATGAATATTACATTACCTATTATTTATATTCTTCTTTAATTAATTCTGATTATGCTTGTATTACTAAAATTTACCCCTAATGAAGGTACGGAACATTGAATATAAGGATCCAGTCGAAGAAGAATGGGAAAAATTTCAAAAAGAGATTAAGGAAGAAACTTCAACATCTGCTGAAATAATTGCTGGAGAACAAGAAGAAGCTACAGCCGAAAGACAAATTGATGAAATAGACGAACAAATACGGAATTGGTCTAGGTAACAATGATAACTGGTTTAAAAGTATACTTAACAGCAATTTAAAATTGTTTTTAATTTTTTAGAGGAATCCTATTTCATTCAGCTAATTTATTTTATTTGTGTTAAACAAAGAATTTGTGTTTCAGAGTATTAGATTTAGAACTCAAAAAAGAAGAAACAAAAAAGAAAATACAAGATGTTGAGATGGAAGAACAAGATGATGCAAATGATTCTGATAATGACGTAGACATCGATGAATTCTTGGATTGGCGAGCAAAAAATTCTTACGTGTAATATTAATTTTGAATGTATATTATAATAAAATAATATATTTTAGACAAACAAGATTTTTTAATACATCATTCATCAACCACTTCATCACTTTTTTCAGAAACAAAATGAGAAAGTATTTCGGATGTTTTAATAATTGTGCTATTGACTCTCAAATTATATATTTAAATTTTTCTTATTTTACTTCATAATAATATTAAATAAAAAAAGTCTTCACCCTTTTGGTTTCAAGTTTTTGTATCTCCATGAAATAGAAAGTTTTCACTAAATCAGTCATACCATATCTCTGTCATGATTGGCAGCAACAAAGTGTAATACAATTGTAAAAATAAACAAAAATACTTAAAATTAGATTTAACAATTACCGATTAGTAATAAAGTTAACCATTATATTATGAATGTTTTTTATACTACTGATCAGTCATATGTCAATTGTCAAAACATGTCAAATTCAAAACATAAAATTCCGAATTCGTTTGTCACTGCTGAACCGAAATTTATGTATGAAAATATAATATTTACTTTGAAAATATTTTATTATAATACGTTAATTTACTTTTATTTGGTATTTTTTTTTTTTTTTTTTTTTTTTTTTTTTTTTTTTTTTTTTTTTTTTTTTTTTTTTTTTTTTTTTTTTTTTTTTTTTTTTTTTTTTTTTTTTTTTTTTTTTTTTTTTTTTTTTTTTTTTTTTTTTTTTTTTTTTTTTTTTTTTTTTTTTTTTTTTTTTTTTTTTTTTTTTTTTTTTTTTTTTTTTTTTTTTTTTTTTTTTTTTTTTTTTTTTTTTTTTTTTTTTTTTTTTTTTTTTTTTTTTTTTTTTTTTTTTTTTTTTTTTTTTTTTTTTTTTTTTTTTTTTTTTTTTTTTTTTTTTTTTTTTTTTTTTTTTTTTTTTTTTTTTTTTTTTTTTTTTTTTTTTTTTTTTTTTTTTTTTTTTTTTTTTTTTTTTTTTTTTTTTTTTTTTTAATGCTTATGAGGTATTTATATAATATGGAATTTTATATAATTATAAGTAAGAAGTAATAAATAACAAAAGTTAGGCAAAAAAATATATTAGTTAACAATATATTTTAAAGACTTATTAAGGAAGTTGGTATATCTTTTTTTTGTTTTTAGGTAGTTATAAACATCTCATCAAAATCCTATGAATTATTCAATTTATGTATCGACCAAGGGTACATAGAGTTTATGATAAATGAATTATGTTCAGAGGATGTATTATATCAATTAAATATCTTAGAATTACTAAGCCAGCTTGCCATAACACCTCATGGAATTAATTACCTCGTTAAAGAAGGGATACTTCAAAAAATATCTGACATAGTGCAAGATTTACATAAAAACCCCTTTGGAGGACTCCTAATAACGGGTACCACATTAATATTAATTTATTTTTATTAGGCACATAATATTTATATTATAACATATTATAAATACTATTACATATATATTATATATTTATATTTAGGAAAAGAAAGTAGAATAACATAAGTTTTTTTAATTTTAAAACCAAGTGGTAATCTATTTTGCATATTAGGAATATTGCATGTTTCCCTCAGCATTCATACCCACAAGCATTGCTTATATAGCAATTTTCAATATGATCATGATAACAGTGGCTTTGTATATTATAAGTAGTGTCTGACCAAAACAAGATTTTCAGCCAAAACTGAACCTTGTCATATCATATTATTTTTTAAGGTATGTAATTAAAATGATGATTTTAAATTTCATAGCAACAACTTAAGAATTAATAAATCTATTCTATTTATATGATAAAAATGTAACTGATTGCTGCCTGTAAATGGAAGATGTATGAAAAAGAAATATTATTGGGGGTATTTATCAATATAATAGAACCCAAAACAATGATTTTTTAATTTTCTCTTCTGTTTGTCTGTGAAATTTGTGCACACTAATCTCAGAAACAACGTCACCGATTTGAATGCAGTTTTCACCGTTGTATTTTTGTACACTTCCCTCAACATGTAGTCCTTATTTCATACTAGGTTCATAAATAAAAAACTTACAACCATTTAAATTATAAATTGAAGCAAAGTTTATGATTTTAGTGTAGTTTAGTCATGAAGTATACGCAGGCGAAGCCGCGAGTGAGTTTCTCGTAAATTAATATAATAAACATGTTTAAATAATGCTAATTGCCTACCTCCCGGGGAGATCGGTTGAGAATTGGATGTTCTGTATTTGATTGTTGATCGATTTCTCTTCTGTTCAGTGATAGCCTATTGGGATATTGTTCAAGGCTTTTCAGTATTAATGTTTTAACGGTGTTATCGGTGCCATGTTAGTCGCATCGATATTCCACAAGACTACTAATCTCCTCGACCAAGTCCAAATATTTAATTATTTTCTTTCTTTTACGAGTTCAGTCTAATTAGCCTAATCTTATAAAATAAATAAATCTATTTTAAGTCTAATTAGCATTATATTATATATCTACCTTAGTATATACTTAACACATACATACATAGAACATACATTCCTTCGTATAGTACCTCTATGTCCACAATACCGTATCGGTAAAAGCAAGTTGCTGGTGTAATATGTTTAGAATAAGTTTTGAACTTGGACTACTTGATTATATATACGCAAATAGTCACCGATAATAAGATGAGAACAACTTGACCAAATATGTCTGACAGATTTTCTAGGACGATAACTTGTCCGACACATGTCTATTTTGCCATTTTTTCTTAATAAGTTCTGGCAGTTTCTTATTTTGATAACTTCGTCCATAATTGTACACAAAAAACCTTTGGTTTTTCAAAACTTAATCTAAAAGTTAGTGTACAGTATATCACATCAAATTCACCCTAAATAAGGCACGGCCGAAGGGTTCGGCCAATTTTTGGCCGAACTTTCGGTAGGTCACTAATTATAAGCCAATATATTTAAACATTTTAACATTATTTTTTGATATTTTTAATATAGGTTATATGAAGTTTTTTGGATCTATTGCTCACTATTTTCCGAAGGAGATCTTCCAGAAATATCCAGTATTATTAGAATGTCTATTTGATGCGATGGATTCTGATGATACAGCTATTTTACCTATAGCACTTGACACGCTAGGATTTATTGGTACTACAATAGAGGGGAAAATGTGCTTAATGGCTTTAGGTAAATATAACTGAACATTTTAGAATTTCTTATAGATTTGATCTCTTTAACTTTTTTTATATGTTATTAATAATTATTATAGTATAGAATTATATTAATATATTATGATATACTGCTAATTTTTTCAGGTAGCAAATATACACAAAATGTTGAAAAAATATGTGTTATCATTAAGCATAGCAAAACAGACCTAAAAATTAGAGCAATTAATTGTTTCGCCAGCCTTATTGGCATTAATAAAGATCCAAGTTCTAAAAATTCACCAGTAGATCAGAGAATTACTTTAATGACCCGAGAATGGTTTAGAAGTTTAAGCCAACAACCTGAGCCCATGGAAGTACTTTTTGATATATGTAATAATCCATTTCCTGAGATCAAGGTGGCTGGTTTAACATTGCTGGATGCTGTATGCCAACATCGATGGGGTGAAGAGATGGTGGCAAGAGTAGCAGGTATATAAGTAACATTGATGCTTTATAATATTGTGATGTTGATAATCAAAGTGAAAAAAGTAGTAGTAATTGAAAAAAATTGTTCATGTCCTGAGATTATAAGTTACTTTTGCATTCAGTATATTTTTATTTCAGGATTCATTGAATATATTTTGGATCGATCTGTTGATTACACAAAGGAGTCAAAAGAAGCCAAATATGATGTAATAAAGAAACTATCACACTCCGCAGCATTTGATGAAAATATTATATCTAGACTAAAAAAATATGTTGAAGAGGGACCTTTCTATACAGAAACAGTAACTCAAGTTGCTGTTGAAGGAGAATAAAAATATTATCATAATTTAATTTAGTTTTTATTGAAAGATAACTAATACATTTTTATTACTTTCTTCTTTTACTTTTGGTTGAAGTTGGAGTAGCTTTACGTTTCTTTGCTTTTGATTGGCCTCCATATTTAGCAGCTAAGTCATCAATTAGGGACTCCATTTTATTAGCTCTAGCTGCTTGATTTTGCTTTATCATTAGTTCTAAACTATTTGCACCTATAAACATATATATAAAACTAAAAGTGATAACTCTCAATGTAAACTAGTTATTTTTATTCAAAAATAGTGTTACAAATTTAAAAACCTTAATTTTATAGGACATACCTGAATGAAGATCCATAGATTTTTTGAGTTCCTCTGCTTCTTTTGCTTCTCGATTTTCCTTTGCATGGCGACGTCGACGTTTTTTAGCTGGCTCATGAGTGAATATTTTAAAAGCTGGTATTTCACCTTCATCTATCATTTCCTAGATTATATTAAAAAAATAAGATAATAGACTCATTTTATATTAAATTTAAAAAATAAGATAATAGACTCCATATATAACATTTCTTGATTCACTGTGCACATGATGACCCATTCACAATGCATAGAGAGAAGCTCAGAGCAATGTTTGGGACTCGCATCCCAAGTGTAGGCTTAAAGGACCCCTTTAAAATGTGCATTACTATACTTACCTCCACTGTCTGAGCCTGTTTCTCAATTTAACCAAAACTGAATATTTCCTACTAATGCTTCCTTTAAAATATGTCCTAGAAATTAATTAATGATAGTTCTAGATCTTTATTAGATCATGGAGAGATATTGTTGTTAAAGCTCTCACTCTTACTTTTATCTCATAAATTAACTCTAAACCTATTCCTGGTAAGTATATTGGTATGTAAAAAGTACTTGTTACATTTAAAATTAAAGATCTTTATGAATATTTGTTGTGCATAGAATAAGATTGAAAATTTTAACATAAAATAGTTTTTTTATATTCAGCTTACTGTTAAAATGCCTCTAATTCTTGGTTCATGTTCTGATCTGGCAAACTGTACTTGATTGACAATGTAGTCCATGTCACCTTTTCCAGCAATGTAAGCATTTTTCAAATCATTTTTCTCTTCTTTGGAACCTGTGAAGTAAAACTTACTGTCTAGTCTTTATCAAATCACATATTTGGCCTAAAATAGTTTCTTAATATAATGAATATTATGTTAATAAATTTAATGTAATGAATATTAAGTTAATAAATTTAATTAAAAATCATATATTTGTTGATTATTTACAAATTCAAATAAATTTTCGTTACTTTCACCACAGGTTGAATTAGGTATTTTAAAATATTTATAGTATATTTGTCTAATTCTAACACATTTATACCAATATATTCTTTTTCATATGCTTTAATGTCTTCTTCAGTAATTTTTTTAAAGAGTAATCTCCAGTAGACAGTCCAATCTTTGTCTTCGAGTATGTTGTATTCATCCTCATCAACACTTTTAGTAGCATCATACAATTCCCTCTTGTTTTTATCACTCAATATGGCATGGACACCTCCAAGCACTTTAAATTTTTCGGTCGCATGTAGTTTTTCATCATCTTTAACTCTATCAGGATGTACTTTCAATGACAACTTATGGTAACCCTTTTTTACTGTAAAGAAAGTAAACAATTAAAAACAAAATGTTAGATAGACTCAACAGGATTATATTATAACAACAATACCTTCTTTATCTGAAGCCTGTTCAGAAATCCCCAGAACTTCATACAAATTATTAGTATTAAAAAACTTCTCGCATAATTCTAATAAACCCATGATGTGTGATAGTGTTTACGTTACCATAGAAGAAGTGCATATATATGTTACGAATGTAATATTTTGTACTTGGACAAGTATAAATGTATAATAGGATGAAATATTCTTCTAATTAACTTATTTATTAGTTAAAATCACAAAAAGCTTGTTGGTTCTACATCAAACAATGGCTATTTAGTAATTGTGAAACGTGAAGTTGTCATTTTCGAAATATCGCTTGCCGTTGACATTTTTAATGGAACGTTTAGAAATTTAAATTGATAATGTATTTTATAATAAAATTGATAATAAATTCGATAAATATACCGTAAGATCAAATTTGTATTAGCCTATAAACCAAGATTATGTTTATATACTCTAATTTTGAATTCGAAATTTTAAAATCAAATTGATAATTAATAAGTTACAGATCAAATATTTTATTTTGTAAATTAATATATATATATATATATAATAAACATAAACACACATCTACTAGCTGTTATAATTAACAGCTATATATATTCTTTAAATATGGTTCTAATCACTGCTGTAGAACGCATGGCTTGGTTAGAGCGCTTGGACGGTTTCCAAGAGGCACGGGTTCGAATCCCACTGCTTAAAGTTTTTTGCACATTTTATAATGGTTTTCAATTTACTAAGGCGGTAAATAACACACTAAAAAAGTTAAAATTTATCAGTAAGTTATTTATTATTTCATGTTTCATGTCCAACAAATTTAATTTGATTAGTTGTGTTAAAAGGCATAAGAGCTATTAAGAGCTTTCCTAAATTGTTGATAATGATATTTTTTATGCATGGTATATTTCGTTACGTTATTGTTATTTGCACTATGCAGCACTAAGAATATAAAAAAGATATAAATGACATTATTTCCAATAAAAGAAGTAATATATTTTTTTATTGTAATCTACCTCAGCAATTGGCGTGTATAAAGAACAAAATTTACTTAACATTAGCAATAGTTTATTTTACACAAATTTACCACAAATTCCAACTTATTGGCCTCCCACTCTTATGCAGACACTACATATACGCATAAATGATCTTGGAAACAAAAAAAATATTTAAACAATACACATACGTACTATGCAAAGTATAAGAGATTGAAACCTGAAATGGACAGTGCTCAATAAATTAATAATTACATAGAGCATTTTTTAGTCATTTATTAATCTAAAATAATAATAAAAACTTTAACCAATTTAAAGTATTCCTTTTTGTATCAAACAAATAGAAAGAGAGAAATTCAGAATGCGTTAACTTGCACCGTTTTGCAGACAACCGAACGTACTCCTAGGGTGTAAGTAAACGCATTCTTTAGTAAAAGTTACAAATAATATTTTTTTCAGTGTTCTTAGTGTTTGTTGAGTATACTTTTCAAGTTACTAATCCTATTTGTAATTTTGGGATTAATTGTATTTATTTTAATCTAAGAGTCTAGGCAGAATCTTCATCTGAATTAAAAACGCAAATAACAATCTAATTGAAAATAGTTTTAACAAAAATAAAAAATAAAACATTTTTAAAAGAAATATTTCTGTTTCTATTGACATCTAGAAATCCACTACAATTATCACACAAATTGTTTTTTCTACTCGTATATCGCATACAAAACTTTTGGTCTCTTGTGGTTGATCCATTCCACCATTGAATACTTGAAGCATTCTTCTGTTGATGACATAATGATCAACACTGCAAAAGAATAGGTGTTAATAACCGCACATTTTCCCCAGGAAGCCAAGTCACATATAGGACATGCTATATATTTAGAAAAAACACAGCCTCAATATTATTGCTTAAAAATCTACACTACTAAGCTTAATAACAATGGAAATCAACCTGTGTAGAGACAGAAATGTGGATATGGCATAATTTTCCAAAATGGAAAAAAATTACCGATTCTACTATAAATCTATAGAAACAAATAAAATTGGAGTGTCTATTTGTAATATTAAAATAATCACTTTAAACTAAATGCATACACGGTACCTACATATAGTACTGAAATAAAATTTTTACAATTTTTGTCTGTTTGTTCCTGCTATTCTCTGGAACGGCTGAAACATAGATCGTCAATCCGATTACCTTGTTCCAATTAAATGAATTTTTCCTCTACCATGCCTTTTTTCTTAAATAAGCATAGTGCGCTCAGTTATCCGCGACGCACAGTTACACCGAACGACCCTACATACTGAGAGTATCTAATAAAAAACCGTTCTCCACTAGAGAATTGACTAACGAAACCCAACGCCTCCTACCGTCCCCAACGGAACCTAACAGTTTAATCAAATCAAGAAATTTAAATTATATAAAATGGAAATGATACAACCTTGTCATATGCTATACAGATTTATGAGGACTAAATCGAAAAGTGTATCTGTCGCCCAACTAGTTTAACAAACCGTTCAATAAACAGCGTCTAATGCAATTTAAATTATAGAAATTCCTGGCTGTTGCTGAAGCCATTCGTACAACACGATGCCCTCGTGTAATAATTTGACTTTTTACTTCATACTAAACTAATACAAAACTAAACAAAACTAAACTAATACAAAACTAAACAAAACTAAACTAATACAAAACTAAACAAAACTAAACTAAACAAAACTATGAACTATGTATACGCATACAACACTATAATTCCAGACCTCATTTTTGCACTTTTGCACTTTTGCGCTCCACCATTATTTCTAAATTTATTTTCTAGATTAGGCCTGGGAAGTCATAAATTTTTTTCGAAATAAATTATTTGCCTAGCTGTTCCATACATGGCTGAATATGTACCTACATGCATCTTAGGTAATGATTATATATCACTTTTTGTAACTCAATTAGTCATTACGAAATCATTGTAATAATTATGAAGTGTAGTTTAGTATGATGTTTTTTTATTATTAATAATCTTTTATATTATAATTAATGTTGTAGTAGTAATAACCTTGTCGTCCGTAAATTTTGGTCTCCTTTGATCTCCTTTTTGTTCTTCAAAATGTTCTCTCTTAATCTATATGTGTAAATTTATAATAATGTAATTTCATACTTATTCTATATTTTTTATATTTCAATTATTATATTTTTATATTGATCCAATGAGTGCTTTAAAATTAGGTTCCAATTTTTACGAAACATTTGTCGTAATACTCGTATAACTCCTGAACATTTTACATTGTTACGGACGGCACAAACTACAAAGCGTAGAATTACTGGACGAACGGAGTATGAAATATTTTTTTTGTGTTATGGTTATATAGTGTTGCAGCTCATAATAATTTGATAATAAGACATGAACTTACAAATGGTAAATGAAATTGAGAGTTTTTATTTTGCTCAATAGTACCTACCCATGCAAATGGGCCGAGCTCTTAAAATTTCACAGGGTAGTAGTCCGATACATAAATTTCAAGAACGTGATTGACAGCTTTATTTGTACACTTGGGTTGAGTGTGTTTTGATATAAACAGTTTCGTAATTTCAGCCTATCTCTTAAAATTTATAAAAACGGAGATATATAATATCTGGACCATATTCCGAAAATAAGCGTGTCTACGATCGTCAGGGGGTAATTTAAAATATTTTTTTTATATTATTAACATTTTTAACGATACAGTAAATATGTATAACATGTATCGTGCTAATTAGTTTGGCAAATAAAATTAGTTTTTCGCGAAATTATTAAATATTTTTCGTTCAGCTTCACGCTTTATCCCGTATTGCTATACGGGTAGGCAGAGAGAAACTTTCCGCCCGAATATGAGATATCGCATACTTAGTGGCGGAAGTTAACGCCACGTTTTGTATTATCAGAGCAGGGAATAGAAAATAATTTGAATATTTCCTCTGATTAACATTTTCTCTGAGTTTGGATTGAACTCACAAGCATCGCTGACGCACAATTAGACGCTGACCCGCTGCGACACGACGGCCTGAAATATAAATTTGTATACGTTTTATTTAATTCAACAAATACCCTGAAATAATTCCAAGCTATTTTACAAATAATATAATCTAATGGGTATCAGTACCAAAACACCCTACATCAAGTATAGATACTGTCTGAATTTGCGAGTTTAGTCTTTTTATAAAAACATTCACATATCTAGGTAAAAAAAGTATTAATATACATTTCAAATAATAATACATAATATTCTGTCATTTTGACTTATTAATATATTTTTACAATTATATATATATTATAAATTAAACGCACCATAAATTCCTATACGTAGATTATTAAATTATAATTTACGCCTCATGGATATGACGATGTTTGTTTCGGGAGATTGTAATATAATTGAGTCTCAAGATAATAACATAGACTCTTTAATTGCAGACCGAAATATGAATGATCAAATAACCGCCGATTCTTCCGAAACATCTGAAAAGCTTGAATGGAAGCAGAACGAAATTACTTCAGTGACAGTAGATGATAAAGAATCACATTTAAAAGAAAGAATTGACCAGTGTAAGAATATAATCGCAGCTCTAAAATTGGAACTGGACGAAGAGAAATCAAAACTTGATAAAGAATCTAAAATTAACCAGATACAGCAAAACAAGCTTCCGTCAACCTACTATATTAATAAAAAAGAAAGCACGTCTAAAATAGCAGAAGATTTAATGCCTCCACCGAATAAATTTGTAATGTCAGTTGATCATAAACTCAATTGCGATGATTATTTAATAGAATATGAAAAACAGTTACAAAAATATCAGAATACTCTTAATATGGCACAAATTGAGAAAAAGAATGCAATTCGGAAAGAAATGCTGACTAAAGCATATAAATTAAAGCTTTTAGAAGTTGAAAATCAATGTAATGTGGAATTATTACGCATAAAACAAAGTCTTCAATGCCTCGAACCCTTGAAGGTTATTGTAGAAAAATGGAAAGTTCCTAATAGCGAACTTGATTATGATTTAAATAATCTTGAATTAATCCCTTGCTATCCTGATATATGCTCTAATTTTGATAGCGATATTTCAAGTAATGTAAATGATGATAATAATTAAATTTAATTATTTTCTTGAATGTGCCTTGAATTTTAAATCGTAGATTGATTACTACCTTGTTTGATTTCGATTTTTGATACTGAAATAAATTAATCTCACAATGAACATTGCATTTAGATTTTTTGTAATTGTACTAGAGCGTATTTTGTGTACTTAAGGTTTATTAAGTAACGCAAATCTTACGTTACCTTTTTAAATAACGTCTTTTGTAGCAGTAACTATTAATAAATATTAGCATAATATTCCATATTTATGTATTAATATAACATATTTCGTTATCATAAGTGATAAAATTATGACTAATCAACGCAAGGTAGTTAGAATAAAACTCCCAAAGAGCTTTTTAATTTAATCGCGTTTAAAAATGTTTGCAAGTTAAAAAAAAGAGTGCTAAAATCAGATTTCAATATATCAAAAGGCCGTTCGGGACCTCCAGAAGGGACCACACACATCGAGGCACGCGCTTCGAATGCTGCCGACTTTTTATTCTTGCCGCCCGGACTATCGTCGTAGGCACTCGGCATTCATCGGCACCCGATCGGAAGGCATCTCGCCGTCACATTATATGTCTGCTTGCGCCTGCGCCTCGTTTAGTTAGGAACTTGAATTTTACTTAATAAGATTCCAATTTGTCAATTACAGAGCAAAGCGTGAGCTAAACTGGTTTGACTTCTTCATATGTTGTTTTTTTATAAGTTAGAATTTAATGGAGTTTAACCAATGGTACGAGGTCACATATATGCACAATTTCAGTAAAAATTGAAAATTAATTTTATAGACTAACATTTGAAACTAAAAGATTTGGATGGAAATTAAAATGTTGATACATCTATAATAGTTTCATACCATAAACATGAATAAGTTTCATAGTATCTAAGAAAGTATTTATAATTAGCATTTAAATTTACAGTTTCGCATAAACGCCGATGTCAAAGTATGCGAGGAATTCTGCTAATGTAAACCCACTTTGTGGTTCAAGAAACCTTTGTACACAACAAGAAAATCTGAATTAATTTAACTAAAATAAAAACACTAATTAATATAAATAAAACCTTTGAGCACCGACTACTATTATATTGTGTTTGTCTAATTTGTAATAATATCAATGCATGACAAAATTTATGCCATCTAATGATTTTTTAATGTATTAAGCTGAGAGTTTTATGGTAAAACAAACAGTTTAAAACACTACAAAGCGGGTGTATTGGCTCAGCACTCTCCTCCATTAGCCTACACTGACACCTCGGCCGGTCCTTTGTCGAAAATGTTATTTGCTTTCAAGCATACTGACGGAGGTGCCGACGCGACACTCGTTCACTACTAGGCATAGTTTGCTGTAGCTGCTTTTAAGCCGCTTGACGAAACACAAATGTTATTTAACATGGTCTATAGATTAATAGGTAGATCAGAATATATTGAGTATTAAAATGTTTTTACTAAAAAATATTTTCATATTATTTTAATTGATTGTTTGTTTGGTTTCTGATAATCTTTGATCATATTTTAATTATATAGGAAAGGTTTAATTTATATAGGAAAAGCAGGAAACTGTATATTGAGAACATTTACTACTTTGTAATAAATAAAATTTATTACCAGTTATTTTATAAAATTACCTTTTGTAACTATTCGTACTTTTGCATTGGGAGAAAATTTTATACCTACAGAAAAAACATATTGGTCAAATGGGAAATTATTATATTTGAAATATTTTAATTTTTTCGCTCTGGGACCTAAAATAAAGCGCGGTGTTGAGTTCCGCTACTCAACACGTAACTTATCCTAGATACTAGGTTCTCTCTAACTAACCTGCCGTTTTTGAAAAAGCGGAAAAAGCAAACAAATAAATATAATTCAGACAATAATGGAAATAGTTATGGAAAACTAGTAAATAGAAATAGTTGTACGGTGACACTAGTAATTGCTGCTAAACATTTATATACATGTGTTTATTAATTGCATACGATAGCATACTTAAAAAAAAAGTAAGTATATGCTTTAAAAAATGCAATATTAGCTGGATGAAGAGTTAAAACCATTTAAATAAGCGGAAAGCTATCTTATCGGTGATTTAGCAACGTTCGGCTTTGTGAAATAGGCGTTAAAAAATTCAACATTCACACGCTTTTGTTTGGCTTCACCTATATTCGGTGCGCTTGAGGCATACAACTACTTCCGAGTATTATCGATAAGGAAGTGTAAAAATGTTATCTTTAGTAGAACCTGCTTAGTCATACCTATGATGGGTTAAGTAGATGTAGAGTTATGATTTTATATATCAGTCAATTTTCTTAACGTAAAATACAGAATAAATTTTCCTTGTTTTGTAGGTTTTTAGGTGATACATCTCGTTACTGACATAAAATACTTAGGCTGTGGAGGAAGTTTTTTTTTTTTTTTTTTTTTTTTTTTTTTTTTTTTTTTTTTTTTTTTTTTTTTTTTTTTTTTTTTTTTTTTTTTTTTTTTTTTTTTTTTTTTTTTTTTTTTTTTTTTTTTTTTTTTTTTTTTTTTTTTTTTTTTTTTTTTTTTTTTTTTTTTTTTTTTTTTTTTTTTTTTTTTTTTTTTTTTTTTTTTTTTTTTTTTTTTTTTTTTTTTTTTTTTTTTTTTTTTTTTTTTTTTTTTTTTTTTTTTTTTTTTTTTTTTTTTTTTTTTTTTTTTTTTTTTTTTTTTTTTTTTTTTTTTTTTTTTTTTTTTTTTTTTTTTTTTTTTTTTTTTTTTTTTTTTTTTTTTTTTTTTTTTTTTTTTTTTTTTTTTTTTTTTTTTTTTTTTTTTTTTTTTTTTTTTTTTTTTTTTTTTTTTTTTTTTTTTTTTTTTTTTTTTTTTTTTTTTTTTTTTTTTTTTTTTTTTTTTTTTTTTTTTTTTTTTTTTTTTTTTTTTTTTTTTTTTTTTTTTTTTTTTTTTTTTTTTTTTTTTTTTTTTTTTTTTTTTTTTTTTTTTTTTTTTTTTTTTTTTTTTTTTTTTTTTTTTTTTTTTTTTTTTTTTTTTTTTTTTTTTTTTTTTTTTTTTTTTTTTTTTTTTTTTTTTTTTTTTTTTTTTTTTTTTTTTTTTTTTTTTTTTTTTTTTTTTTTTTTTTTTTTTTTTTTTTTTTTTTTTTTTTTTTTTTTTTTTTTTTTTTTTTTTTTTTTTTTTTTTTTTTTTTTTTTTTTTTTTTTTTTTTTTTTTTTTTTTTTTTTTTTTTTTTTTTTTTTTTTTTTTTTTTTTTTTTTTTTTTTTTTTTTTTTTTTTTTTTTTTTTTTTTTTTTTTTTTTTTTTTTTTTTTTTTTTTTTTTTTTTTTTTTTTTTTTTTTTTTTTTTTTTTTTTTTTTTTTTTTTTTTTTTTTTTTTTTTTTTTTTTTTTTTTTTTTTTTTTTTTTTTTTTTTTTTTTTTTTTTTTTTTTTTTTTTTTTTTTTTTTTTTTTTTTTTTTTTTTTTTTTTTTTTTTTTTTTTTTTTTTTTTTTTTTTTTTTTTTTTTTTTTTTTTTTTTTTTTTTTTTTTTTTTTTTTTTTTTTTTTTTTTTTTTTTTTTTTTTTTTTTTTTTTTTTTTTTTTTTTTTTTTTTTTTTTTTTTTTTTTTTTTTTTTTTTTTTTT